>OU892286.1:2830359-3389206 GCA_917834065.1 Ceutorhynchus assimilis
GATCAAAGAGAAAAACGTTGCTGTTCGCTTACCTTCTTCTGGGTGCACTCGATGTGATTTTTCGCGGTAGATAAGATATTTTCAAGTTATTTCTTCAATTTTTGGGAAGCGGAATCGGATCGCGGTTGACACGGCGGTATCTTGCTCACATGTCTCTCTTCGAGTCCGGACCCGGAGCAGCGCGCATGCACCTTTTATCGGTTTAGCGAACAGGTAATCGCGCAGTAAATAAATATTTTTAAATTTAAATATTAATATTAGGGACCTACAAATCTTTTGATTTGCTCAATTGATATTGAATAGAAAGTTTAATTCAATTTTTAACACTATGAATTTAAAAGGGGCCAGACTTGAGATTCTCGGGCAAACTCTCCACAAATGAAAAAGAAGAGAGAAAGGTCGCCGGAGGCGGAAATTTTTTTCGGGTGCCACGCCCAAAAACGCTTATTTTGCATAAAAAAATAATGATTTGGCTTGTTATGGAGAAACGGGCCAGATTCGGAAAAGAGTGGCCACCGGGCCACTCCGTCTTAGAAAGGGCCAGATTTGGCCATATGGGGCCACCTGTGGCAACACTGATTGCACAGGTTTTGTTTATAACATCATTAAGTAATCTTGCTAGTTAAGTCACAATTAACTTGGTGGCGCCCAGAGATAAGATCTATACAAGGAATCCATAAACCCATGGCCTCCGAACTGATGCTGACTAGCCGTATGCAGTATAATCAGGCAATTGCCAAATAAGTACGTTATACATGTACAGGGTTATTGGTTATAAATGTCACCCCCCTATATCTTTTTTATTTGATATTTCAGGAAAAAGTGTCTCAAATAAAAGTTTTATGGTTGAAATTAGATTTTTTGAAAAACTCACTTTCGCATATACAGGGTGTTTCAGAAAAGCTGGTCGTGCTCCAAATTTCTTATTTCAAATAGAATACCCTGTATATTATTGAATATTCGGATTCTACATAAAATTCTGAACAGATTTTATGTGATATACCTAAGTTCAACTGTTTTGGAAATATTGACAGTTGAAAATTGACTTTTTTGCAACTTTGACAGGCTGTAAATCCTAAACGGTTAATTTTAGAGCAAAACCGATTTTACATTTTTATCGTAGATTTTTATGAACTATCAGTTGACACCAATATTTGATATCAACTTTGAATTTAATCGATGATTAAAAATTCCAATTAAATTTAATCTTTGGTTAAATTCAAAGTTGATGTCAAATGATAACTTGTGAATCTAAGATTTTCAAATGTGAGATCGGTTTTGCTCAAAAGTTAACCGTTTAGGTTTTACAGCCTGTCAAATTTGCAAAAAAGTAAGTTTTCAACTGTCAATATTTCCAAAACAGTTGAGCTTAGGTATAGGGTATATCACATGAAATCTGCTCAGAATTTGACGTAGAATCCGAATATTGAATAATATATAGGGTATTCAATTTAAAATAAGAAAGTTGGAGCATGACCAGTTTTTTTGAAACACCCTGTATAGGCAAAAGTGAGATTTTGAAAAAATTTAATTTCAACCATAATTTTTTTAATTGAGACACTTTTTTATAAAATGTCAAATAAAAAAGATAGAGGGGGGTGACATTTATAACCAATAACCCCCTGTAGCTAATAAAGCCAGTGCCCTTTATAGAAGATTTCATTATGACTGACTTTGGCAGAAAGTAACAACGTCGATGTTATTATTTTTTTCAATTTTGGGCTTAAATTTATAGTCCTTGGGCCCAGATCTAAATTTTTTATTTATGACCACACCGTCGAAACTTTTTGTATTTGTTATTTGGGTGGAATCGGACAAATTTTGAGCTCAGCGCATTATGGTAGTGGGGCGTTTGTCTGTCAAGCTGTCACGAAGTTGTCGATTTTATGCAAGAAAAAAATGTATGACCACATTGGTAATTTTTTTTTTAATCAATAGTTTTTATCATATAAACAACGAAAAAAAATGTGTCGGACAAAAATATTGGGGTATTCGACGTGTCGGACACGTTGAATATGTCAAATTTATGGGAAAAAAAAAATTATTACCCTGATTTGAACAGATTCTGCCATAAAAATATTTTACAATAACGTGGTAACCTTGTCGGACAATTTTCACGGGGCATATGCGCAGTCGGATGCGCCAAAGATGTCAATTTCCTGCAACAATTTTATTTACAACCACAGATGCAATTTTTATTTTTTACTGTTTCTTTACATGTGTTACGCATGTCGGATCAATTGTCGGACAAAAATAATGGGGCGTTTTGATAAAATTTAAAAAAAAGTAGGTAATTTTTGTAATTTTTCACTTCGTCACTTTTAAAATTATCAGACGCAAAATTCTAAGATTAGAGCAACAGTTAAAAGAAAAGAACAAATCAATAATTTTTCCAACAATGACTAATTCTGAAATAATTTAACTAACTTTGAACCCTTGAGAAAGGAAACAATAAAATTTCCGAAAGCTTGGCGTTTGTGAAATAGCTATTTACCTAACAAGTGCGGAAAATGAATTTTTCCGCAAGTGTTAGGTACAATATGCAAATGGAAAGTATCACTTTACCGCACACCATGCGGTAAAGTGCACTTTACCGCATAGTGTGCGGTGAAGTTAACTTTACAGCATAGTATGCGGTAAAGTAGAATACAAAGTGTGCGGTAAAGTGCACTTTACCGCATAGTGTGCGGTAAAGTAGAATTTGATATTTATAATCAAAAATCCTCTCTTTTTCAGAAAATTGATTTTTGATCATTTCTAAATCTTATCTAATTTCATTAAATAATCTGATTCATTAATTAATTTTATCAATGTCTTTTTTTGGAGATGTAGATGCTCATAGGTAAAATTTTGTACCTAACACATGCGGAAAGTGTCACTTTCCGCATTTGTTAGGTAAATAACTATTCCGCACTGACAGCCGTGCGGAAAAACTTTTTCCGCACTGATATGCGTGCGGTAAAAGTTTTACCGCACCGTGCGGGAAAACTCATTTTCCGCACGCATATCAGTGCGGAAAATCGATTTTTCCGCACGGCTGTAGGAAAAACTAGTTTTATTTTTGCCAATTCTTGGGATTCAGAATCATCTCACTTATTAAACAAGCCAGTCAAGAATTTCTACATCTATAATTTATAGTATATACAGTGTGTCCGAAATTCGAGTCTCTACATGGGGATTTCGCTTATTATGAGAGATATAGGGTGGCTCAAATTAGGAAAGTTTTAGGGAATTTATTGCTCATTTATATCCTATTGTTAAATTTGCTTCAAAGTTTTCTGTTTCCTAGAAATTCGAGAAAAACTGAAAATAGCCAATTTTGTTTTTTGTCAATAATTCATAAACCGTTAACTTTAGACTTTTCTAACTTTAACATTATTGAGACACTTTTTTAGGACGGATATTTTCGTGATTTGAAAACATTCCGATCGTCGTTTGTTTTCGAGTTATTAACCAAAATTTTCTTATTTCTTATGGCGGCCATCTTCGATTTCAACAAAATAATATTCTGCGAAAAAAATCCTTTGAAATGATGTATTACAACCTATGAAAACGTTTTGCAAAACATTCAAAATTACAGTTGGAACCGATATTTTGCTAAATTTGGCAATAATGCTCCCAAATAAGTATGATTTAATACCTAGAATCGGCATTTTTAAAGTCTTCTGTTCTGGCAATTTTAGTGGATAAAGAAAAAATAAGAGGTAAGGTATTCCACATGTTTTTTTTAATTTATTTTAATATAAACAACATAAACATGATTTTAGCTGAAAGATTGATTCTACATACATACCGATTTTAGTATTAAATTTACATATTGTTTTTTTTTTTTTTTTACTTCAGTATCCCTTACTTCATTTCGCGTTACTTCTTTTTTCTTTATTCAGTAAAATTGCCAGAAGACTTCAAAAATACCGATCCTAATAAAATCCTAAAATCTGTTTTTTTTTTTTTAATAATTCCCCAAGTCCAAAATTTAGTAACAATGTTGGCAACACAAGCCTTTTCTACATAAAAAAATTGAAAGCATTGACAATTTTACATTGTATTGCCAACATAATGTCAATGTCAGCCTTTATCTTTAAAAAAAACAGACTTTACTTATTATTTATTTGCTTTTATTCTTATAATTATGAGCAGTGTTGCCAAATTTAGCAAAAAATCGGTTCCAACTGTATTTTGAAGGACTTGCAAAACTTTTTCATAGCTTGTAATGCATCATTTTAAAGGATTTTTTTCGCAGAATATTATTTTGTTGAAATCTAAGATGGCCGCCATAAGAAATAAGAAAATTTTGGTTAATAACTCAAAAACAAAAGACGATCGGAATGTTTTCAAATCACGAAAATATCTGTCTCAAAAAAGTGTCTTAATAATGTTAAAGTGAGAAAAGTCTAAAGTTAACGATTTATGAATTATTGACAAAAAACAAAATTGGCTATTTTCAGTTTTTCTCGGATTTCTAGGAAACAGAAAACTTTGAAGCAAATTTAACAACAGGATATAAATGAGCAGTAAATTCCCTAAAACTTTCCTAATTTGAGCCACCCTGTATCTCTAATAATAAGCGAAGTCCCCATATAGAGACTCGAATTTCGGACACACTGTATGCATACACACATACCCACACACCTATATGTTCTATACAGAGTGAGTTACTAAGAGCGCGGTGGTCCCTATCTCCTATACTAACCGAGATCGAAGAAAAAAGTAAATACAAAACTTGTAGATAAACATCAGTGCTACATTCCTAAATTATTTTCCAGTATACAGGGTGGCCCAATAAGTAGTGGTGACACAAGGCTATGTTTTTTTTAAATGACTAGCCCTGTATATTATGACATTTCTGGATTCTGCGGAAAATTCTAGACATATTTCATGTACAATGTCATATACCTATCTTCAACTGTTTCGGAAGTATTTGACAGCAACTTTAAATTTGACCGAAGATTATAAATTTACGCGGAATTTTTAATCATGGATTAAATTCATGTCAAATGATGTCGGTGAAACGAGCGTGCGGAAAAGTATAGTTTTCCGCACGCATTTTAGGTCATGAAAGACTCACTTTTCCGTACTAGTGCTTTTCCGTTATTTTTTGATACAATTTTTTGATATAATTTTTCCGTACTAGTGCTTTTCCGTTATTTTTTGATACAATTTTTCGCGTTCCCAGTTTTTCGGTGATTCGTCACCGTATCAATGTTAAGGCAAAAGCAACCAGCGTTGCCTTTCTTATATAAGTGGTGGTTTTTGCGTAAAATAAAGACGCTTACCATTGGCCTTATTTTGATCACTATGCTCCTAATAAGGCCACCATTAAAAAATGTTTAAAATAAATACAATGGGCTCTTTCACTAAAATTTAAATACGTAATTTATATAAGCATATATACCAAAAAAAAATGTTCTACAAGGTTAAATAAGTTTTTTACAGGCATTTGAAAATTGCCAAATTCAAACTGATTTAAAACGCGCCGATTCGCTGACGTCACATAAATATTTTCCATTTCGCTCATGTTGTTGCAAGAAGCTGACCGACTCGGCTGCGTTGCGCTCTGTAAAAGTACAGCAAGTATACGTAAAGGTTCGAATGCGCTGTTGTCGGTTGTGACTGAATGTAGTGCAGCGTAAAAAAATAAAATAAAACGAAACATAAAAAATTGTATTAAATTGTATTTAAGCATAATTTCAAAAAAAATGTTATAAAATCTTGAATCCATAATTAATTAATTGAACTACTTTTTATGATATTTTTCCAACATTTCAGAATTAAATCTATTACAAATTTTCAATGTTGACAATTAGTGGCAACACGGTCAAATTGCGAGCTGCGACGTCATAGAAATAAATTCTGGGTTTTTATTTGGAGGTATTTATTATTTTTCTGTTTTCTCAAGAAAGACTATGAATTTTTCAAAAGTAAAAATACAGAAAATTCTGTTTTTAGTTGCTTTATCCAAATATGCCAATTTCAAAAATTAGTGAAAGAGCCCATTATTCATAAAAATATTATTATTTGAGAAATAGTATACAAAATAGAACTTATACGTTTGCTGCATTCCTAAAAAAAACATAATTCCAAGTCCTGGGATGGTGATCCATATAGGTCTAAACATACAACTAGAAAAAATGAACCGCAGCATCTCTTGCCTGGTTAGACTCCATCCAAGCCCCAGACATTTCAAAAAACATCACTTAGGTAATAATATGACACATTCTTTTAAAAAAACACGGTGATGTGAAGCCAATTGAACATTTTTCGTATGATGGCCTTATTAGGAAAATGTTAAATTGATAAAGAAAAGTCTGTAACTAGAAAACTAGCAAAGTTATTATTCTGTACTTACTCTGTAGCTTTCTCAATACATAAATATCCGTTAAAAAATTACAATCGCTCCATTCACTTTGTAAACATGTATACAGTAAGGGGCAGGCTACTAGGTATATAGGATCCAACTTGACGAATTTATGACCGTCCGCAGCCGTTTGAACACCTGTCGCTGTCGTTTTTTCAACGACTTTGACGTTCTTTGAGTTTGTTCACATCAGTACGTTTTATGATTTTACAGACTTAAGCCTGGTCCAAACTTTACTGATTGCTGATCACGTGTTGAACTGTGCAGACAAAACTTCATGCTTCTGGATCGCGCTTATGGATGAATCGAAACAATAGTAATACTAGTATTGTTCCGATTCTATGGAAAGAAAACATCTTTTTCAAAAAACCCATCCAGGAAAAACTAAAAATGTATTCCAACAGAAAAAATAGAAGCAAAAAAAACAAAAATTCTAAACAGATAATCTATCTAATGTAGCAAATGAGCCAATGTTCAAACAGTCCACCTTCTTGAAGAAGGCTCTACAAACATTATTTAACATCACAGGGGTGAGAAATAGACATACTTCTCGAATTTTGAGACGCAACTGCTCAAGTTTCACTGCGCGATCCTCTTGAAAACCATCATACACTTTTTAATTTGCAATAGAGAAAATAATCGTTGGGTGCAAGATCGGGAGAGCGGACTGGCCACAGTATTGTAGCTGTTGACCCAACAATGAGACGGTTTGGAATTTTGGAAAAGTATTATTCAAACAGCTCAGAATGAAACACGTATTATGGGCGGGACAACCATCTTGTTGAAACCATGTTTCGTTGAATCTAGGACCAGCTATTATTATTATTATCCAATTCTTCTAATTTCTGGAACTATTATTTGCTCTTGCAAAAGTTTCAAATATTTTGGACCAGTTAAGCTCAACATTGCCAAACATTTAACAAAAATTATAAAATGAAAATGCTTCCGGGATGCTGGGCAAACCTAAGCTGGGACAATTGAGGCCTTCGGTAGCAAAAAAGACAACGTAAAACAATTAATCACTGATTTTTAACAATTTACGACGCATGTGCCAAACTAACGCAAGGAATGTATAGGTATATTGTAATTTTTAAAATGCTTGCGTTTTGCTGTGTTACGGTTGCGTTACGGATACGTTATGGAATTTATAAATCCCACTCAAACCCATTTTACAATGGACTTAACGTAACTGTAAAGACGTCACATAAGTCCTAAGCATGCGCACATTAGATTTATTTGCATCAAATGTGTCACCGGAAACGCAACGTAAGAGAAGATGCGAGTTGGTCATCTCTTACGTTGCGTTTTCGGTGACATATTTGACGCAAATAAATCTAATGTGCGCATGCTTAGGACTTATGTGACGTCTTTACAGTTACGTTAAGTCCAATGTAAAATGGGCTTCAAGGGTTCTTTTGAGTGACAGGTTTTTTACGTTTCCTTTTTACCTGGTTGTCGCCATAGACAATAAAAAATAAAAAGACCTTCAAAAGTATAGCCGAAATAGGTTATACTATTACTGCGCATCCGGTTGCGCATAGCGCATTGCGGAATTTTTGGAAAGCTAGAGACTTACGAAAGATCAGTCCGATCATTCGATTCTGTTTCATCTTTCTCTGTCATACCAATTCACAAGTCAAGGACACCGTGTGAGTTACAGAGCTTTCTTAGCTGTTTTGGAGAAACCTATCAAACATCCATAACTATAGAAACTGTGACTGAGAAAACAAATAAGTAACCTTAAAATAACGACATTTCCGTGTTGAAATTTGTCATTTTTAACCGATTGGGCGGTGGTCTCGAACTCACAAAATCTAAAGAACAAGAAGAAGAAATTGTTATTTTTATTAAGGCACTCGGTATCGCGTACCTATAATAATATGTACAACTACGATAAACTGAACCAGTAAGTATACATGTTAGTTTTGTGATATACGGCATATTTTTTTACTGTTTTAGGAGACCTCAGTCAGAAGAGATAAAATGTAGATGTTAGGCCTTGGCCAGCTTAGCTTGTATGTACAAACATTAAAGCATGTAGGTATACGGGATGTAATAACTGTGTTTGTAAACTCTTTAGGTATTTGACCTATCTAGCTATAATATATATTTTTTCTAGTACAATTTTAGTGTTTATTTTGCCTTTTTTTTCAATCTACATCAAAAAATGGCACAAAACTTTATGGAGTACCACATCATTTTTCTCATTCGGATTTGAGAAAAAAAGATGTGGAACAACATAAGTAAGTTTTTTGTGCAATCAACTCAAGTCAAATTTCAAAATTCCCGCCATTTCAGTATTTGTTCCGGCTGCCACTATTGACGCCACCGTCGCTGTGACGTCAGCGCTATACAAACTTTCATGTTATCAATCAGGTACTCTTACCTTGGTTTATTATATTTCTCTATGGTTGTCGTCAGGTAACTGCTAATGCATTTGCCATTTTATGGCATATGCGGACGCCTGCAAATTCGTCAGGGTATATCCTATATACCTAGTAGCTTGCCCCTTACTGTATAGAATCATATCTACTAACTAGAGCAAAACACAGTAGCATATAAACAAGAAATTGAAAATGCTACAAAATTATAATTAATAATAGATAGTTGTTGTTGTCCGGGTTCGGTTTATTTCACAGAGAAGAGCTTTAGATATTGGTAATTTATCCTGCATTGTGTGTGAACGAGCACGAAGGTGCTTAGAGCAGCGTGGAGTCGGGGAATAGGAATAAACAGGGAGAGTTTATCCAAAAAAAGCCAGACAAACTACACAATAAAGGAAAAAGAGCTGATAATAGAGACTTTTTGCACCTCTTATTTTGCCATTCCGTTGTGGTTATCGTTATACTGAGTATGCGCAGTGTGCAAAACCACATAATGGAAGATAAATAACTTGATAATTAGTGGACTGTATAATTAGGTGGACTGGATGATCGACTGGATAGGGAACTAAAACACACGCGCTTTTCACTGACACTATATTTACAACAATTTACACAATATTTACACTATTTACAATTACTACTACAAGATGACAAGAAGCCAGAGCTTGCTTAGATGCCCAACAGGGCAGAGCTAGATTATAAAATTTATTAAAATGTGAAAAGGTTTCTGGATGCTTGTTAACGTGGACAAGCTCCAAGCTACACTGCTGCAATGACAAAAATGGCGCGCAATATATTGACAGACATGACAAAATAGACATGACGACAACGCTGCAGTGTTGCAAACTTTATATGTATAAAAATATTTTGCCATCAAAAAGAGATAGCATGATTGTTGGAACATGTTTCCAACATGCTGGGGGGCCTAGAGTTTCACATGAAACCAAGGTAAAATTTTCCAGCAAAAAAAATAAAAAAATTAAAGAGAAAGTAAGCAACCCTTTTTTTAAAAAAAGGTATGATTTCAATGATGATCCAGTAAACGAAAACTTAACTAACAATTAAAGCTAAAAACATTTCTGGAACACATAGTATGACATTATGTATGTATATACGAGTATAGCTAATTGAATATAAATATAAATCTAAATGTTTTACAAATATATGTACAGAATTTTGTGAATAATTTTCAAAAATATTATTAACAATTATTGTCATCAATCGGTAACACTGCAATCTTGGTAACCGATCTGAGATAAATACCTTTTTTGGTTTTCACTTCGACAACCCTTACTTTGCAGTCCTTTCCAGGTATTGCTTTAACTATTCTTGCCATTGGCCACTTATAAGAAGGTACATTATCCTCTTTTAAAATGACTAACAAGCCCTCCCTAAGGTTAGGCATCTCATCACGCCATTTTGGCCTATTTTGGAGTTGCGTTAGATAGTCGTGATACCACTTTTTCCAAAAATGCTGCTGCATCTGGACACACAATTTCCAAAACTTAAGTCGACCTTGGGGAATTTCCGTCAAATCAGGGTCAGGAAAGCTTGTGATAGGCGCACCTATCAAAAAATGACCAGGGGTCAAATAGTCCAAATCTGAAGGATCTTGTGACAAGGCTACAAGTGGTCGGGAATTTAAAATTCCTTCTACTTGGACAATAAGAGTATTAAATTGTTCATAGGTAAGCTCATTGCTACCTATGACTCGCTTGATGTGAAATTTTGCCGATTTTACTCCAGCTTCCCATAAACCACCAAAAACTGGAGAATAGCTCGGTATAAAATTAAACCGGTGTGAAGTTAGCAGCCTTTTTGCAGCAGCCAAAAATGTGAAGTTAGCAGCCATTTGTAGCAGCCAAAATTGTGAAGTTAGCAGCCATTTTTTGGCAGCTCTTTTTTTTTTTAAATGGTTGATTTACAAATTTTGTGTACATTATTATTATATACCCTCGGGCAAAGTACAACAGAAAAACAAAACAAAAAACTACCCCTAATCAAGTAGAACATTAATATCTACAAAACAACTTTTCTAAAATAAAATATAACACCCTGAAATTTAGAATAGTCTTTAACATAGCCCTCAAGTACGTCTAGTTCGAAGAACAACCCCTTATTGCCGTCAGGCTGGGATCAACCCTTATTATTAAAATAATTGGAAAAGCACATTTCGGAAAAATGTGACACCATCAAACTCAGTGGGACGATCATCAGAACCATTTCTAACATTCCCACCAAAGGACAACCCCTTACCTGCCGTCGGAGTGTGTTGAAAACTACCCTTAGTAAGAAAATGATAGAAAACATTTTTTTTCTATTATTTTCATGCTAAGGGTAGTTTTTAACACACTCTGACGGCAGGTAAGGGGTTGTCCTTTGGTGGGAATGTTCGAAATGGTTCTAGTTATCGTCCCAATCAAGTTTCAGAGCGTTACAGTTTCTCGCAATGTGTTTTTCCAATTTTTTTCTATTATTTTCGTACTAAGGGTAGTTTTTAAGACACTCCGACGGCAGGTAAGGGGTTGTCCTTTGGTGGGAATGTTCGAAATGGTTCTAGTTATCGTCCCAATCAAGTTTCAGAGCGTTACAGTTTCTCGCAATGTGTTTTTCCAATTTTTTTCTATTATTTTCGTACTAAGGGTAGTTTTTAAGACACTCCGACGGCAGGTAAGGGGTTGTCCTTTGGTGGGAATGTTCGAAATGGTTCTAGTTATCGTCCCAATCAAGTTTCAGAGCGTTACAGTTTCTCGCAATGTGTTTTTCCAATTTTTTTCTATTATTTTCGTACTAAGGGTAGTTTTTAACACACTCTGACGGCAGGTAAGGGGTTGTCCTTTGGTGGGAATGTTCGAAATGGTTCTAGTTATCGTCCCAATCAAGTTTCAGAGCGTTACAGTTTCTCGAAATGTGTTTTTCCAATTTTTTTCTATTATTTTCGTACTAAGGGTAGTTTTTAACACACTCTGACGGCAGGTAAGGGGTTGTCCTTTGGTGGGAATGTTCGAAATGGTTCTAGTTATCGTCCCAATCAAGTTTCAGAGCGTTACAGTTTCTCGAAATGTGTTTTTCCAATTTTTTTCTATTATTTTCGTACTAAGGGTATTAAGACACTCCGACGGCAGGTAAGGGGTTGTCCTTTGGTGGGAATGTTCGAAATGGTTCTAGTTATCGTCCCAATCAAGTTTCAGAGCGTTACAGTTTCTCGAAATGTGTTTTTCCAATTTTTTTCTATTATTTTCGTACTAAGGGTAGTTTTTAAGACACTCCGACGGCAGGTAAGGGGTTGTCCTTTGGTGGGAATGTTCGAAATGGTTCTAGTTATCGTCCCAATCAAGTTTCAGAGCGTTACAGTTTCTCGAAATGTGTTTTTCCAATTTTTTTCTATTATTTTCGTACTAAGGGTAGTTTTTAAGACACTCCGACGGCAGGTAAGGGGTTGTCCTTTGGTGGGAATGTTCGAAATGGTTCTAGTTATCGTCCCAATTAAGTTTCAGAGCGTTACAGTTTCTCGAAATGTGTTTTTCCAATTTTTTTCTATTATTTTCGTACTAAGGGTAGTTTTTAAGACACTCCGACGGCAGGTAAGGGGTTGTCCTTTGGTGGGAATGTTCGAAATGGTTCTAGTTATCGTCCCAATCAAGTTTCAGAGCGTTACAGTTTCTCGAAATGTGTTTTTCCAATTTTTTTCTATTATTTTCGTACTAAGGGTAGTTTTTAAGACACTCCGACGGCAGGTAAGGGGTTGTCCTTTGGTGGGAATGTTCGAAATGGTTCTAGTTATCGTCCCAATCAAGTTTCAGAGCGTTACAGTTTCTCGAAATGTGTTTTTCCAATTTTTTTCTATTATTTTCGTACTAAGGGTAGTTTTTAAGACACTCCGACGGCAGGTAAGGGGTTGTCCTTTGGTGGGAATGTTCGAAATGGTTCTAGTTATCGTCCCAATCAAGTTTCAGAGCGTTACAGTTTCTCGAAATGTGTTTTTCCAATTTTTTTCTATTATTTTCGTACTAAGGGTAGTTTTTAAGACACTCCGACGGCAGGTAAGGGGTTGTCCTTTGGTGGGAATGTTCGAAATGGTTCTAGTTATCGTCCCAATTAAGTTTCAGAGCGTTACAGTTTCTCGAAATGTGTTTTTTCCAATTTTTTTCTATTATTTTCGTACTAAGGGTAGTTTTTAAGACACTCCGACGGCAGGTAAGGGGTTGTCCTTTGGTGGGAATGTTCGAAATGGTTCTAGTTATCGTCCCAATCAAGTTTCAGAGCGTTACAGTTTCTCGAAATGTGTTTTTCCAATTTTTTTCTATTATTTTCGTACTAAGGGTAGTTTTTAAGACACTCCGACGGCAGGTAAGGGGTTGTCCTTTGGTGGGAATGTTCGAAATGGTTCTAGTTATCGTCCCAATCAAGTTTCAGAGCGTTACAGTTTCTCGAAATGTGTTTTTCCAATTTTTTTCTATTATTTTCGTACTAAGGGTAGTTTTTAACACACTCCGACGGCAGGTAAGGGGTTGTCCTTTGGTGGGAATGTTCGAAATGGTTCTAGTTATCGTCCCAATCAAGTTTCAGAGCGTTACAGTTTCTCGAAATGTGTTTTTCCAATTTTTTTCTATTATTTTCGTACTAAGGGTAGTTTTTAAGACACTCCGACGGCAGGTAAGGGGTTGTCCTTTGGTGGGAATGTTCGAAATGGTTCTAGTTATCGTCCCAATCAAGTTTCAGAGCGTTACAGTTTCTCGAAATGTGTTTTTCCAATTTTTTTCTATTATTTTCGTACTAAGGGTAGTTTTTAACACACTCTGACGGCAGGTAAGGGGTTGTCCTTTGGTGGGAATGTTCGAAATGGTTCTAGTTATCGTCCCAATCAAGTTTCAGAGCGTTACAGTTTCTCGAAATGTGTTTTTTCCAATTTTTTTCTATTATTTTCGTACTAAGGGTAGTTTTTAAGACACTCCGACGGCAGGTAAGGGGTTGTCCTTTGGTGGGAATGTTCGAAATGGTTCTAGTTATCGTCCCAATCAAGTTTCAGAGCGTTACAGTTTCTCGAAATGTGTTTTTCCAATTTTTTTCTATTATTTTCGTACTAAGGGTAGTTTTTAACACACTCCGACGGCAGGTAAGGGGTTGTCCTTTGGTGGGAATGTTCGAAATGGTTCTAGTTATCGTCCCAATCAAGTTTCAGAGCGTTACAGTTTCTCGAAATGTGTTTTTCCAATTTTTTTCTATTATTTTCGTCTAAGGGTAGTTTTTAAGACACTCCGACGGCAGGTAAGGGGTTGTCCTTTGGTGGGAATGTTCGAAATGGTTCTAGTTATCGTCCCAATTAAGTTTCAGAGCGTTACAGTTTCTCGAAATGTGTTTTTCCAATTTTTTTCTATTATTTTCGTACTAAGGGTAGTTTTTAAGACACTCCGACGGCAGGTAAGGGGTTGTCCTTTGGTGGGAATGTTCGAAATGGTTCTAGTTATCGTCCCAATCAAGTTTCAGAGCGTTACAGTTTCTCGAAATGTGTTTTTCCAATTTTTTTCTATTATTTTCGTACTAAGGGTAGTTTTTAAGACACTCCGACGGCAGGTAAGGGGTTGTCCTTTGGTGGGAATGTTCGAAATGGTTCTAGTTATCGTCCCAATCAAGTTTCAGAGCGTTACAGTTTCTCGAAATGTGTTTTTCCAATTTTTTTCTATTATTTTCGTACTAAGGGTATTAAGACACTCCGACGGCAGGTAAGGGGTTGTCCTTTGGTGGGAATGTTCGAAATGGTTCTAGTTATCGTCCCAATCAAGTTTCAGAGCGTTACAGTTTCTCGAAATGTGTTTTTCCAATTTTTTTCTATTATTTTCGTACTAAGGGTAGTTTTTAAGACACTCCGACGGCAGGTAAGGGGTTGTCCTTTGGTGGGAATGTTCGAAATGGTTCTAGTTATCGTCCCAATCAAGTTTCAGAGCGTTACAGTTTCTCGAAATGTGTTTTTCCAATTTTTTTCTATTATTTTCGTACTAAGGGTAGTTTTTAAGACACTCCGACGGCAGGTAAGGGGTTGTCCTTTGGTGGGAATGTTCGAAATGGTTCTAGTTATCGTCCCAATTAAGTTTCAGAGCGTTACAGTTTCTCGAAATGTGTTTTTCCAATTTTTTTCTATTATTTTCGTACTAAGGGTAGTTTTTAAGACACTCCGACGGCAGGTAAGGGGTTGTCCTTTGGTGGGAATGTTCGAAATGGTTCTAGTTATCGTCCCAATCAAGTTTCAGAGCGTTACAGTTTCTCGAAATGTGTTTTTCCAATTTTTTTCTATTATTTTCGTACTAAGGGTAGTTTTTAAGACACTCCGACGGCAGGTAAGGGGTTGTCCTTTGGTGGGAATGTTCGAAATGGTTCTAGTTATCGTCCCAATCAAGTTTCAGAGCGTTACAGTTTCTCGAAATGTGTTTTTCCAATTTTTTTCTATTATTTTCGTACTAAGGGTAGTTTTTAACACACTCCGACGGCAGGTAAGGGGTTGTCCTTTGGTGGGAATGTTCGAAATGGTTCTAGTTATCGTCCCAATCAAGTTTCAGAGCGTTACAGTTTCTCGAAATGTGTTTTTCCAATTTTTTTCTATTATTTTCGTACTAAGGGTAGTTTTTAAGACACTCCGACGGCAGGTAAGGGGTTGTCCTTTGGTGGGAATGTTCGAAATGGTTCTAGTTATCGTCCCAATCAAGTTTCAGAGCGTTACAGTTTCTCGAAATGTGTTTTTCCAATTTTTTTCTATTATTTTCGTACTAAGGGTAGTTTTTAACACACTCTGACGGCAGGTAAGGGGTTGTCCTTTGGTGGGAATGTTCGAAATGGTTCTAGTTATCGTCCCAATCAAGTTTCAGAGCGTTACAGTTTCTCGAAATGTGTTTTTCCAATTTTTTTCTATTATTTTCGTACTAAGGGTAGTTTTTAAGACACTCCGACGGCAGGTAAGGGGTTGTCCTTTGGTGGGAATGTTCGAAATGGTTCTAGTTATCGTCCCAATCAAGTTTCAGAGCGTTACAGTTTCTCGAAATGTGTTTTTCCAATTTTTTTCTATTATTTTCGTACTAAGGGTAGTTTTTAACACACTCCGACGGCAGGTAAGGGGTTGTCCTTTGGTGGGAATGTTCGAAATGGTTCTAGTTATCGTCCCAATCAAGTTTCAGAGCGTTACAGTTTCTCGAAATGTGTTTTTCCAATTTTTTTCTATTATTTTCGTACTAAGGGTAGTTTTTAACACACTCTGACGGCAGGTAAGGGGTTGTCCTTTGGTGGGAATGTTCGAAATGGTTCTAGTTATCGTCCCAATCAAGTTTCAGAGCGTTACAGTTTCTCGAAATGTGTTTTTCCAATTTTTTTCTATTATTTTCGTACTAAGGGTAGTTTTTAACACACTCTGACGGCAGGTAAGGGGTTGTCCTTTGGTGGGAATGTTCGAAATGGTTCTAGTTATCGTCCCAATCAAGTTTCAGAGCGTTACAGTTTCTCGAAATGTGTTTTTCCAATTTTTTTCTATTATTTTCGTACTAAGGGTATTAAGACACTCCGACGGCAGGTAAGGGGTTGTCCTTTGGTGGGAATGTTCGAAATGGTTCTAGTTATCGTCCCAATCAAGTTTCAGAGCGTTACAGTTTCTCGAAATGTGTTTTTCCAATTTTTTTCTATTATTTTCGTACTAAGGGTAGTTTTTAAGACACTCCGACGGCAGGTAAGGGGTTGTCCTTTGGTGGGAATGTTCGAAATGGTTCTAGTTATCGTCCCAATCAAGTTTCAGAGCGTTACAGTTTCTCGAAATGTGTTTTTCCAATTTTTTTCTATTATTTTCGTACTAAGGGTAGTTTTTAAGACACTCCGACGGCAGGTAAGGGGTTGTCCTTTGGTGGGAATGTTCGAAATGGTTCTAGTTATCGTCCCAATTAAGTTTCAGAGCGTTACAGTTTCTCGAAATGTGTTTTTCCAATTTTTTTCTATTATTTTCGTACTAAGGGTAGTTTTTAAGACACTCCGACGGCAGGTAAGGGGTTGTCCTTTGGTGGGAATGTTCGAAATGGTTCTAGTTATCGTCCCAATCAAGTTTCAGAGCGTTACAGTTTCTCGAAATGTGTTTTTCCAATTTTTTTCTATTATTTTCGTACTAAGGGTAGTTTTTAAGACACTCCGACGGCAGGTAAGGGGTTGTCCTTTGGTGGGAATGTTCGAAATGGTTCTAGTTATCGTCCCAATCAAGTTTCAGAGCGTTACAGTTTCTCGAAATGTGTTTTTCCAATTTTTTTCTATTATTTTCGTACTAAGGGTAGTTTTTAACACACTCCGACGGCAGGTAAGGGGTTGTCCTTTGGTGGGAATGTTCGAAATGGTTCTAGTTATCGTCCCAATCAAGTTTCAGAGCGTTACAGTTTCTCGAAATGTGTTTTTCCAATTTTTTTCTATTATTTTCGTACTAAGGGTAGTTTTTAAGACACTCCGACGGCAGGTAAGGGGTTGTCCTTTGGTGGGAATGTTCGAAATGGTTCTAGTTATCGTCCCAATCAAGTTTCAGAGCGTTACAGTTTCTCGAAATGTGTTTTTCCAATTTTTTTCTATTATTTTCGTACTAAGGGTAGTTTTTAACACACTCTGACGGCAGGTAAGGGGTTGTCCTTTGGTGGGAATGTTCGAAATGGTTCTAGTTATCGTCCCAATCAAGTTTCAGAGCGTTACAGTTTCTCGAAATGTGTTTTTCCAATTTTTTTCTATTATTTTCGTACTAAGGGTAGTTTTTAAGACACTCCGACGGCAGGTAAGGGGTTGTCCTTTGGTGGGAATGTTCGAAATGGTTCTAGTTATCGTCCCAATCAAGTTTCAGAGCGTTACAGTTTCTCGAAATGTGTTTTTCCAATTTTTTTCTATTATTTTCGTACTAAGGGTAGTTTTTAAGACACTCCGACGGCAGGTAAGGGGTTGTCCTTTGGTGGGAATGTTCGAAATGGTTCTAGTTATCGTCCCAATCAAGTTTCAGAGCGTTACAGTTTCTCGAAATGTGTTTTTCCAATTTTTTTCTATTATTTTCGTACTAAGGGTAGTTTTTAACACACTCTGACGGCAGGTAAGGGGTTGTCCTTTGGTGGGAATGTTCGAAATGGTTCTAGTTATCGTCCCAATCAAGTTTCAGAGCGTTACAGTTTCTCGAAATGTGTTTTTCCAATTTTTTTCTATTATTTTCGTACTAAGGGTAGTTTTTAAGACACTCCGACGGCAGGTAAGGGGTTGTCCTTTGGTGGGAATGTTCGAAATGGTTCTAGTTATCGTCCCAATCAAGTTTCAGAGCGTTACAGTTTCTCGAAATGTGTTTTTTCCAATTTTTTTCTATTATTTTCGTACTAAGGGTAGTTTTTAAGACACTCCGACGGCAGGTAAGGGGTTGTCCTTTGGTGGGAATGTTCAAAATGGTTCTAGTTATCGTCCCAATCAAGTTTCAGAGCGTTACAGTTTCTCGAAATGTGTTTTTCCACTTTTTTTTCTATTATTTTCGTACTAAGGGTAGTTTTTAAGACACTCCGACGGCAGGTAAGGGGTTGTCCTTTGGTGGGAATGTTCGAAATGGTTCTAGTTATCGTCCCAATCAAGTTTCAGAGCGTTACAGTTTCTCGAAATGTGTTTTTCCAATTTTTTTCTATTATTTTCGTACTAAGGGTAGTTTTTAACACACTCTGACGGCAGGTAAGGGGTTGTCCTTTGGTGGGAATGTTCGAAATGGTTCTAGTTATCGTCCCAATCAAGTTTCAGAGCGTTACAGTTTCTCGAAATGTGTTTTTCCAATTTTTTTTCTATTATTTTCGTACTAAGGGTAGTTTTTAAGACACTCCGACGGCAGGTAAGGGGTTGTCCTTTGGTGGGAATGTTCGAAATGGTTCTAGTTATCGTCCCAATCAAGTTTCAGAGGGTTACAGTTTCTCGAAATGTGTTTTTCCAATTTTTTTCTATTATTTTCGTACTAAGGGTAGTTTTTAACACACTCTGACGGCAGGTAAGGGGTTGTCCTTTGGTGGGAATGTTCGAAATGGTTCTAGTTATCGTCCCAATCAAGTTTCAGAGCGTTACAGTTTCTCGAAATGTGTTTTTCCAATTTTTTTCTATTATTTTCGTACTAAGGGTAGTTTTTAAGACACTCCGACGGCAGGTAAGGGGTTGTCCTTTGGTGGGAATGTTCGAAATGGTTCTAGTTATCGTCCCAATCAAGTTTCAGAGGGTTACAGTTTCTCGAAATGTGTTTTTCCAATTTTTTTCTATTATTTTCGTACTAAGGGTAGTTTTTAACACACTCTGACGGCAGGTAAGGGGTTGTCCTTTGGTGGGAATGTTCGAAATGGTTCTAGTTATCGTCCCAATCAAGTTTCAGAGCGTTACAGTTTTCCGAAAAAAAATTTTTATATTATTTTCACACTAAGGGTAGTTTTTGACACACTCCGACGGCAGGTAATGGGTTATCCTTTGGTGGGAATGTTAGAAATGGTTCTGATGATCGTCCCACTGAGTTTGATGGTGTCACATTTTTCCGAAATGTGCTTTTCCAATTATTTTAATAATAAGGGTTGATCCCAGCCTGACGGCAATAAGGGGTTGTTCTTCGAACTAGACGTACTTGAGGGCTATGTTAAAGACTATTCTAAATTTCATGGTGTCACATTTTATTTTAAAAAAGTTGTTTTGTAGATATTAATGTTCTACTTGATGTTTTATTAGGGGTAGTTTTTTGTTTTGTTTTTCTGTTGTACTTTGCCCGAGGGTATATAATAATAATGTACACAAAGTTTGTAAATCAACCATTTAAAAAAAAAGAGCTGCCAAAAAATGGCTGCTAACTTCACAATTTTGGCTGCTACAAATGGCTGCTAACTTCACATTTTTGGCTGCTGCAAAAAGGCTGCTAACTTCACACCGGTTAAAATTAAATGTAATTTTTTCCTGAAGGGAATAATTTTCAATTTTTTCTGTTTCGTTATAAAACTCTTTGATTTTATTCTCGGCTCCTTTAAACGTGGAACCATTGTCGCAGAAAATATTTGCGGGCTTCCCCCTCCGCGAAATAAAACGCTTCAGAGCAGCTAGAAAATTTTCGGTTGTCAGGTCTGAAAGCAGTTCCATATGAATTGCTTTGACTGAAAAGCACACAAAAAGTGCTATGTATGCCTTGGAACTTATGGATTTTCTAATTCGAGATTGCTTAACGAGGAAGGGACCGCAAAAATCTACCCCGACATTTTGAAACACTCTGGCTGAACAGACTCT
Organism: Ceutorhynchus assimilis; assembly: GCA_917834065.1. NCBI lineage: Eukaryota > Metazoa > Arthropoda > Insecta > Coleoptera > Curculionidae > Ceutorhynchus > Ceutorhynchus assimilis. The sequence continues at coordinate 2,850,370 of OU892286.1, forward strand.
TTTTTCCGGCAAGGAACCCATTAATTGAGTGGAACATTTTGCTTTGAATTTAAAGCAAATCACACATTTGTGTAGCTCTTTTTTAATTAATCTTATTCCATTTATGAGCCAATAATTGAGGTTTAGGTAAACAATTTTTAATACTTACAATGACATCATAAAAAAGAGTTTCTACATCATCAATTGAATCATCATAGTTACCATCAAGGCACAGAATTTCAACTTGAATGTCTTTAAGCTTTTGAAAACTGTCCTGCAATATTTCCTTCCGAACTAAAAATTGGTCGGTTTTATACTCACTGTCAGGATCAGATTTGTGATCGGAAATATAACGACTTATTCTAACCATGGAGTCGATTGCTTGCTTTTTCTTTGACAATAATTTATCAATTTGCTTTTTGGTAGCCATATTTACAAAGTTTACAATCAAAAAAATAAGAAAATATCAAAAGAAATCTATTAGTTGGGGAGCTGGCGTCAAAAACATGCAAGAGTTTTCGCAAGGCGGATATTTTCAAAATAGGTCGTACTTTAGTGTTAGAATGCTAGTGTACAGTCAGCACTCACAGTTCCGGGACAGCTGGCTCTGGGACGCGGGCAAAGTTGTAATTTCAAGAAGCATCTAAACTGTTTTCTCAAAACTCAAAATTTATAGAAATTTTGCACATTATCTGTTTGAAGGTCACAGATAACGTATGTAAATCGTCAGACGTCTAGTTCGTTGCAAAAAGGGGGTCAGACGGCCTCAAAGTTTTTATTTTATGGCATTTTATTCGGTGTCCTGTCAAAATATATTTTTGCAGGTATTTGACAAATATATTTGAAGAAAATGCCATAAAATAAAAACTTTGAGGACGTCTGACCCCCTTTTTGCAATGAACTAGACGTCTGACGATTTACATACGTTATCTGTGACCTTCAAACAGATAATGTGCAAAATTTCTATAAGTTTTGAGCTTTGAGAAAACAGTTTAGATGCTTCTTAAAATTACAACTTTGCCCGCGTCCCAGAGCCAGCTGTCCCGGAACTGTGAGTGCTGACTGTACACTAGCATTCTAACACTAAAGTACGACCTATTTTGAAAATATCCGCCTTGCGAAAACTCTTGCATGTTTTTGGCGCCACCTCCTGGACTAATAAACAAAATTTAAAATTACCTAATAAATTAGATTTTTTTTTTTTTTAAAAACTACTTAACAAAACGAAAAACGGATAATTGTTCATCCTTTAAATAAATAATGAAAAAATAGCAATAATTAATGCGAAAAATTCAGTTTTTCAAAAATAATGCAAATTCACTCAAATTCACTGCAAAAATCCAAAATACACAAACAACAAACAACAAAACGTAAACAAATGTTTGACATTTAATTTGAGGTTAAGCTGTCGGGGTGGTGAACTCTCACTTTCATGTTCGTTGCTCCGGGGCTGTACTTCATTGCACCAAGCAAGGATACTGCACCCGGGGTGACTTGGGTTGAACCAGACGAGAAAAAGAAGCACCTTTCGGTTCCGGCGGAAACCTTCGCTGGTGGCACGTGGAACCCAACGTTGTTTGAGACACGTGCAGACTGCACAGTGGATGATTGATTTTTTGCATCACATGGCGCCAAAAATCACGATGGAACAATCAATAACCACTAAAAAGGCACTTTTTGAGGGTTTTTAAAGCACTTTTAGGTTCCGAACTATCCAGTATCCGGCTCGAACTGGCCAAAATTATGTGCAAAACCACATAATGGAAGATAAATAACTTGATAATTAGTGGACTGTATAATTAGGTGGACTGGATGATCGACTGGATAGGGAACTAAAACACACGCGCTTTTCACTGACACTATATTTACAACAATTTACACAATATTTACACTATTTACAATTACTACTACAAGATGACAAGAAGCCAGAGCTTGCTTAGATGCCCAACAGGGCAGAGCTAGATTATAAAATTTATTAAAATGTGAAAAGGTTTCTGGATGCTTGTTAACGTGGACAAGCTCCAAGCTACACTGCTGCAATGACAAAAATGGCGCGCAATATATTGACAGACATGACAAAATAGACATGACGACAACGCTGCAGTGTTGCAAACTTTATATGTATAAAAATATTTTGCCATCAAAAAGAGATAGCATGATTGTTGGAACATGTTTCCAACACGCAGTAGCTAAAAAATGTTCGTTGTACTTATCAACCACAACGAGCGGCGTTATTTAAGGAGGAATAACCTTGTGCTTATAGCTATACCTATGGTTATGGTAAAACTGTGTGGATGCTACATTGAAGAAAAATTCCGTTTTTATAAATAATTAACTAAAATCATCTGAAATTCTGAAAAAATAAGTGTGGATTATCATTTTGATGTTATGAAATTGGTTTACATCTGAAGACGCAGGCGCAGTTCATGGCCCATAGGCAAAATAGAAATACCGGAAATATGTAAACGTTAGGCGATGCAAAATCTCTGATTTTGAAGGTCGTGGTCGAGGTCGTGGTAATCGTTATCGCCCATAAAGGTAACCATAACTGATCCAAAAACTGCTGTTATTTTAAGGGGTGCAAAAACTCTCTATTATCGTTAACATCAAAAAATAAGAACATAATCGAAGATAAAAAAATAACACGGAGTATCTCTGGCTGAAAAAAATAGGCTTTGGGAGAAAAAAAAAACGCGAACTACACCAGAAATTAGAAAATTGAGAACATTCTAATTTTATCTCAATTCAATTTCAACGTTTGTTATGTCAACAAAAACATATTATGCAAATGACTTGCGCAGATCATCGCCACTTTGTTAAGGGAGGAATAAGCCTAGATAGAAATTTCTGGGCTTAGTTAAGCTTGTCTTAATGAGACTAGGTTAGACTGGTGGAAACAAAATTATAATATAAGCGGCACTTAACGTTAAGTAAACTTAAATTTCCGTTGGTGGAAACGGCCATTAGTATTCTTTATTTGATTTTCTATCAATTTTTGGTAAAACTTTAACTTCTTGATATGTTTTTAACAAAAGAGACCTTATGTTACATGTAAACATTGTGGAAATGGTTTTAGTGATGGTATTTATTTGCAATTTTTGACATCCACTTATATTATTAAGGAGTCTGAGGAGTCATTTGTGCTCAAGACCTATTAACAACTTTTTAGTGTTTTTTTTCAATACGGTTTTCTGTTGTTGTATTAAAGGCTGTTCTGTTAAAGAAGGAGATAGTACTGAAATGTTGTTTTATTTTCAAAATATAGGGTTTAATGATAAGATGAAATCAATGACATTTGATGAAATTGATTAGACAGATTATTTGAAAAAATGCGGGAACCACGTACCACGTGACTACTGCCACGATACTGGACACACCGAAATGCACACTAGCGCCACCATGCTGTGGCAGTCATACAACTTGCTGCATGAGTAAGACAAGGATAGGTGGGTGGTAAGTCCACCTGCTGTGCCGGTAGTGCAAAATTTTTAGTAATTTAAACTATGGCGCCATCTAGCACCCCAAAGCGGTACTACATAGTGAAGTAATCTATGAAGAATGAAGCGCGAATCAGATGAAACAATAAATTACCAACAAAAACGAACGTCGAAGAAGCGACTTAGCCCGGAATTACAGAAGCTCTGCAAAACCAAGATACAAATGCAAGTCTGACCCACAGCATATACAAAAACAATTGTTTTTGAATATGCTGTGGTGAAACGGTCCCGTATTTTTTTAATAAGTCCTAAAATCTGTTTTTTTTTTAAAGATAAAAGTCAAAATGACAATATGTTGGCAATGCAATGTAAAATTGTCAATGCTTTAAAATTTTTCATGTGGAAAAGGCTTGTGTTGCCAACAAAGTTACTAAATTTTTGACTTGGGGAATTATCTTTAAAAAAAAAACAGACTTTACCAATAACTTTGACACTTTGACATTTAAAACTGGTAAATTAGTAGCGCCCCAACACTTCTTTTTGATAAATATGATGGAATTGCAGATTTTTTTCTGTAATTTTCTCGTTCCTGCAAATAGAGAGCATATGCAAGTCGGCCATATTTGCAGAACTGCAAATTTGCAGATGCAGATGCAGATATATTGTAATTGGGCCCATAAGCACTAGAACGACTGGTACTTGCAAATATTGAAAATTGCGAACAGTCCCACTAACCTGTTTCCATGGTTGGTGACAGCCTAATTCTGACATTTTCTAAATTTATTTTGAAGCACCATCTTATTTTTATATTATTGACAAAATTTTTGCTTACATACTGTGTAGGTAGCATGCAAGAAGGTGTATCTGAATTGAACGGAGTAAGGAGATATAATTTTATGTACACGTTCTCTACCAATTTATTTAAACCGTTTTTTTTTAGTAACATTGGATTGAAAAAGACAGGCGCAAGATTTTGTTGTGGATCTAGGAACAAATAATCCAAGGTAATGTCGACAATTAAGTAAAGACGCAAAAAATTAAAATTTGCTATATAAAATTTAGGATGTAAGTTAGGTCGAAATTTTAGTAGAAATAATTGTAGTTTGTCAACAAATGTCAAAATTTATAGTAAGTGTATTTGCTACTGATACCTAATTTTACATAATTTTTATGTGGAACATGAAAAATGTTTTACCAAAACTGGGGTTTACTAAAATTTCAAAAGATGCCATTCCATGAAAACGTTAGATATCTATTGCATTCAAAGCTAAATCCCAAGAACTTTGTATAACCTAAAGGGGGAATCTCTAATAAAATTATCCCGTATCTCGTAGATTGGAATACCTATTAAAGTCGATGAATTTATTACCTTGTTCCTTGACCATGCAAGATTGCCTGTTTTATTTATTTCCAATATTTTATTTATTTAGATATACATAGGTTCATCATCTTCCATAGGCGTTTTCTACTCTGCGACTATAATTCACCCTCATGGATATTTTTCTTCGATTGGTTTTTGTTCCATTAGGTAAGTACTCTATGATGGAGTACCTAATTTCTTGTCAAGGGTCTAGCTTACTATGTCTTCATATACTCCTCTTTCTAATTTGACCTCAGCACTTTTTTGGTTTTAACCGTAGTATTGCTGTTGCTTGTATTTTCTATATAAATTTTTGCATTTCTGAGTTCTCTTGAGATGCTTCAGTGTTCCACAGTGTCAAACGCCTTCGGAAAGTCTCTAAAGACAATCCATAGAGATTTAATTCATTGTCTTTTGCTTGCAAAATCATCAACTAAAGATAGACCTGAAAGTAGAGACAAAAAATTGACTATAATAAGAAAGGCAAATTCAAAATTCACATTAGCGACAATCCTAAAATAGGATATTTATTTGACCTGGCAATTGACGTCACTCTTTCTCTTTCCTGAACAGGACTGAAAAAGAAATCTTAACCCTATTTCCTCTGTTTGGTTTCAGGTGGATTTTCCTAGACAAAAATAATCGTTTTTGTGCTGATCCAAGTTCAAAGTATCCGTTGATTTTAGACTTTTTTTTTAAAAAGAAAAAATGAATCGCAAGAAGTCGGCAGAGCAAAGCAAAGGTGAAAATACGCCAATGGCGGCACTCCTAAACCAGGTAAAATCTCATAAATTTCTGAAAAATCTATAGCTATTGTTGAAAAACAAATACCTAATAGTTTTATCTCGAATCTCACATTCCAAAAAACGGATTAAAATTAGTAGGGTTCGTGTTCCTATCTAATTAATGAAGGAGGTGTTCTGTCGGTTAGGACAAGAAATAACACCAGTTGCCCAACAACAAACTCACAACACATAAATAACAAATAATCAAAAAATGAAAAGACAAAATGATTACTCAGAGATATCAGACTTAACAGCCAACAGGCCTTCTATTTCTTGTCCTAACCGACAAAACACCTCGTTCATTATGATAATTATTAAGTTTGGCTTCAATTTTCCAAATATACATTTTCAGGCCTCTGCTCCTGGCGGATTTTCATCCCTTGGTTCAATGATGAACAAGTTTCCAGAGCCGATTAAAGATACTAGAGAGAATTCGGAGAGTTCTGAATACGCTAGTAGACAAACGGATCAAATTTTGGAGCCCGAACTGCATTTGAGACGAATGGGTTATTGCAATGACGATCAGGTTTCCTGGGATAAACTAGAATTGCCCAGAAAAAGAAATTTGTATTTGGAGTTATATAGACGAGTGACAAACAAAATGTAAGTAATATTTTGGGTAGATATTTTAGGAGTAGGAATATTATGAGAATATCTGCATTATTTCAAGATAAACCGCTACTTTATAGTAAGAAGGTGTAGCGGAAATGAGACAGAAAAAAAAAAGAGATTGTTACTTGTTCAGCGAGGTTTCGACCATAATATATCTACAGGCTACATAGTGTTCCAAGGAGTTTATAGCATTTTGCATGCTTCCAGAATCATTTTTATTGAGAAACGTGTTATTATCTTCTTGATTCTAAAAGACGTTGATATATGACATTTTCTTTCTGTCTGGCAATCGAGAGAATAGAAGGTTTTGTTGTTAAAAAATTGGGAAAAAGCGCATTTTTGGAATAGGTAATATCAATTTTTCCAAATGAAAAGGGTGTGGCTCATTAGCATAGCTATCCGGAAGAGCATTTCCCAACGAACAATATATTACCACACAATAGAGCTCTAGCTCATTACTTATTATACTCTAATGAAGAAATTTTCTGACATCCTAAATATTTTAGGAAAATTTTAGTTCGATGTTGGAATAAACTAGCTAATCAGGCTTATAATGTATCATTTTCTGTTATTTTAACAGCAACGTTAAGTTGTCTGTCACTGTCAAAATAGAGAGAAGTATATGGGTATTAATCTTAAAAATATTGTCGCGGCTTTGTGTTGCCTGCTGACAGAAATCCTGGGTTCGTCGTTCGTTTCGTTTATTCCAAAAATCAAAGTCCAATTAACACAGCACTAATTTATTCCACTTAACAATACACTCTGACACTAATTACTTTAATAACTAACTCAACAATTAAACTTTACAACTCAATAATCACTATTTAACTCGTATCACAGTCAAACTTTAACTTAACTTGCAAGCTAAAACCCGTCCTTATATATATCCCTAAATCTATTCCTGTAAAATCTAGAACACACACGATAATCTAATTTTCCAGATTAAAGTAGAATAATTCGCTACATTCTAGTATTTACGCCATCGATTCTTGACAGCCTGGCGGACGTTTAGCCCTATTGTGACACTGCCCTCCTCTTAAGGTTGATCGTCCCGATCAACTTCGCGCCCATGATATTTCGCCAATCTGTCCAGATGTACAACTTTCATCTTACTCCTGATGTTGCGTTGGACCCGATAAACCAAATCATTGATTCTCTTGATTATTCTATAGGGTCCTTCCCATGCTGAAGACAATTTCGGCGATACTCCTTTCTGCCTTGCTGGGTTATACAACCACACTAAATCACCTTCTTGAAATCCGACCAAATTGGCTTCCAAGTCGTATCTGGTCTTCATTCGGTCACTGGCTAGTTGAATATGCTCCGGAGCAAAATCATGGATACCCAGAAGTCGTGCCCTTACTTCGTCGGCATAATCTCGGATTTCTCTTCGTTGTTCTTCGGGTACTCCAAACATCAGATCGCAAGGTAACCTGAGTTCCCTTCCAAAAACAATTCTAGCCGGACTTTCACCTGTTGAATCGTGAACAGCAGCTCTGTAAGCCATTAAAAATAAAGGCAAATGCTTGTCCCAATCTCGTTGGTTCTTTGCGACCACTTTTGTCAGGTGTTCCTCTATGGTCTTATTGAATCGTTCCACCATGCCATCAGACTGAGGGTGTAAAGGTGTTGTCCTGGTCTTACGGATTCCCATGATCTCACAAACTTTCTTAAAGATGGCAGATTCGAAGTTTCGTCCCTGGTCTGAATGTAACTCTAGTGGCACACCATGACGACTAAAAACTTCGTCCACTAGCACCTGGGCAACAGTGATGGCTTCTTGATTGGGAATAGCGAAAACTTCTGGCCATTTACTGAAGTAATCCATGATAACTAAGATGTATTTGTTACCACGCTCTGACTCTGGGAACGGTCCTGCTACATCTATCGCTATTCTTTCAGATGGAAGACCAACGTTGTACTGTTTCATGGGTCCCCGAGATCTTAGTTTGGGGCCTTTACTGGTAGCACAGATGTCGCATTTTCGGCACCAGCTTTTAACGTCTTCAGCAAACCATTTTCTACGGCCAGAGAGTTCCACTGGGACCACAATGCCTTGTAAATCAAGCTCTTGTTTGACACTTCTCTCCATTCTGGCCTACATTCATCATTTTCCTTAAGATGGAGAATCTGCCCGATGTCCTGGTCTGCTTCCTGGTCTTCTCTCATTTGTTTCGTAGACCACTTGTCATCAACGATCAGGCCCGTTCTTCTCACAGATGGACTAGTGTTCTTCTCATGTGGGTTTCCAGGTCGATGTTTAGGACTAGCGTCTCTGGACCTCCAAAAGCTTTGGGAACGATCCCTAGATGGAGAGGTCATCCTTAGTCTACAATCCCATTGCATGTGTCCAAGCCTTTGACACCGGTAACATTTTACTCGGTTTCTTGGTGTTGGTGTTTGCTTGGAGTTGTTTTCAATTTGTCTAATTTCTAGTACTAGTTTCTTCATCTTTTCCGTGAACTTACTCATAAGATTCTTGAAGCTACCATCTTCTTTTGACGTTTGTTCATCCTTTGGGTCTTGAATGGTCACTGCTCGTATTCTGGGTGTTGAAGCACCAAAGATTGCTTCCAGTTCTAATGCTCGGACAAGGGCTTCGCTACTTTTCCTGGACTTGGACATTCTTAGGTTTTCCTGGATTTTGGAATCCCGGAGGCCATCAATAAACGTAGATACTGCCATCCATTCTTGTATGTCTTCCCCAGCTGCAGGAAACGCCAAACTCACTAGCCTTTTAACTTCCGATTCGAATTCTTGTAGACTCTCGCCGGGTTTTTGAACTCTTGATTTAACTTGAGTTCTGAATACTTCTTGTCTGTAATGATCTCCGAAGCGCAGTTCTAAAGTTTGACTCAGATGCTGGTAATTCTGTTGGTAGATTGACGGAATGGACTGAAGAAGATCTAAGGCTGGTCCTCGTAGCGCCACTATTAGTGCTGTAGCTTTTTCTTGGTCGTTCCATCCGTTGGTATTTGTAGCAGCTTCAAATTGTCGAATATACATGGTCCAGGACGTAGAACCGTCGAAAGTTGGTGGTTTCATCTTCATACTGGAAAATGCTCCAACACTAGCTGAATTGTTGGACTGTATTTCTAATCTACGCATCTTATCTTCGAGTGCTTGAACTTGGTCCTCAACTTCTTGTCTTAATTGCTGAACATCGGTTTTGACTTCAGCTTTTACTTCTTGAACGTCGTGTTTAACTTCTTGCACATCGTCTTTAACTTGTTCAATCTTCTGGTCTAGGTTAGCGACAGTTCCTTGTATGGTTTGGAATATTTTCTGTAGTCTTCCAAGGTCCTCCTGCCGTTCTTGTTGTCGCTTAGCTTCTTCTTGTTGTCGCCTAGCTTCTTCTTGTTGTCGCCTAGCTTCTTCTTCTTGTTTTTCTTTTTGTCGTCTGGCCTCTTCTTGTTGTCGTCTAGCTTCTTCTTCTTGTTTTTCTTGTTGTCGTCTGGCTTCTTTGTCTTGTTTTTCTTGTTGTCTTCTAGCCTCTTCTTGTTGTCGTCTAGCTTCTTCGTCTTGTTTTTCTTGTAGTCGTCTGGCTTCTTCGTCTTGTTTTTCTTGTATTAGTCTGGCTTCTTCGTCCTGTTTTTCTTGTTGTCTTCTAGCTTCTTCGTCTTGTTTTTCTTGTTGTCGTCTGGATTCTTCGTCTTGTTTTTCTTGTAGTCGTCTAGCTTCTTCGTCTTGTTTTTCTTGTTGTCGTTTGGTCTCTTGAAGTTCCAACATTTTGCGCAGGAGTTCTTCAACTTTTTATTCGTCCATTTTGGCTTGTTGTCTTGTGATAGGCATATACAGAATGTTCTAGAATTTCCCTCGAACTTTCTTCAAATATCTTTTCTGGTCGATCTTTGCTTGAAGTTCCAAAAACGCCGGTGAAGTTACAAATTGGATAACTTGCTTTATTCTAGAATAGAATGTTCTGGAATTTTCTTGAAACTTCTTTTCTAGATGTCGATTGATACAGTAAACACGTCGGTGAAGTCACAATTTCGATATCTCCCTTGGTTTCCAAATAGAATGTTCTAGAATTTTCCCGAAACTCCTCGAAAACCCTCTTCTGAATGACGATTGATGTTCCGAATACGTCGGCGAAGTCACAAATTCGATATCTCCCTTAGTTTCCAAATAGAATTTTCTAGAACTCACTCGAAGATTCACTATTAAAGTCTAAATCGGGTATAGAGTCACTTCCGGGGTAATCCACACGATCGGTTGAGTCTCTTTTTGTGATTGTCACTGTTTGCACTGCACTAACTGTCCCAGTGTTCACTTAGTGTTCAGTTTTTATACTACACTAGTGTCCCGTGAAATGGCTTATCAATAAAAAAAAATATTATTTTTTTATTGATAACCTATTTCACTTATTTAAAGTACTCCTCAGCGTGTTTAAATCCAACATTCAAAAACGCGCGTGTTTTAAAGTTACCAATGACAACATCAAATAAAATATAACAAGTGTCAAGCACGAATTAAGCATTCTACAATTATTAGTAATTTATGATTTGATTGAACGTATACCAATAAAAAAAAATAGTGTAAAGTATTCGTGTATAACTGGTCTTTAAAACACTTGCTCTATTTCGAGCACTCCGGCTGCGCCGTCGTGCTCGAAAAATCGCTTAATATCTACTTATACTTTAATATACTATTTTAATTTTTGTGTGGCAATTTCGTAGACATTGTAGGACGTAAAATAAGTCTTGTAACTCGGTAACTCCATAATGCAGAAGTTTGGCTCGTTTAATTACATCATCGTCTATAGAATTTGCCATAAAATAGATATTGAGGCTACGTTGCCATTTCTCCCAATCGTCAGTTAACCGAAATTGTTTGATTTCTCTGCTTGTCGACTCCATTTTGAGTTGTTAGCCTGGAACAATTAATTATTCAAATTAATTTTCTAGGCTTTTCCGGCATGGTGCAATTATTTTATTTATAGTGCATACAATAATTATGCTTTATGTTTTCGTGCATACATTTATGCTTGCATACACTTTATGCCTATTATGGTGCAATTATTTTGTGTATAGTGCATACAATAATTATGCTTTGTTTTCGTGCATACACTTATTCTTGCATACACGTTATGCCTATTATGGTGCAATTATTTTGTTTATAGTGCATACAATCGTTATGCTTTATGTTCCTGTGCATACATTTATGCTTTGCGTTTTTTTTTTTTGGTGCATACAATTATGCTTATTGCTTGTACATCATGTAAGTTAATTCCTTATTATTATTTATTTATATACTTTTGCATATAATATTATGCGTACTTCATTTTTATTATTTTTTTTTAATTTATTTATTGGAATCGAAGTTTTCATTAAATAAAGGTTAATGTATATATGTATGAATATATAACTTACATTTGTTCATAATGAGTTTTAATTTATTTAATAATTATTAAAACCCTATCGATAAGTATTCGCTGTGATGTAGTAGTTAGGGAGACGACCGCATTTTTCCTACCCCCATCGAGTTATGTGTCGACACTATTATCAATATATAGTATTATGTTCATCTATTAACCAGTATTCCTGCCTGAGAGCAAATGCTGCCGAAAATATCTTTTAACAAATTATTAACAAATTGAAAAAAACGTAACACTACCCCCATCGAGTTATGCCCTAAGTAGGGTATTAGATTGAAGGTCTCGATGTCCCCTATCCAAAAAGTCGATCCTGCCTCGTGAGAACTTGCCGGAAAACGGTGGCAGGACGGCTTATTGGGGCAAGGGCCCGCGGTCTCTGCTTTGACACCTATCAAGCTTTGCACTGAATGATGTGTCAAATTAAAGGTGTCAATAAGTTGATTTAAGGTCTCTTCGCACAGAAATCCCAAACCAGAAGTAGTGAATTTCATTGGTTGACACTAGTTTCCTGACTGTTTCCAACCAATGAAATTCGCTCTGGATATAAAAAATCTATTCGTTTAGGTATAGCAAAATGTTCACTATAATATATTTATGTATTTTTTTCTACATACCTTTTCCCAAAAATTGATGATGTTCGCACACTCATGACAGGTATGTGTCACCATGACACCCAGTGTGCGAACTAGCTATTTCGCGCACACGTGCGCGAAATAGCTAGTTCGCGCACGGCGTCACGGGAACGTTAAAAAATCAATACCTGGGAAAAAAAGTGTCACTTCGCAAACTGTCATGAATGTGCGAACATCATCATTTTTTAACAGTTGTGTCTGTTGGCCTAGGTACAGTAGACACCCATGAGGAATGCGGCCAGAACAACAAAGTGCTCGCGGCTACTCAGTGGTGTGGGAGTAGGTTCAATATTGAAAGTTAGCTTTATAGGGCGCCACTGGTTTCGAAATGAAATGCGCGGACTTGAACCAGAAAGTCCCTGATCTCCAAGATTCCTATAAAAATGTACCTCCGATGTACGGGTGGGCCAAATTGGACACTTTTTATGGAAACACCCTTTGTTTTTAGAGATAGAAAAAAATGGACCTCCCACTCTGAGGCTCAAATTTCATGAAATCTTCATTGGTGCAAACCGCATTTTGATATCTTCAACCGTTTAGCCGCTAGAGGGCGATTCTCGATTTTGAGCAATACTGTAAAGCCTCCATAACTTTTTTGTTTATGAAAATAATTTATTTCCGTAAAGACCTTTTAGAAGCACTTTTTTAAGCAGAATTCAGTGACGTTCTCAGTTTTTTTCTGTCTGACTTGGATTTCGAGATATTGACCAAAATCCGATTTTTTCCAATAGGACACCCTATATATTAATAGTTCATTAGAAAGCTATGCTTTCGCTGATTTCAATGATAAAGTTCGATAAGTTTATCTCTAACAGTATTCGAGAAAAAAAATTATTCCGGTTTTTGTCATAAGAAACAATGTGTTGGAAAAGGACTTTATCTCTGTAAGGAAACTGAGAAATGTCTCTTTCTAACACATTGTTTCTTATGACAAAAACCGAAATAATTTTTTTTCTCGAAAACTGTTATAGGTAAACCTATCGAACTTTATATCATTGAAATCAGCGAAAGCATAGCTTTCTAATGAACTATTAATATATAGGGTGTCCTATTGAAAAAAATCGAATTTTGGTCAATATCTCGAAATCAAAGCCAGACAGAAAAAAACTGAGAACGTCACTAAATTCTGCTTGAAAAAGTGCTTCCAAAAGGTCTTTACGGAAATGAATTATTTTCATAAACAAAAAAGTTATGGAGGCTTTACAGTATTGCTCAAAATCGAGAATCGCCCTCTAGCGGCTAAACGGTTGAAGATATCAAAATGCGGTTTGCACCAATCAAGATTTCATGTAATTTGAGCCTCAGAGTGGGGATCCATTTTTTTCTATCTCTAAAAATAAAGGGTGTTTCCATAAGAAAGTGTCCAATTTGGACCACCTGTACAGTTACGATCAAAAAAAAGTAGTACAAGAAAAATTTCCAAAATCTCCTGGTCTATTAAACATTAATTATGGCGTTTCCGATTGGTAGATTCAGTGCACACTGAGTGTATTTGCATCTTTTTATTCGACCTGTAGAAGAAAAAGACAGGAATAGAAAAAATTGCACTAGTTCTGCACTAGATCTACCAATCGGAAACGCCATTAAATTCATGTCAACATTTTGTATGTTACACCGGGAGCTCAAATTGGGGTTAATAATTTTTGTCACAGTAATTATTATTAAATGTAATTGGTAAAATTACCAAAAGGTAGCAAGGACCAATTTGTAATGGTCTCATAAGATACTCCAATAAATTCAAAATTTACCAATAAATGTTTGACCACCTTACCCCAATGAGAGTAAAAGAGAACAATTAAGGAATAAAAATAATATTATTTGAAAACTGTGCACGCTTATACCATGGTATACCGGGGCGGGTTTGTACAAAAATGTCACCTTAAATATAGTAAAATTAATATTCTTTGATACAGTACACCCATTGTAATAATTGTAATAATGAAGGCGATAAAACAAACTTGGAAATGTACCAAGTTAAATATAAGAAATACTATTAACAATAATTGAAGAAAAAAAATCATTAAGAAACGTTAATAAATCGACGGGTACATCACCCCCCTTGTGGTCTGTCTGCAGTCTAAATATCCATTTCTATTACTGTCTCAAGACAGCCTCACAGCCCTGATTACAGACCCATCAACTTCTTTGACTCCCCTTCTCAAATAGGGTGACTTTTGGTTCCAAGTTCAGTGTTGTGTGTACTCTGACACCCCAATGGTAAAATAAAATCTGAAATCCTAAAACCCTGGTTACAATTTGGGCCAGTTGAACAAAACGTGTGCTCGCTTCTCGCACCGTCAATTCAACAAAATCGTAGATTTTCGTCTCCAGAAAATTCTGAGTGGTTCGCTTACAAATACGGGGACTTACGACCAAATCCAAGTTTTCATCCCAAAACCAATTAAGCCAGCTACCACTTGAGTTCCCAACGCCTCTAAAAAGCCACAAAAGGTGGATGTTCCAAGGACCGCTGGCAAAATCTGCCAAACAACTTGTTGCTTGCTAAACGTGCGAATTTAAAGAGAATGACCTTATTTTCAGCAATTCACCAGGTGAGCTCATATGAAAAATTTACCAGAATTCTATTTTTTTTTTCAAGATGCCCTCTGGTGCCAGATTTCCGATCTTGACCAAGAACACGAGATCAGCTTGAAACGGAACAACCCAAACCACATTGATGATAAACTAAACTCAAAGTTGTTATCTAATTTTGTCCCCCAACACTAATTAATGAATTAATTAATAATCATCATCTACCCGGTTTTCAGTCTAAAAACTATCAAAATAACCACCTGTTCCGAGACAGCAACGTTATAGTAACGCGGTAGCCCCAATGATCAATAAACCTCGGCAACAGCGCTTCCTGAAAAACATCAACAGTGTCCCATAACAACACTTATTCGGGGAAAAAAAATAACCAGGGAAATGTAAATATTAGTGTCAATAAGGATGAAAAAACGATTTAAAGGGTGTGAAAGTGATTTGTGGTGTTGCAGAATTTTTAATAATGGAAAATACGAGACTCGTAAGTGTTGACAATTGATATTTATTTGGAAGTAAACAAACATTTTCATCAACAGTTAGGGCTTTTTAGACAACTTTCGTAAGCTAAATAAAATAGATTTCGATCCTGTTAGTAGGGCTTTATTATCCTAAAACTACCCTGACATCTGGATACAAAGAATTAACTCAGCATTACCCCGAAAAATATACCTTTTTTCAACACCCACATATTGTTTTGCATTCAATTAAGAAGGCAGAAAACTAGTAAAATCCAATGAGAAACCTATCCTTCACCGAAAAATATTAATCCTCAGGTTATTCAATTTTCTCCTCTAACACTAATTATTCAATTAGTAACTATCATCTACCCAGTCTTTAGATCTATCAAAATGACCACTCGTTCAGTGGTAACAACCACAGTGACTCTATTACCCACAGTGATCAAGAAACCTTGGCAACAGGGCTGCCTAAAACGCAACAATAAGTGTCCCATAAACACACTTATTCGGCGAAAATAAATAACCAGGAAAATGTAAATAATAGTGGAAATAAGGGTGAAATATCGATTTAAAGGGTGTGAAAGTGATTTGTGATGTTGCAGAATTTTCAACAATGGAAAATACTAGACTCGTAAGTGTTGCTAATTGATATTTATTTGCAAGTAAATAAACCTTTTCATCGACATTTAGGGCCTTTTAGACAACTCTCGTAAGTTAAATACAATACATTTCTATTAGAAGGGCTTTATTCCTAAAACTACCCTGTCATCTGAATACAAAGAATTAATTCAATATTGCCTCGAAAAATATATCTTTATTCAACAACTAGATATTGTTTCGCATCTAAATAAAAAGGCAGAAAACTAGTGAAATCCAATGAGAAACCTATCAATCACTGGAAAATATTAATCCTCAGGTATAAAGCTTCATAAATACCCTCACAAATACCTGAATTAATTAATTACCGATTCATTCGGAATCTCAGATACGTACTAATAGTCTAAGAGCCCGTAACACAAAAGCCTCAGTCATCTGTTAGAAGGCCGTTTTTTTGTGGCTCGGTATATCAAGTCCTTGGCCAACTGAAAAACGTATTGGTTGGCGGGTTTCGGTGTGCAGAAGCTAAGGGGTGGATGAATTTCCACTAGCCCAAAATAAGGCTTTCTGCCTTATGAGGTTTTTTTTTTGTTGTGAGGCTTTTTTTTTGTTGTGAATGAATAATATGAACATACTGAGGCCTGAACAGAAACGGTTGGCGGGCCTTCACCATGCCCACCGCGTTTTAAGTAAGGATCGCGAGGGAAGATTTTACCCCACAAGTCAGAAGGACGAAAAAAAGTGAGAAATATACATTTCCACTTCCTCGTCCGTTCTGCGCTGGGTTGGCAGCCGGTTCGCGCTCTATTGTTTCTTCAAACAGAATGTTTTTGTGAAATCGAGGTTGTTTTTTTCCCTGGCTATAATTTAAATATGAAGACTTGTATGGGGGTTTTTACATGAATAAAAAAAATAATACACACGTTTATTAACTGATGATATAGGTATACGAGTTCATCCGCAGGTTACATAGCTAGTAAATATTATGGAAAATTAGAGAAAAAAAAAATCAGAATTGGTTCAAACCGGACATAAACATAAGGTCTGTTTCAGCAGAAATCACAAACCAGTCAGAGTGAATTCTGAATTTCATTGGTTGAAACTAGTTTTCTGACTGTTTATGACTGTTTTCAACCAATGAAATTCGCTTTGACTGGATTGTGATTTCTGCAGAAACAGACCTATACCTACTTTGATCGATTATCTACGATACCAGTATTAATATGTACTTTAGTTTTTCGATTTTTTTGGGTAATCTCTGCATTTCTTAGAGAAAAGTGTAGTGAGTCACATTCATGAAGGCTCGATGCGGGAAGCAGCGGAGGCAGGCAGTTGATCGGCTGCTATCGAGAGGAGCGCTCGATCGATATTATTGTTTATAGATTTAGTACGTACGAAAGTATTTTGTTATATTAGGAATTAATAGTTATTTTTGTATCAAGGGCGCGAAATGCTACTTTGACGATCGAGATCTGATTTTTTTAACGAGGCGCAGCCGAGTTAAAAAAATAGTCGAGATCACCAAAGTATTTCGCGCCCGAGTTGCAAACAATATTTTTTTCTACAACTGTCAAAAAATGATGATGTTCGCACACTCATGACAGTTTGCGAAGTGACACTTTTTTTCCCAGGTATTGATTTTTTAACGTTCCCCTGACGCCGTGCGCGAACTAGGTATTTCGCGCACGTGTGCGCGAAATAGCTAGTTCGCACACTGGGTGTCATGGTGACACATACCTGTCAGGAAATCAAAAATAATTAAAATTCACCTACTTTTGATTGAAAATGCAATTTTGGCTTCGAATGAAGCATTTCACGCCCTTGATACAAAAATAACTATTAATTCCTAATATAACAAAATACTTTCGTACGTACTAAATCTATAAACAATAATATCGATCGAGCGCTCCTCTCGATAGCAGCCGATCAACTGCCTGCCTCCGCTGCTTCCCGCATCGAACCTTCATGAATGTGACTCACTACACTTTTCTCTAAGAAATGCAGAGATTACCCAAAAAAATCGAAAAACTAAAGTACATATTAATATTGGTATCGTAGATAATCGATCAAAGTAGGTATAGGTCTGTTTCTGCAGAAATCACAATCCAGTCAAAGCGAATTTCATTGGTTGAAAACAGTCATAAACAGTCAGAAAACTAGTTTCAACCAATGAAATTCACAATTCACTCTGACTGGTTTGTGATTTCTGCTGAAACAGACCTTATGCTTATGTCCGGTTTGAACCAATTCTGATTTTTTTTTTCTCTAATTTTCCATAATATTTACTAGCTATGTAACCTGCGGATGAACTCGTATACCTATATCATCAGTTAATAAACGTGTGCATTATTTTTTTTATTCATGTAAAAACCCCCATACAAGTCTTCATATTTAAATTATAGCCAGGGAAAAAACAACCTCGATTTCACAAAAACATTCTGTTTGAAGAAACAATAGAGCGCGAACCGGCTGCCAACCCAGCGCAGAACGGACGAGGAAGTGGAAAAGTATATTTCACACTTTTTTTCGTCCTTCTGACTTGTGGGGTAAAAACTTCCCTCGCGATCCTTACTTAAAACGCGGTGGGCATGGTGAAGGCCCGCCAACCGTTTCTGTTCAGGCCTCAGTATGTTCATATTATTCATTCACAACAAAAAAAAGCCTCTGACTCATAAGGCAGAAAGCCTTATTTTGGGCTAGTAGAAATTCATCCACCCCTTAGCTTCTGCACACCGAAACCCGCCAACCAATACGTTTTTCAGTTGGCCAAGGACTTGGTATACCGAGCCACAAAAAAACGGCCTTCTAACAGATGACTGAGGCTTTTGTGTTACGGGCTCTTAGACTATTAGTACGTATCTGAGATTCCGAATGAATTCGGTAATTAATTCAGGTATTTGTGAGGGTATTTATGAAGCTTTATACCTGAGGATTAATATTTTCCAGTGATTGATAGGTTTCTCATTGGATTTTACTAGTTTTCTGCCTTTTTATTTGGATGCGAAACAATATCTAGTTGTTGAATAAAGATATATTTTTCGAGGCAATATTGAATTAATTCTTTGTAATCAGATGACAGGGTAGTTTTAGGAATAAAGCCCTTCTAATAGAAATTTATTGTATTTAACTTACGAGAGTTGTCTAAAAGGCCCTAAATGTCGATGAAAAGGTTTATTTACTTGCGAATAAATATCAATTAGCAACACTTACGAGTCTAGTATTTTCCATTGTTGAAAATTCTGTAGCATCACAAATCACTTTCACACCCTTTAAATCGATATTTCACCCTTATTTCCACTATTATTTACATTTTCCCGGTTATTTATTTTCGCCGAATAAGTGTGTTTATGGGACACTTATTGTTGCGTTTCAGGCAGCCCTGTTGCCACGGTTTCTTGATCACTGTGGGTAATAGAGTCACTGTAGTTGTTACCACTGAACGAGTGGTCATTTTGATAGATCTAAAGACTGGGTAGATGATAATTACTAATTAAATAATTAGTGTTAGAGGAGAAAATTGAATAACCTGAGGATTAATATTTTTCGGTGAATGATAGGTTTCTCATTGGATTTTACTAGTTTTCTGCCTTCTTAATTGAATGCGAAACAATATGTGGGTGTTGAAAAAAGGTATATTTTTCGGGGTAATGCTGAGTTAATTCTTTGTATCCAGATGTCAGGGTAGTTTTAGGATAATAAAGCCCTACTAACAGGATCGAAATCTATTTTATTTAGCTTACGAAAGTTGTCTAAAAAGCCCTAACTGTTGATGAAAATGTTTGTTTACTTCGAAATAAATATCAATTGTCAACACTTACGAGTCTCGTATTTTCCATTATTAAAAAATCTGCAACACCACAAATCACTTTCACACCCTTTAAATCGCTTTTTCACCCTTATTGACACTAATATTTACATTTCCCTGGTTATTTTTTTTCCCCGAATAAGTGTTGTTATGGGACACTGTTGATGTTTTTCAGGAAGCGCTGTTGCCGAGGTTTATTGATCATTGTGGCTACCGCGTTACTATAACGTTGCTGTCTCGGAACAGGTGGTTATTTTGATAGTTTTTAGACTGAAAACCGGGTAGATGATGATTATTAATTAATTAATTAATTAGTGTTGGGGGACAAAATTAGATAACAACTTTGAGTTTAGTTTATCATCAATGTGGTTTGGGTTGTCCCGTTTCAAGCTGATCTCGTGTTCTTGGTCAAGT
This sequence comes from Ceutorhynchus assimilis, assembly GCA_917834065.1. Taxonomy (NCBI): domain Eukaryota; kingdom Metazoa; phylum Arthropoda; class Insecta; order Coleoptera; family Curculionidae; genus Ceutorhynchus; species Ceutorhynchus assimilis. The sequence goes on from OU892286.1 coordinate 2,870,370, forward strand.
TCGGAAATCTGGCACCAGAGGGCATCTTGAAAAAAAATAGAATTCTGGTAAATTTTTCATATGAGCTCACCTGGTGAATTGCTGAAAATAAGGTCGTTCTCTTTAAATTCGCACGTTGAGCAAGCAACAAGTTGTTTGGCAGATTTTGCCAGCGGTCCTTGGAACATCCACCTTTTGTGGGATTTTACAGGCGATGGGAACTCAAGTGGTAGCTGGCTTAATTGGTTTTGGGATGAAAACTTGGATTTGGTCGTAAGTCCCCGTATTTGTAAGCGAACCACTCAGAATTTTCTGGAGACGAAAATCTACGATTTTGTTGAATTGACGGTGCGAGAAGCGAGCACACGTTTTGTTCAACTAGCCCAAATTGTAACCAGGGTTTTAGGATTTTAGATTTTATTTTACCATTGGGCTCTTCCTTTTCGATGGTTTGCTAGTCTCGAAGTTGGGGTGTCAGAGTACACACAACACTGAACTTGGAACCAAAAGTCATCCTATTTGAGAAGGGGAGTCAAAGAAGTTGATGGGTCTGTAATCAGGGCTGTGAGGCTGTCTTGAGACAGTAATAGAAATGGATATTTAGACTGCAGACAGGACCACAAGGGGGGTGATGTACCCGTCGATTTATTAACGTTTCTTAATGATTTTTCTCTATCCTTGTTGAATATATCTCAAACAGCGGTGATAGTAAAATTGACAAAAAAATTGCTGTCTAATTATTGTTCATAATATTCTTACCTGAAATAGAATCCGTCACTGTCATCAATTAATTTGTCAAAGAAATTTTGGAAAATGATACAACGAACAAACACAGCTAATAATTTTGACTATATTAACCTTTTTCCAACTCGAAAAGAAGCAAATAGAAAACGGGTACCCAGTTCAAGTTCAGAGTGTATTACAACAGACAGCAGATGCGACAAAAGTGAGTCTCGCAACAATTGCAAGTATTAAAATTGCCCTCTGATTGGTCAATACTACTTCAGAAACGCGTTTGTAAAATGTTAGAGGGAACATATATTAAAATTCAATAGTAATTAACCACCAGTAGCTTTTTGTAGGTGATATCAACGACATAATCAATGGACATACGTTTTTTGCCACCAGTATCACGTGACTTTAAAATGGTATTTGTCGGACTATATAAGCGTGCACAGTTTTCAAATAATATTATTTTTATTCCTTAATTGTTCTCTTTTACTCTCATTGGGGTAAGGTGGTCAAACATTTATTGATAAATTTTGAATTTATTGGAGTATCTTATGAGACCATTACAAATTGGTCCTTGCTACCTTTTGGTAATTTTACCAATTACATTTAATAATAATTACTGTAACAAAAATTATTAACCCCAATTTGAGCTCCCGGTGTAACATACAAAATGTTGACAGGCAATGACATATTATAGGTTAAAAATGGGTGGAAAAATGCCAAAGTAATGTCATCTGAAGCTTTCTAGGTTAAAAACTTGTCGAAAAATACCAAAAATATGTTATTTCTGGTTATGAATTTAATGGCGTTTCCGATTGGTAGATCTAGTGCAGAACTAGTGCAATTTTTTCTATTCCTGTCTTTTTCTTCTACAGGTCGAATAAATGGATGCAAATACACTCAGTGCGCACTGAATCTACCAATCGGAAACGCCATAATTAATGTTTAATAGACCAGGAGATTTTGGAAATTTTTCTTGTACTACTTTTTTTTGATCGTAACTGTACATCGGAGGTACATTTTTATAGGAATCTTGGAGATCAGAGACTTTCTGGTTCCAGTCCGCGCATTTCATTTCGAAACCAGTGGCGCCCTATAAAGCTAAGTTTCAATATTGAACCTACTCCCACACCACTGAGTAGCCGCCAGCACTTTGTTGTTCTGGCCGCATTCCTCAAGGATGTCTACTGTACCTAGGCCTATTAGGGTTTATTTATTCAAATTTATTATTCAAACAGTTTAGGGTTAATTTTTACGCAACAACTGGATTCATCCTGTATGGAAAAAGAGAGGAACAGAAGGGGAATTTATAACATTATACAAAGAACGAGTAGACGATGTCAGAAAATTCGTTCAACTTATTGTTGTGCAAGATAGGATTATTTCATTTGAAAAAGCATGACACCCTCCATATTGCATTTTTAAAATCAGAGTCCATGTATTTTGACTTGCACAAGTCATACAAAACAGGATAACCACGGACCAACTCAACTTGTACGGCCGTGAATATCCAAAAATATCGTCAGGAACTAATATAACGATCACGTTGCAGTGCCAGCGACAGCACTGTTTGCACTGTAATAATACCATCAAATTCCTACGAGAATAATTTTGACTTCGCCGGTGAAATCACGCGCCGTTCATGGCACTGTCACGTCACTGTTATGTGTGAATCGACCTTTAACCATGGTGGAAACGTCTTCTCTTCTTACATGTCTCTTCAGAAAATGATTTTGCTGTTTGAAAGACAATAGTATAATTGTCCTGAGATTGACTAATATGTAGAATAACAGCCAAAGGTAAAGCACAAACCTTGGTAGCAAAGCAACGAATAAAAAAATCACACAAGTATTTGTTTGCTCGCATGATCCGCTACTTTCAATGAATATCATTTCATCAGCCAACCTCGCAACAAAAACTCTTTGCAGTATTGGAGTAGCTAAAATGCAAATGATGGGCTCCTCTACAATACAAATTTTAACATTAAGATTAAGTAGTTCTGTCTGTTTACTTTTTAAAATGTTCACTATATCCATTTTGTCTCTACTACCGTAATTTTTGAGCCGCCATTGTTCATATAAATAAGTAACCTGACGATCAAGTGGATTTTTTTGAGCATTAGACGATAACTTACACGCATCTTCCTCACTATTCTCCATGATGTTAAATTCGTGATACGATTTAGCTGCTGCACCTGTCATTCCCGAATTAAAATGAATATCTGTTTTGTGTCTTCAGAACAACGCAATAGGCTTGAAGATTGTGCTACGTTTGCCCTATGGGAATGATCGAAATTAATGTCTATAGTGACATTTAAACCTCTCTTTAATAAAGGCGAATTTTTCAAAGTAGATTCTGTAATTTTTTAAAACTTAATATACCTTACAATCGAAATTCTTATTTACTCCTTTTATCTAGTTTTTCGATATGTTTCTTTTGTTTGTGCAAGTTGACAAACGTATACTTTTCGGAACTCGTATGGTACAGGTTTAGAGAATCGACGTTTCAGTATCCAATTTGTCTGCTTTTTTCCAAACAAATCTGTGCGTGGTTCATTGTCTGGTGCCTTGAAATCAACACGGGTTTGCCATTGAATATTGCACCCGTGTTTATTTCAAGACTGCGTCAGTCTGAATTGAACACGGAAAGGTAAAATCGCGCCTGGGAGGCCACTGTCAGACTCAAAGATTGGGGACAATGGCTAGAGGGCTGAATATGGGACTTGCAAGTGCCTGGACTGACAACATCAGGACAGGACCTCCTCCTCACCAGAAGGGATGCAATGCCAAAAACTTCACCCCCCTCCTAGGGTCGTCATCCCTGCAAGGGACGACTGGCTAGAGCCTGACCCAGGCTTTCTCAAGCCGAAGAGACTCATCTGGTACACAGAAGGATCTCTGATGGGGAAGGGTACAGGGGCTGGTATATATGGGAAGAGTCCTGTGAAGAGAATTAGTCTTACACTGGGTCGCTACCCAACGTTATATCAGACTGAGATCTACGCTCAGGAGAATCTCCAAAGAGTTTACTCGGGCAAGTATATTTATATATGCAGCAACAGTCAGGCAGCACTCCGAGCCCTTTGCTCAGGCAAGGTCAACTCGAGGCTCAAGCTTGACTGTATGACAACCCTCATACTACTCAGTGGGCTCAACAAGGTCACCCTTGATTGGGTCCCGGGCACAGGGGTATAAAAAGCAACGTGGAGGCAGACCAGTAGGGTCCGAGTTTGCTCTTGGAGTTGCTGTCTGGTGAACATCAACATCAGGGACTAGTCCAACAACCGGTTCCAAGACGAATGGATGTAACAGGGAGTCCTCAGACAGGTCGAGAATATTTATACAAAGCCTCCTAAAACAAGCCAACTAAGAGCCATCACAGGCGTCCTGATGGGGCACTGGGTGGTCAGATACCACCTGCACAAAATCGGACTCAGCAATGAGACGGAATATAGGTTCTGTAGCGAAACTACCAAGCATTTAGTCTGCGAATGTGACGCCCTCGTCAGTCGCAGACTACAATCCCTCGGGTTCGGATAAAGTTTCCTGGAACCTGATGGAATAAAATTCGGCCTGAGTAGGTATGTAGGTACCTTTCTTAAAAATAACGGGCTCCTAAGGTAAGACAGATCTGCACTAAGAGGGGGATAGCACAATGAACCACATGCGCGACAATGTGCTGCCTATAAAGGCTTTCCTTTCATAGTAAGACTTTCACACATGCATCAGAAGATGAAAAACCTATACCCTACGTCTATCGAAAATGAAATAAAAAATGAATGAGCAAAAGCGATCTTGATGACACCCGGTATACTTGGAACTTTAAAAAAAATCAAAAGTACACAATGTATGGTTTGACTCTCGACAACGGCGAGAATCTGAATAGGATGCCGGGCTTATTGCATACTCGTTTCCAGTTTATTGGCTCTCGGAAGGTGCAATATAAGCGAAGTATACCAACTCCGAGAAACAGGTTTACAGGAGATGCCAACGATAGCATAGGAATAAACCTATTATAACGTGTCTCGAATCGAAATTCAATTTTATCTACTGCTATAGAGTTAGTGTTATCTGTAATAATATATTCCTCATTATTTTCTCATTTTCAGAAATGCAGACTGCATAGTTTGTATTGACAACGATGAGTTCGAGTGCCATCTTCTTGTCCTACAATGTTATTCAAAGTTATTTGATGCCTGTGCAGCTGTAAAAAAAGTTGAACTTCCATCGGTAAGTTTAGTAACATCCTACAGAATTAGGCATTGCTGCATAACAGCTAAATTGAATGGCTTTCCAAGAGAATGATTTTCCATTTTAAGTCCGCAAATGTCTATGGTACTAACACTCATTTATGCATTTTAGGATCAGTGTAGTGCGTCCGCTTTTTCATTTATTTATGATTGGATGAGTGGGGGTGAACCGTCTTACATTAACTTAACCAGGGCTAATGTTTTGGATATTTTCACATCAGCAGAATATTTAGGAATTAACGGTAGGTGTACACAAATCCCTCTTTTGAATGGCGATCCAAAACCTCTCCAAGAGGGGGGGATCAACTTGAACCACACCAGCTTTTTATTATGCAAAAAATCTTGGTTTTATTTTGCCAAAAAACGTATTCAAATTCTATACAAACGGAAACATGATATTCCTATTTTTTTTATTTTTATGATTCAGTAAAGGCAATTCATCGAATCAAATCACAAAGATATTGCAACAATGTTTATATGAGATCAAGAGCGGTTTGTGCGCTGAAGCTTGAGTCCTCCACCTCTATTGGATCCACTTGCTTTATCATATTTAAAAATTGGAGCATAACTTTCAGATTTGGTCGAACAATGTTGGGCTTTCATAGACAACGCAGAAATTTTCAATGAAGACTCTGCGTTTGCACTTTACCTCGATGCTAAGGAAAGAAATTTGCCGGAAGTTCAAGAACTAATGCTGCCAAGAATTAAAAAGTTTTTTTTGATGTTGGTTAGTTCATCAGATTGGTTAGAATTGGATGTGACCGATGTCAAAATCTTGCTTCAGTCTAATTATGTTGCCGTAAATTGGTAAATATTTATATTGTTACGTAGGTAGGTAGTACATTTATAGTCAATAGTGATATTCCTTTTAAAAATTTGAATTACTTAGATAAACTGAATTTTGAATAACTTGGATTAATCTTAATTTATCGCATTACTATCCCATTCACCGACGTCGAGAGCTGCTCATATACGTCCAGAGAATTCGCTAACAGTAGTCTAGTAATCTAATAATATACCTTATACAGAATCTCCAGTTTTTTATCGTTTACAATAAAATTTCAAGTAACATCAAATTCATACGAAGTTATTCAGTTCAGTTCAGCTGTTAGTTTAGTGTTAACCGAAACAAATGTTGCCTCCAGCATTAGGGATACAAGTTTCAGAGATCCAAATTAGTTTTCTCAATCGCCTAAATAAACTTTTAGAGTCTCCAAGTTTATCAGTTTAAGATTCGGATTTTATTATTTTAATCGAGGAAGTGACTGATAAGTAAGAAACATTTTTGTGATCATTTGCAAATAACCAATTTGGGTTGGGAATCAAATATATTCGGGAAACATATAGAATAATATATGATATTTGAAGAATATATAAGAATTTATGTTTAAACAAATCAAGATTTCTCATGATGTTTCAATGCAGTAATTATAGTAAAACTTTTAATAGTAATATAACGAGTGCAATGGAAATTATCGAAAATTTTTGGGAAATTTGCCCGAATGCATTTTTAGTTGAAAAAGAGCACGAGAGCACGTAGTGCACGGGTGCCTTTCTCAGTTAAAAACGCATAAGTGCAAATTTGTCGAAAATTATAGATATATTTCAATGGCACGAGTTGTTAAATGATCATTTAACTGGAAAATGCCAAGGTGTAGCACATAGTATTTGCAATTTAAACTACAAGCTCCCTGGTTTCATTCCGGTGTTTTTCCACAATCTAACAGGATATGATAGTCATCTATTCATCGAACAGCTTTGTAGCGGAAATGATGAAATTGATATTCTTGCACAAACTGAAGAAAAATACATCAAATACAGCGAATCTCATCCCAGTAGCACTGCCCTTTTCCTTGGAGATGTTCGCTCCGAACAGCTTCTACTCGCATCTAAGTCGCTTTATTTTTGCCTATATAGGGTGAATCTGAAAGTGAGGTTTTTTTAACAGAGTATATATCTCGCCGGGCAGATTTATTTCTGTTCCAGTCAAATATAAAGGATTCATGCTGAGAGCTCCTATAAGCCAGAAGGGAAAGAGGCATTAGTTTGTTTAATTATCGCTGGTATTTATCAAAAATCCTCGAGAGGTAATGATTGATGGTCCCGATCCCGATCATTGAAGTAATTGGGTAAATAATTGATACTCTTCTAATCTTGCACTGAAAATCATGTCATCTGTATCTCCGTTGGGTCTAAAGCCACACTGTCTCTCGGGGAGGTTCTCTTAGGCAGTTGAGATTGAACGATTTGATTAAATCCTAGTATGTATCTTTCTGCAACAGAAAGTAAAGCTATTCCTCTGTAGTTTCCACATTGAGCCTTGTCTCTCTTTTCAAAACTGGTAACTATGGAGGCATCTCTATGTATGGTTCCAGTATTCGATATTTTGCTTATTTGGATGTGGATTTAGGCACTAAGTATGGGTCCTCTTTTTTCAAAGAATTCAGTAGGAACGTCGTCAGTACCAGCTGATTTATTGTTCTTCAGTTGTCTGATTGCCTTTTTAACATCCTCTAATCTGGAAACCTCACTCATTTCTTGTTGTATTGGTTTCTGTGGAATTTCGTTGAAGATGTCACTATTAATTCGTGATTCTCTGTTAAGTACTTCCTGAAAGTGCTCCTTTCGACAAGAATTATTGGAAGAACTGTCTTTAAGCAGTCTTGTTCCATCTTTGGATCGTAAGAAATTGAATCCTTGAGTTGTTAGTCTATATAAGTTGTCATCGTCTTGAAGGCGTTCTAAGTTAAATTTGCGTTTGAAAGGGTTTTATTGAGAATCCCTGTCACATACTGGACAGGGGTCATCAACTAGAACTTCATACTTATAACACTATGTTAATCCATGCAAAGTAATTTATTTGCTAAAATTCAAAATTTTTCTAGTGAAATGGAAATATTTATGGCGGCTGTTCGATGGTTGAAGAACAACTACGAAGACCGAGAACAGTACAAGTACGAAGTGCTAAAGTGTGTTAGGTTTGGAAACATAGCACCTTGGCAATTGGTGGATATCAAAAAAAATCCAGAAAACCCGTACTTTATTGAATTGTGCCAAGATGCACGGATTTGCAAAATGATCGACGAAGGAATATCGTAAGTAAAATAACATTTCGCAATAGAATTACCAACATATTTCGAATATACCTTCTTATTTATAGTCACTGGGAGAATTAGCGAACGAATCTTTTCCTACGTGACTTATAATATGTTAAATAACTCACTTGCCTAATAGATAACTATGTAATATTGAACATATTGACTTTATGAAAATTTGCTGTCTCTTGTCGCCTAAACAACAAAGCTCTTATTGAAACTGACTTTAAACTGACTATTTAGACGCCATTGTATTTGGGATTTCTCTGGAAGAACTTGTGTTCTCGAATAAAATAAATAGAATTTCTGAAAATCCGTCCTGATCATAAACATGTCTTGCTTGCAAAATGGAGTTCTCCGAATAGTCGCGCTAGAATTGGAGGCAAACCACTAGATTCTTAGAATCCGACTTAGCTCTTGATGCAATTTGATAACGCTGCTTCCCTCACAAATCAGATCGCCTACGTCTGACTATTTAAAACTGTAGCACCTTCTCTTTTCCGTCTATAGTCTATACCTCCACTCAGATGCATGTTGACTGCATCTATTCAATTGCTCATCATCTTTATGCCTGTCTCAGTGGGCACAGTGCGTCAGACCGCTCGGCCTTCCTGATCTACCCTTACGCCTGCGTGGCTCCTCTTTCCTCGGACTGACGTCACGGTAACTAAAAGAAATGCTGTTTTTCCCTGTTGTTTGCCATGCTATCAGCCGTCTTGTCTGCGCCTTCGCCGATGATCGTATATAGCATCTGTAGTATTCCGTTTCGTGGAAATCGTGGGAAATAGTTTCTGTTTGAAGGATAATTTAACTTACGTCTATCGCTACTCTGTACCTGACGGTTTCCAAGATACTCGTTTTTAAAAACATAATAATTTTTCACTTTTTGACTCACAAAACTAACATTTTTAATCACGATTTTCTCTAAAACTGTTGAACGTAGGTGGGTAAAGAATATTATGCACTGAATATGCTTAAAATTTCTCTAAGAATAGGGTAGGTATCGATTTTACGGAAAATAAGCTTTGCAAAATTTGGCAACGTAGCAATGCAATGGAGGCCATTCCAGAAAATATATTTAAGATTGCGGCACTTCCGGTTATACCGAAGGTTGGTGTCAACTTGCCTGTTTTAAATAGGACACTGTATATAATATTTTATTTTTAGATTCTACTCAAAATTCACATATTTTTTTTTTTTTAGATTTGTGATAATCAAATATTGGTATGGTCAGGAAAATAATGACAAGGACCTGGGAAGCTGTTATGGAATGTTGGGGTTGGAAGAGCCCCTGGCAAGAAACTGGATGGGTCCTGACAAATCCTATAACACCTTCAGGGAATTTCTGATATACCTCGACCAGTATCGTAGGAGTCAACTAATTGACAAAACGAAACCTCTCTTAGCCCAGAAAGACAAAAAACTATCAGAAGAAGGCAAACCGGTATCAGTCATTAAAAAAAGTGTTCCAGCTTTCTCCAGTATTGAGGATTTTTTATCTCCGAATAGGAAATCAGGTTCTTCGAAAAAGTTAAACAAATTTTAATGTTGATAGATAAATTGAACGTATTATATTTTATCAAGTACTTTTGTGATAATTATTTATTTCAAATAGGAACCTACTTACTGGGGATTTCATTTAGGATAATTCCATTTCCTCACTGGCTAACTTATACCTAAATATTTATAAGTTAAAGAAAGAAAAAAAGTGTGTCAATTAATATTAGGAATAATAAAAATAGGAAATTGGTACATAATATCAATTAAAATCAGCTCTATACCTTTTCAATTTCAAATTGGGACTAAGCAACTTCAAATCGGGAACTAACAAAATCAAAGTGGGAATTAACAATATCAAATTGGGAATAATCATATTTAATTTGGTACTAATCAACTTCAAATTGCGACTAATCAATTTTGATTTGGGATGAAGCAAATTCAAATTGGGAATAGACTTATTCAATTTAGGAAAGGAACTGTCTAGAGTCCCGAACGCGGGATCGCTTGAAAAAAGCAAAATCCCGAATAGGCGTGGCTTGATAACGGCGTTCGGGACTTGGGACTTGCCAAAAATTATTCGAATCCCGACCTCGGGACTGTTGTAACAGAAGTAAGCTCCCGACTTATAATTTTATCAGATAATTAATAGAAAAACAAGGAAGTAGGTAGCAAAAAACAAATCTTGTGTAGGTATTCCTAGTAGGTTAACAAAATGGAAAAGAAACTTTGACATATCATTTTGTAGATCTTTTCTTTTTCTTTTTAGCTGGAAGGCCTATCGCCGTTAAATTCTTGCTTGCCTTTAGGTCTGCCTCGACTTTTAATAGGGTTCTGAAATTTGTTTTCATTAAATTGCAAATATACCTCTATACCAAAAAAAAAATTTTTTTTCAGAGGATTTTGCTCTTGCCGGTCGGTGTGTAGGTATTTTATGTCCTATTTCTCCTTCGCTTTCTAACTGTTGATCTTGTTTATCCTTGCTGCTCTGCTGCTGCTTGGCGCCTCATAAGTTTCAACAGGAGTGTTAGTAATTATTATTTTAGAATTTTCCAACTGCTGGTTTTATTCATCATAGTCCATGTGGATCTCATAAGTGTCGATAGGGGTATTAACGACAACTTGTTTATGATAAGATATTATTTCTGAATTTTCAAACTGCTGCTCTTGTTCATCATAGTCCTGAAACTCATAAGTCTCGATAGGGGCACCTATCAACAACAACTTGTTCATGATTAGGGATTATTTCATATTTTCATCTTACATCAGGTTTATATTTAACTGTCTTGTATAAATTAGGGGCATGATAAAACACACAGCAGTTGGCTAATCTAACCTAGGTGTATAGGATAAACAAATAGTACATAAAAAATTATTACGAACTCGGGAGTTTACTTTTGTTACAATGGTCCCGAAGTCGGGATTAAATTATTTATGGAAAGTCCCGAACGCAGTTATTTAAGCCACGCCTTTTCGGGATTTTCCGTTTTTCCAGCGATCCCGCGTTCGGGACTCTAGACAGTTCCTTTAGGAAATTATATTTGAGACTTTGACTTTGAGTTTGTTTTTCCTTTCGATTACATTCAAGTCCCTTAGAGAATCATGAACTATATATTTCTTCGAATTTGAGAAAAATATTTGTGCCAGACATGTTTTTTTAGCTCATATTCAACGCTTTATACCTGATGCGCTAAACATGGCTGATTCGCAAATTGCGAATGAAAACATTTCATCAAAATGAGATTTTTTAAAATTTTTCTTTCTTATTTCAACGTAATTTCAGGATTTTCCTCTATGTATCCAGTCATTTATACCTTATGTTCTTCTAAAATGTTTGCTTTTATTTGTCCCCCATGTTTCCTCTGAACAACTCCTTAGGTAGGGTAGGTACCTATATACCCATCGATAAGCTGTAAATTTTTTTATTTACGACTAATGTATAATGTGCGTATTATATTTGTGATTTTGGCAGTATAATGACATATGTTATTCCTCCAGGGATTAATGACGAGTAGAGGGATTAATGGTCATTATTCCACAAAAGTGTCAGTGTCAAACGTGTAGTGCTTGTGGATTTGTATTGAAAATTATGAGACGGATGAAATTTGTTCATTGAAAATCTCAAATAAATTAATTTGTCGTAAATAAAGTAGAGTATACTACTCGCAATAATGGCTATTATTCCCTCGGAATGTTACTCCCTCGCCGCTAACGCGGCTCAGTTCGTAATAATCCTCGGGAATAATAGCTATCATTATTGACTCGTGGTATAATCTACTATTATACCCAGTGTGTTAGCCAATCCTCTTCAGTCGCCTTTGATATTAAAAACAGCACATATTTGCTTTTCAGCATTTTCTGCATCAGGTGCTTTAATTTAAGGCATTTTGTTTATTTAGGTAATATACGGTTTAAACGCGTAACTGCCGTTTGACTTGCAAAACTTTGAAATCTATACAACAATTCCAATTTGAAGTTGATTAGTACCAAATTTAAATTGTTTATTTCCAATTTGATTTTGTTTATTCCCATTTTGAACGTGTTAGTTACCAATTAAAAGTTGATTAATCCCAATTTGAAATTGCTACGTTCCAAATTAAAATTGATTGATCCCAATTTGAAGTTGAAAAGGTATAGATATTAAAAATCAAATCAAAACAATTCTTTAAGAGGCCAGCAACAAATTCAAGCGCGCGAAATTCATTCTTTGTCGCCGAGTTCAAAGTAGGACCGTGATAGACGACGTTACGGCAAATATTTCCGAGATAACGGAAGGGTGTGATTAAATTGCATGGAAGGTGAATAATAAATCCTATGGGCTTTTGTGGAGGCAAAACTAATAAACCTATCATCTATATATATAAAACACAGTTGTGTTGGTGAGGAAGCGCTTAACTCGAGAACGGCTGTACTGATTTTTATGATTTTTGCTACTACATAATAAATCGAAAAAATCTAAAAAAAAAAAACAATTTTTTTTTTATCTATTTTACTTATTTATGAAAAAAACTCACTAAGCCCGCATACGGCGCCATCTCTTATAACCGATACCAAGTTTACCGTCACATTTTCATTGCAAACCATGTGGATTTTATTGTCACCCACTTTGCACAAAAACAATTTGAGGAAACCACTTTATTTTTAATTGTTCTTCACAGTAAAAATGTCCAAAAATAAATAGAATGACAATGTTTTAATTGTGTATTTTATTAGGTTGTTGGTTCGTTCATTCCGAAAGAGCGCGAACTGGTCTCCCTGTCATTTCTTGACGCTTGACCATTGACGTTCTGTGGCTAAGTTCCGTTTCTCCTCTCAGGCATCCCTTGACAGCCGTGTTCCGCGCCGACTGTTCGGAGTGCTCCGTCCGGCTGGTGTCGAGTGGCAGAGAGCCAGGTTATGAGTCCGCCACAACCATTTTGTATACGGCGCCATATATGATACCTAGAACGAAGCTCACCGATGCGCGGTAATTTCATTGCAGATGCAGTAGAACCATGCTGCTCAGAAACTGGAGATATTTAGAACAGAACTATTCTACTATTCTGATCAGATAGGGTGATGCAGAAATAGTAGATCAAATAGAATAGTGCAGATAGAGAAGAACAGATGGAGTAGTGCAGTGCAGATAGAGTGATACAGGGCTGCGCTGTAGATTTTTTTTTGTTTTCTTTACATTCTTTGAACATTCCTGTGCCTGAGTTTATTTATTTGGTGGTACACTTCACAAGAAAAATGCCCACAAGCTGCCTTGAAAGGGATGATGTTAAATTTTAATTTTAGGTGACTTACTTCTGATCTAGAGAGTAAACATTAATATTCTTCAACCAAAGCCAAATTCACCATCGGAAAAAAAACTGAATTTAATTCAGCTAATAGATACGTTAACACAACATTTAATAGGTATTTAATAATTCAGAGGCGCTACGAAGTTCGCCGGGTCAGCTAGTATTTAATATAAATTGAAAAGTATACAGTTATAATAATATGTAGTTTTATAATTTACATTGTGCTTTTTATTTAACAAATAAGAATGTGAAGAATGAAATGTGCGGAAACACAAAAATATATTACGAAGATAATAAAATTTACCTATACAAATACAGCAAAATAGATACTTGAGATGTTTACACCAAAAAAAAGTGAGGTGGCGTAGTTACGAGGGTGGGAGAGATGATGTTTATTACATAAAGAACTTCCAGAAAACCTAGAAAAATAAAAAAAAGGTTAAGTGTTAATTTCACACATTGGTGAGTTTGCACATGAAAACCTCGGACACATCGATTTTTGATTTCAGTTGCCGTTTTTCTAATGGTAATATCATGTATACAGGGTGACCCAGAAACAAGTTGTGACAGTTAACTTTATTTTATTAAATGAAAACTATAATTTTTTATTTTATTTCTTATTTCTACGTTACATTCTGAACTTATTTTATGTATCATGTCCTATACCTATCTTTAACTGTTTCGGAAATAATAACAGTTGAAAATTTACTTTTTTGCAACTTTGACAGGCTGTAAAACCTGAACGGTTGATTTTAGAGCTAAACCGATCATACATTCTTATCTTAGTTTTCCATGAACTATCATTTAACAACTTTGAATTTTACCGGAATTTTTATTCTTGGATTAAATTCCAAGCTGGTGTCAAATGATAGTTTATGGAAAAAATAAGACAAGAATGTATGATCGGCTTTGATCTAAAATAAACCGTTCAGGTTTTACAGCCTGTCAAAGTTGCAAAAAAGTCAATTTTCAACTGTCAGATTTCGAAAATTATAGATATAGACCCTTTTCACATTACCGGTTGTTTACATTGATGAAAGTATCTTTTTTTCTGTTAAAACTTTACAAAAATTTAAACATAATATATATAATTATCATTTATCGGAAAGTTTGAATAAAAGTACACTAAACGCTAACTATAGGCCTGTTCTCACAGAAATCACAAAACAAGTGAGAGCGAATTTTATTGGTTGAAAATAGTCAGAAAACTGGTTGTTAACGATTTGCACCAATCAAAAATGCTTTGACTGGTTTGTGATTTCTGTGAAAATATCTTCAATATCAAATTAATTCTTTTCGGCCACTGTAAAGATGGGAAGTCAGGTATTTTTGTTTAGTTGTTTTTCCGCGGAACTGTATAAAATATCCTGTGAGTATTTTCCAAATCTAATAGATCATCAAGAGAAAAGGAAAAGTTGTGTTTATGTTCAACTTGATACTGGTTCAATTGATTTTGTTCTGGATGGAATGGAAGAGAAATAATGATAGGACGACTTGAATGCACTTAAATTGAGGAATAGAATTTTTTAAATTAAAATAACGACAAATTTTATTACTTTCTGACAAGTCTATAATTGATTGATATATGCCACCAACCTGCGGGTAGTGGCCAAAGTATTCTATAGGCCTATTCGGGTTTGGAAAAAGGACGGTTCTAGAACGGTTCAAAACAATCGTCCAGTTTATTGATCAACAAAATAACAACGACTCGACTATCACAAGTTTCAATAATAAACTGTGCGATTCTTCTGGACCGTTCTAGAACCGTACTTTTTCCAAACCCGAATAGGCCTTATAAATACAATATTAAACAAGTTGCACCGCCACTATGACGTGGTTGCTATAAAATTACCGTTCAGACACGCTAAAAAAGAAAAAACATAACAAATAAAACTTACAATTCGCCAAAGTAATTCATTTGAAACATATTGATCTCTATATTGACCAATTGCTCATATTATCGAGCGGCTTGCTGTTCACAGTGACGGACCTAGGACTTTTGGGGCCCGATGCAAAAATTTTTTTTGGGGCCCTGTCATGCTTTTTTTAGGTATTTTTCTTGTGGTGTTGGGCTGTAAAGTGAGTGTGCGGAAGTTATTTATATTTTTGAAGTTTTTAACAATCAAATATAGAATAAAATTTAATCAAAAAACAAGTTTATCAAGAACATATGAGACAAAAAACAAGTTAAACGAAAAAAAAATTTATAAAAATTCAGAAACTTTTTATCTAAACAAAAAGAAATACATCATAGTACTACCGCACTGCACTGATACTGTCCGACAATTGCCATAAATTATCCGAGTCTGGAAGACAATAGGCAATTTTTTGCGAGGATAACCAAGCATAATCTTTTGCTGGATTATATGATGTGTCATTTGTGTCATACTCCCCTAACTCCCCCACCATCAAATTCTGGGATACTCGAGGATCAATAACACCTAATTTCTTCTGAGAGAACAGACCGAAAATCACCTTTTCTACATTTGAAATCGACGAAAAAATTAACACTAGCACAGCCTGAATCGCAAGCATTCCATCGAGGTCTGCGGGTGACGTCATCACTACAAGCGGCTGATAGTGGTGACGTCACTCGCAGGCCCAAAATTTGATGTAGAGGAAGTTAGGGAAGTATGATACAATTGACACATCACATAACCCAGCATAATCAGATTATGCTTGATTATCCTCGCGAAAAATTGCCTAATAACTAAAAAAGCCGCCTAAAGTCGACGTATCCGCGGTTGTTACATTATCGCGTCGAGTGCATCAGAACTCGGATCACGACATTCTACTAGAATTTCTCTTTTATGACGTCAGGTTGCCTAACAATTGTCATCATCGCCTGTACTGTACGCGATAAATGTGTCGCGAATGACGTCATGAAAGTGGAATTCTACTTGTCATGATTCCAGCCCTGGATTCCCTACAGGGATTTTTTTGTCGAAACAAGAGATAAGCGTTCTGTCTTAGTTGCCCATATTTCTATTTCCATAACATTGACAAAGACAGAGCAATCGTTCTTTCTCGTGAGAACGCTGTTCCCCGGTTTCAAGAATAAGCATCCTGGTATATAACGTTGCCGTCTTTTTCAAAATTTAATTTTCGTTTTTTTTTTTTTATATCTACGAGCAGAGCTGGGCAGTAGCTAGCTACCAAGTAGTTAAGCTACTAACTTAGCTACTTTTTTGGTAGCTAATAACTTATTCAAGCTACTTTTTTTAAAAAGTAGCTTGTAGCTGTAGCTTTTAGTAATTTGTTTCATGTATTCATAAGCTACTGTGAAAAGTAGCTAGCTACTATAAAGCAAGCTACTCGAGCTACTTTTGGTAACTTAAGCTATTTTTGGTAGTTGAAGTTACTTTTATTGATTAAGTTGCAATAATTATTTTCCCAGAAAAATCTTATCCTGTGTCTAGTCTATAGATTAGTTTCAACTTGTGTCCTGTTTTATTCTCGCATTCGCCCATCGCTGGAGTTAGTGGTTCTGTTCCCCGCAGTTTCACCTGCCGTTAAATTCAGAAGAAATCAGAATTTAGAGTAGGTACTCTCTCATATAGACAGTAATTTTGAACAACAATATAATATATCTAAAAACAACGTAGGTGAGCTTAAACAAATTCGTTGCTTTCGCCTGTCAAAACTGCCTCCAGTTAAAATCTACCAAATAAATGAGAATATTTAACTATGACACTGTTCTCTACGCTACGGCACTGTGTTCAGTGTGTTCCGACGACGAACGAGGATTGCCTATTTGAATTTCACCGCATTTCTTCGGCACGGTGCGCACGAAAGAGAAATAAGAGCTTGGTGGGAGCCTATGGTGGGAGCCTCAAAACAATTTATATGCGACGTTGCAGTTTTTGCCTTTTGGCATTTTCATGTTTGGAGTGACTGGAATCAGCGCCACGCCACGCCACCACAGTTGTTTATTATTATAATCCCCGCCTTTTCAGTTTTCAGACTTTGGTTTGGACAGAATATAAAAACCTTCTATAATTTGATTAATTTTTGTTTTCATTAATTTAACCTTTGAAAATGTAGCTTAAAAAGTAGCTTTCAACTAATTTAAAATGTAGTTAAGTTACCAAGAGCTTAGCTACTTTTTCAAAGAGGTAGTTAAGTTACTAAGTAACTTTACTACTTACAATATATAGTAGCTTGTAACTTGTAGCTAGCTACTTTTTTCAAGTAGGTAGCTTGCCCAGCTGGGTCTACGAGTTTATTTTTTTTTATCGGTCCCTTTAGAATCTGGTTGTGTGGGGGCCCCTCAGCTCTGGGGGCCCGACGCACAGTGCGTCGTTTGCTTCATGCTAGATCCGCCACTGGCTGTTCACGTTATAAAGTACCCAATACCTACCCAGATAACACAAAACTACATGAAAAGTACTTCAATTATACTGTATTTTCATATTTGCGTGTCTGAGAAGTACTTGTAAAAACCACTCAGCCGCTTCTGGGATGTCCAGCCGGCCAGTAAAAAAAAGGCGCAATCGTAGAAGGACTGCAGTTGCGCACTTCCAACATGGAGTGCTCTTAGTGCTTCAAACGTGCGTTGGAAGAATTTGTGAAATGCTTCATAAAAGCACTTTTCCGACAGAGAAAAAGCACCACTAGAACATCTCTTTTTGGTAAATTTATATCATACTCCTAAAGTACTTCATCGAAGTATTTTTTGAGTACAGGGTGATCTATTATAAATGTAACCCCCTGCTAACTTTTTCATTTGACGTTTTTGACAGAAGTGTCAGAAACAAAAGTTTCAAGAAATTTTCAAAAGTTTTTAACTAAGTCACTTTTAGGCATACAGGGTGCGTCAAAAAAGTGCAGCAGCGTGAAGTTATATTTTTTTAAATGGAACACCCTGTATATTGTGCGCTTATTTGTTAGTCCCCTTTAACCTGTTTTCAACGATATAGGGTTTGATATGTCTATCTTCAACAGTTATAGGGAAAAACATGAAAACCCCTTTTAAGGTTTCATATTGAAAAAAGGAAAATTATACCATTTAAAGAATTTTTTTTATTATCAGTTTATTGTTCAAATTTTATTCATTAATATACAAGGTGAAATATTATAATAAATCCAGATGTCTAAGCTATTATTTTTATTTTTAAAAAAATAACATGATAGACCTAGGAAGGAATTTTCGTGTTTTTCCCTATAACTATTAAAGATAAACCGAGGGATAAACATATCAAACCATATATCGTTGAAATCAGGTTAAAGGGGACTAACAAATAGGTGCACAATATACAGGGTATTCCATTTGAAAAAATATAACTGCTGCACTTTTTTTACGCACCCTGTATGCCTAAAACTGACTTAGTTAAAAACTTTTGACAATTTCTTTAAACTTTTATATGTGACACTTCTGTCAAAAACGTCAAATGAAAAAGTTAGCAGGGGGTTACATTTATAATAGATCACCCTGTACATTTTTTATTTCACTGGATAGCCATTGCAAATAAAAGACAAACATTTTGGGATTATGATTTTTTAATAAATAAACATAGGAAACATAAATAAAAAAATAAAATAATAGTTATTTATGTATCAAGGGTACTAAGTAGATGATTATGCCCTGAGGGCGACAGTCTTACAAAGCCGAGGGCCTCTGGCCCGAGGGTTCGTAAGTCGCCCGAGGGTATATATATCTATTAGTACCCGTGGTGCATACAAACTTTTATGTCATACCAGTTGGTTGTGAATAATAAATACCTGGGAAAAAAGTGTCACTTCGTAAATTGTCATTAGTGTGCAGAATCATCATTTTTTGGCAAAAATAATATGTTTATAAGCGTAAATTTATATTTTGTTAATAAAGAATAAGTTAATCGAGTAGATATAGTTTGACAGTTCTGCGCCCTCCGACGCCTCCGTGACGTCTGCGCATGCGCCAACCAGGGCGTCGCGACGCCGTGACGTCATCAGTCATCTGTCATCTGTCAATGTCAGCTGTCAATGTCACCTGTCAATGTCAGTCACCTGTCAATGTCAGTCATCTGTCAATGTCAGTAAGCTGTCAATGTTAGCTGTCAATGTCATCTAACCCAATCTACCTGGGCCCGTATTCTGGTTCTCAAAAACGCTCATCGCTTTCTAGTCGCTCGGCACTTCAAATGCAAATTTACATTAAAAGTGCCGAGCGACTGAAAAGCGGTGAGCGTTTTCGAGAACGAGAATACCGGCCCTTAACTACTCCAACTTACCCGCTCTCTGCGCCATCTATAAACCCCGTATAACATTACACCTATGTGTATTTTTTATATTTCTACATGTATTATACAGATGAAAAAATACGTGAATTTATGCATACATGAAGAAATATAAAGAAAATAGACAGATGGGCTTAAGAAAAAAAGAATACTAACCTCAAACAATTTTTTTATTTAAAAACATACATTTTTTAAGACTCAACTATTTCAAAAAGCGATATTTGGTTTGGTCGTCCTACATCCTTCTGGCCTCTGTATATTATTGAATATTTTCCATCCATAAACTGCTCAATATGATCTTCCAATGATTTGGTGGTACGTTTTGGAAGAAACACTGCCTTATCGTCAAGTTCAATGAGGATACTCGGTCCGAATTTACTTTGGGTTTTTTTAGCAGAAAATATTGGGTACTTTCTGCCAGGCTCCATGTCTTGTAATTTCACGAGTGTTTTTTGATCCTTAAAGAGGCACGACTCGTTGATTGATTTCAAATCCATATCTAAAAAAATATTCTGTAGGTATTGATATTAGTATATTAAAGTATAAGTGGATATTAAGGTCTTTAAAACACGCGCGATTTTTCGAGCACGACGGCGCAGCCGAGTGCTCGAAATAGATCAAGTGTTTTAAAGACCAGTTATCCACGAATACTTTATACTATTTTTTTTTATTGGTATACGTTCAAATCATAAATTACTAATAATTGTAGAATGCAAATTTGTGCTTGACACATGTTACATTTTATTTGACGTTATCTACAAGTACCTAACCTACTCGTGACAAATCAATAATTAAAAAGTTGACATTTAGACCTTTCTCGGGTTGTTGGTTGTTGATGTTGTCATTGGTAACTTTAAAACACGCGCGTTTTTGAAAGTTGGATTTAAACACGCTGAGGAGTACTTTAAATAAGTGAAATAGGGTATCAATAAAAAAATAGTACATAAAAGATTTACTTACTTGTTAAAAAAAAATGTGCAATAATTTTATAATAATTATAATGTTCGCTGTTGGACAGATTGAAAAAGACTGAAGCTCGAGTATCATAAAAACCGATTTAAACCTCAACGTACATACAATAATAATTATTTCAGCAGTGTTTGTTTATCTAACAATGGCCTTCACACGGTTCCCAGTACCACAATCGGACAAAACGTGTCGCAAAATATATTTATCATACCAAGGTCGTAAGACGTAAACAACGCCGGTTTCACGGAAAATGCAATATCCAATTAGCAGACTAAACTCGTAGACTAAACAATTAATCCTGTGCTGAAATTTTTATTAGTAAATTGATAATAATAATTGCTTATACTGAGAAGAGTTCATCACGACTTCATAAGGAAGGTATTTATGTTTATTTGGATTGCTTAGAACAGAGAACATCACTTTCCTGCTAGGTATTAGCAACAAAATCAAGCATATGAACCTATAAAAGTTGTGTTCTATATTTTTGTTGGTGATTACTTTTAATATCAATATTTCTAGTATGGTAAAAGTGCTGTTCTGTGTTTTTTGATGATTGATTGATTGTTGATTGATGATTCAAAGTTTATTCTCCTTGGCGTCAATATAACTAGAACAAACAAGTTTGCGCTTCAATTCGACCGCAGCCAGTTGGAGAGGCAGCAGCATAGCAGCAGCAACAACAGCATTCAATACTAATTTTAGTTTATTGTGAGTGATTGTGTCGGTTTCGAAAAAACAGTAAGTACTATTTTCAAATATCAAAGTAATTTTTTTGATTGAAATTTATTTCCAATAGTTTTTTTTTTAACAACTTGAGTTTCCTTTTTCACTTACATTTACACATAATTCAAATACCTTTTTCTAAAATTTAGGTAGGTACTTTAACTAATTTAAACTGGTTTTATTTTTTCATTCATTTTAAAACAAACCTCCATAAACAGCGGATTTTTAATTTCGTGAATATCTGCTTCAGGAAATGTTTAGCTGCGATTTCTGTACCAAATCGTTCACCAGGAGGGATAACCTGAAACGTCATGGAGATTGCCGAACATCTGCCAGGATCTGCAACCAATGTGGTGGGATTTTCAAATCGGAGGGGGCTCTCCAACGCCACCTTCAAGAAAAACACCCAGCCCTGAGAGCCCCCAAACGAAAGGCTGGAGATCCTGCCACCCCCATGACGAAGCAAGCGAGACTTGACCAAGTTGCCGGTAAGTTAAAATTGAATAATTTTTTTTTCTTTTAAAATCTAATTTAATTGTTTTCAGGACCATCAACATCAGCCACAGGCCGGTGGTGCGAGGATTGCGACTTGGAGACTCCGATAAATCAATGGGCTGGTCATCTTCGGAGTCTCCAGCACCGAGCCAACACCTGTGTGGAGCAGGAGGAAGACATCAGCCTTGTCAGAACAACATTCAGGAACCGAATTGCTACATACCGGCTTTCATCAAAGCAGGACTCTACCAGCGTAAAGCACTTTTTGGGAAATTTCAAAGTGAAATTCGTCAAGCTGGTAGGGGATATGGTCAATAAATTTGGCCATATCAAAGTCGGTGTGGAGCTTTTCGGACGCTTCCTCCTGCAGGCGAAAGAGCAAGAAGAGGTCAAGTCTTTCAACGTCAAATTCCGACTGGTGAGCGATGGTGCAGATCTGGAGGAGCTGTTCCAGCAGTTTTCTGTCATCCTGGACAAGAAGTCCACAGAATTTCAGGAGAAAGAAAGTGGTATGTATTATTTCAATTGCAATTTTATATGCTAAATAATGTCTTTTACAGGCTGGACGCTCCAACAACTCCTCCATCTAGATATAAGTATTAATAAGGTGAACCCTCTAAAAGCCTCCTCATATCTACCTCTGCCTAAAGAGATAGATGCGAAGAAAGCTGTCCTGAACATTCAAAATCAGGACCAGAAATGCTTCATGTGGTCAGTCTTGGCTCAGCTACATCCAATTCATAGGACTCAGCATGCAAATAGAGTCGCGAACTATTTGCCTTTTGAGAACGAGTTGGACTTTACAGGTATGGAATTTCCGATTAAACTTAAAGACATTAGCAAGTTTGAGCAGCTCAATAATATTTCCATCAATGTTTATGGATTAGATAACGCTTATGAAAATGGTAGAAATATTATTGAAGTTGTTGGTCCCTTATACTTTACTCAATCTCGGAAAGCGAATCATGTAAATTTGTTATTAATCAGTAATGATTCTGGTGATAGTCATTACTGCTTAATAAGAAACATGTCTCGCTTGATCTCAAGTCAATTATCTAAACATGATGGTCAAAAGTATCTCTGTGATGGTTGCTTGGTGTATTTTTCAACAGAGCAGAAATTAAAAACTCATCAAGAACACGATTGTGCCCATGTTTCAGTTAAATTACCGACAACAGATTTAAAGAAAAATAAATACGGTGAAGAGGTTCCCGAGAATATTCTGAAGTTTATAAATTTCGAAAAGAAATTAAAGGTGCCTTTTGTTTGCTATGCCGATTTCGAGACAATCATTGAACCTGTTGATGCAGAGGAAAATGAGCTGGACCCCGAAAATTCCTATACCGTTAAAACCCACAAGGCTGTTCCTTATTCTTTCGCCTACTACATTAAATGCGATTTCGACGATTCTCATTTAATTTTCAAGACTTTCAGAGGACCTGATGCGCATAAAGTTTTTGTAGAATGGTTAGAGGCTGACTGTAAGTCAATTTATAATCAATTTATGAAAAACATAGTGCCTATGCATCCTCTGAGTCAAGAACAAGAAAATGAGATTCGCAATGCAAAAAATTGTCATATTTCCGAGAAACCATTTAAAGTAGAAGACGAAAGAGTAAGGGACCACTGCCACTTTACAGGTAATTTCCGTGCTGCAGCTCACTCTGTATGTAACCTAAATTTTAAAACCCCAAACTTCATCCCCATCTTCTTTCACTGTATGTCCAATTTTGATTCTCACCTGTTTGTCAAGGAGTTGGCTCAAGAAAACGAGAGATTGGATGTTATTCCTCAAAATAAGGAGCGGTACATTTCATTTACCAAACATGTTTTGGTGGATAAGATCCCTCTCGATCAATCAGGCAGACAAAAACAGGTATTTTTAAAAGTACGCTTCCTCGACAGTTTTCGATTCATGGCATCAAGTCTAGATAAATTATCACAAAATTTAAAACCAGAACAGTGTCGAGAAGTTAGAAAATTTTTTCCCGCGGAAGATGAGTTTCAGATTATTCGTCAGAAGGACGTTTTCCCGTATTCTTACGTAGATTCATTTTCGAAATTAGATGACATCAAGCTCCCATCTATTGATGGCTTCTATAACGATCTTAGAAAAGAAGGCATCAAGCAGGAAGATTACAAGCGTGCAAAGAAAGCATGGAACTTGTTTAAATGTAAAACCTTGGGTGAATATTCAAATATTTATTTAAAATCCGACGTTTTGATTTTAGCTGATGTTTTTGAAAATTTCAGAGACGTGTGTCAAGCAACTTACGGTCTAGATCCTTGTCAGTACTATACAGCTCCAGGGCTATCTTTCGATGCTGCTCTCAAAACAACAGCTGTGGAGTTAGAATTACTGACAGATATAGACATGATACACTTCCTGAAACGCGGTATTCGCGGAGGGGTCAGTCAATGTAGTGTACGGAAGGCTGTCGCGAACAATAAATTTATTCCCCATTATGATGCTTCCAAAACTACTTCATACCTCATGTACTTGGATGCTACCAACTTGTATGGTGCAGCCATGCCTCAATATTTACCAACGGGTAACTTTAAATGGCTTGACGCGGATGAAATTCAAAATTTAGATTATCTGAAATTAAATAAAAATTCAGAAACTGGTTATATTTTCGAAGTTGATTTAGTATACCCGGAAGACTTACATTATAGGCATAATGAGCTACCTTTTTGTCCAGAGTCCTTCGCCCCAGAAGGTTCTAAAATCAAAAAACTTATTCCAAATTTCAACCGAAAAGAAAAATACGTCATTCATCTTCAAAATTTGCAGCAAGCCTTACAACATGGCTTAAAATTAGAAAAAAATCATCGCGTTCTCACTTTCAATCAATCTCCCTGGCTTAAAATTTACATTGACCTAAACACAGCCAAACGGAATGCTGCTTCCAATAAGTTTGAAAAAGATTTTTTCAAACTTATGAATAATGCTGTGTTTGGGAAAACCATGGAAAATGTGGAAAAAAGGGTAGATATCAAGCTGATTACCCATTGGGAAAATATTGGTAGGAAACTGGGGGCCGAAGCATGGATTTCGAAACCACATTTCAAAGACGTCACTATTTTTGGTGAAAATTTAGTTGCTATTCATATGGCTAAACAGAAAGTCATATACGATAAACCTATTTATGTAGGATTCGCTATCTTAGACATTTCCAAAACAATCATGTACGATTTTCTGTATAGCTATATTAAGCCTAAATATAGAAATAAAGCAACCTTACTATATACAGATACCGACTCCCTCATTTTAAATGTAGAGACACCAAATTTTTATCATGATATGAAAGAAAATTCAAACAAATTCGATACTTCCAATTACTCACAGGACAACCCACACGGTCTTCCTGTAATCCAGTCCATTTTAGGTAGAATGAAGGATGAGTATGCAGGAAAGATCGTGTGGGAGTTCTATGGAACCGGAGCGAAGGCGTATTGTGTTAATGTGGAAGGAGAGTTGACTAAAAAAGCCAAAGGCGTGTCTGACTACGTCACCAAGACAGAACTTAGTCTTGAAGACTACAAGACAGCGGTTGACGTAGAAGATACGCTTATTCATCGGCAAATGAATACTTTCCGTTCACATAAACATGATATGTACATCGAACTGAAAAATAAAGTAGCCTTGTCTTACGCGGACGACAAGCGTTACGTTATACCCGGTAGAGAGTACACGCTTGCTTGGGGTCATCGAGATTTAGAAAAGTATAAGGAATCATCGGAAATTCCTGAGGGTCAAGACTGATTGAGGTAGCTTTCTTAGCTTCAATTGCTTTTGGTAACGGCAGATAAGACGATGCTTCTAGAGGATTATAGTTTAAGATTTTTACACTAAGGAATGTATATATTTTTTTTTAATTCGTTATTTATTATATCCATGTTTTTAGTGATAGTTATTTTTTTTTTTTATGTTATAAAGATGATTTTTTTTTTGTTGTATATATTATTTTCATATATTTAGTAGTGGTCATTTTTTTTTATGATATATTCTTACAAATAAATTATAATTTTTTTTTTTTTAATAAAAACACTGTTTTCTGTTTTACTCAGTTGTTGTTTTATTTCATTTTATAAACATATCTCATACAGGTTGTATTTATGTCTCAAAACTAACTCAAGATATTTTTCGTTCAAAGCCATCACTTCATTGGTTCGAAAATCAGCTACAATCATTCCTCTACTTTCTTCTTCCTGCCAATAGCTCACATAAATGTAATCACCAATGTACAATTTAATATCACACTGGCCATCTTTATCGTTGATAGTTTCGAGAAAATATAGAAAGTCTCCAAACCCGTCATAGGTAAATTTTATTGCGGGTTCATTGCTGTGCTGTAAGATAACCTCATTTTTATCATCATTGTATTTAATTTGCACAGTATTCTCGATGTTATATTCTTTATAAACTGGCTCGGAAGTAATTATTCCACTGGTTGTTGTTTCAGATTTTGAGGTTGATGCATTATCCCATTTCGAATCCATTTTAAGATTTTGGAAATTCCTAATTAGCAACTTCTTTTGCTCGTAAAATTCTATATCTTTTTTCAAGCTAGAGAGATTTTTCAGATAACTTTCGATTCTTTTAGCTACTATACAGCTCATGATCTGAAAATAGACTGAGCTTATTCAGTCAAATGTTCTGTAATTTATAGAAAAGAAAAACGAAGTTTGTGAAAAAAAAAATTATTGAGGTAAAAGACTTGTGACATAATTATATAATGCCTAGACATTCTTAACACTACATGAACAAAAATTATCTGTATGGTTTTTACAATGTGTAAAGCTAGGATTTAACTTAGGAACTACTCCACCCAAATATTCTAAATTAACAATAATTGGAGGATCCACGTTCATTTCTGTGTATACTTTGAATAGAAAGTCTTTCTTGATGTGTCCTTTAACATAAACAGTTTCGATGCCTTTCAAATTATCCATAAGCAGTTGATTAAGTTGGTTATAGCTTACATAACCCGCATTATAGGAGATGGCGTGAAGGTTGTGGAACACGTAGTTTACTTCTTTCTTTTGAGCGAGACTCAAGTCGCGATATAATATTTTTGGTTTAAATATCCAACTATTGACCTGCTTTCCATCATAGATAGCTAATTCCTTAACTAGGAAATCAGCAGAAAAGTAGCCTTGAGCATCTAGTACCACAAACTTCATCTTCAAATGCTCGACGGTGATTGATTAGATCAAGCTACGGACAATTCCTGATAAAGGCAAATACTCCAAAACTCTGTCATGTACAATGATGCAATAGGCTCGAGTATCTTTTGGGAAATTTTCAGAACTCTGAATCTCGAGCTTAACATCGATTGTGCTACTTTTTAGAGCCTCATTCTGTTTCGAACAGTCTATTACAAACATGCATCGATTTGCAAATGAGGTAAAATCCAGTAACGGTTCAGCATAGGTCTTTCCCATATAGGATTTCTGGAATTCGGTGTACATGCGATACACTTCGGTATATTGCCTGTTGTCAAAATTCAGGTTCAAAGATTCGTAGGGGTAAACTTCAGAGTTTAGGTATAGTTTAATATCAGTAATGTTGACATTATCGAAATATGTAACGTCTTTCTGATAGTTGTCTTTACGGTCAGTTTGGAAAAATACAATAACGTATCGTGCTTTCTCCGACATCGATTTCACAGTCCAAACATCTTTCTTCGTGTTTCTCATTGCAGGAAATTCATGAATTTCCCAATCACGGAACCCGAAAAAGATTGGTTTATTTTTGGAAATTTCCTCTAATAATTGCAGTTTTAGGACATCGTTGGGATAAATATGTTTAACTCGCAACTCAATCGTCGATATTGTTATAGTAGCTTTTTTATTACCCGTAAGGTTTACGTAGCAATTGTCATCATTTCTAGCTCGAACAAGTTTTAGTTTCTGTTTTCCCATAACTGCACTAGTATAATCAGCGAAAACATCTAGTAGAAAATTTAACGGTATCAGTAAATTGAAGTCTTTTGTTGTTTCATTCAGAGTTTTGAGCGGTGTACTCCATCCTGCGATGTCTAGTGCTTTGCTTTCCTGTTCATTAAAGCATAGCAAACTTTTAACTGTGCTTGTCAGTCCAGGGTCTCGAACTTTCTCAATTTCTTTGCCATTTAATTCATAAGCTACGGTCTCGAACAGAAAGGCTCCCACATTATTTGTCAACGAACATGTTCCTGTCGTCCCACCACCCACACCTGCCACCGTATTGTCCTCCTTAAAGTTGGCTTCAATGTAAAGCTCAGCTTGACTAATGTCCATAAAGACATCTTGCTGGTTGATAACTATCTCAATCACATCACTGTAGTTGAATGATTTTGTGAATGGATGATATGTATGCCATTCTTCTCGAGAAATGGATTCATCCACGTTGACCGGGTGAAATATTTGAAGTTTTTCCGATACGAAAACCATATTTGTGCGATAGAGAGCGTAAATGAATCAGACTCTTGTGTGTGAGTGACTGTTTCGGTGTCCAACTAAAGACTGAAGATGGGTTGGAGTATTCACTACTTTTATTATATCTTTGCTGTTGCTGATTAAAAACTAAAACCATGTTTCTTTAGTTCTAGTTTTACAACGATTTCTTCTCCTCTAAAATTGCAGGTCTTGCTTCCTGATCCAAAATATTCAAAGTGATGTTATCGATCCTAGATCTATTCACCGGAAGATAAATCAGATTTCTCGGCTCAACAATTATACTATATCCTGGATCAACTGTCGGCGTGAATTCGTATAATGTATGTGAAGGATTGTTTGTATAATAGGATCCGGAAATAATGTTGCACTCAATTCGTATAGTAGTTACTTGTATAATCTCAACTGGAATATCTGATTCGTGTAACGTGTTTGCATCTAGGATGAGTGGTGAGAAGCCCAGCAGTTGGCCGATACTATCTTGAGGTTCAAAGTCTATATCGTAAACACTCTTGAGCTCACACTTTAGAGTGTTATTGTTCGGTTTCAAAGACAGTAAATTATCACCATCAGCACCACTACCGCCATTCGCAGCCAATTGATTTTGGAGGTATCTTTCGATATCTGCAATTTCGTAGGAACCTGTTGGAATTTCAATTACTTGCTCGTCTCTATCACTCAAATAGTAGTAAAACTTGTTTCGACCTGTTTCGATGTTTGGAATAGAATTCCAGGTACTTAAGGAAATTAGGGCCAGAGAATAACTGTATCTAGAATCTAATTCTATTGGTGGATTAATGTCAACAGTTAAACAGCTGGAGCGACTTTTCAACGTGAACGTCTGGGACATGACTAGTGTAGAATGAAACAGTAACTGGATTTTATAATCATTTATTGTATAAAAAACTTAAAGTCAAATGTCCACAATTGTATGTATCGAACGTTTGATACTGATCGTGATTGTAGAAAATTTCGCAATTCTTAAAATAGCGAACAACTTCTTTCGGCGGATTCAAGTTGCCAAAACTGTCGAAATATTCAACCATGTTTCCTCGTTTCTTGTAAGCTACCCAATGTGTTCCAGATCCGCTGAATGTGTCCAAATTAATTACACCACATTCGATTTTTTTCGGTTTAGACGGCAATGTATCACGCATAAACACTCCACGAAAATTGGTTATTTTCAATTTTGATATCAAATTTCTAATGTTTTTATCGCTTAGCGGTCGTTTGGGTAGCTTCACTGTAGTTTTTTGGCATCTTTTTCAAAAACAATCCATGTCCGGTCTTTTGTTTAGCAAGATATAAACCACTTCCTTTTTTACCTAAGACAATGGCTTGCATAGCCCGATTATGTCTTTGAGATTCCTTAAGGTTCTTGGTTGCTGCTCGGGCATCGTTTACGGCCTTCGCTATACCCGCTGCTCCTCCGCTCAATGCACCCAGCGCACTGAGACCAGCAAATATAGGAATTAAAAGTAAGACTCCTCCAACTTTGGGCACTAGGATTACTCGAGGTAATTTCACTTTCTTTCGGCCACCAACTTGCTTGATTGTCATGCGAGCAGCTTTCAGAGCCAATTTTATGTTTTCCTTTGTTGGTATTCCTTTTCCATAATTTTTTACATGTTTTTTAATTTTATTCAAGATGCAAGATTTGAATAGCTTAGCTTGACTTCGTTTACCCATACCGAGCTTACGTTTAGCCTTCATCACGTTTGTCACAAGCCAGGCTGCACTCTACTCACCGAAGCTAGACTCTTTAGCTTTAACTCGTTCCCACGCCCTGTTCTCCAACACCTTATCGGCTTGATGCCTTTTATGTAACTCCTTGTTTTTAGAGTATTCAATGTCGTGTTCTTTGCAATCTGCGTCCAACTTGTTTATAGGCTGATCACCTCGGGCTAAACGTTCAGCAAGCTTCGTGCCAGGTCCACAATAGGAATAGCCTGGGAGATGGAGCTCGAACGGTAGCTTGTTGATAGCACTATTTAAGAGACCTTTACCCTTCGATGTCTCCATTGATAATGAGGTCGTGGTGGAGTAAACAGTGTTTTATATAAGATGCGTGCAGAAAAACAGAAACTTGCCATTAAAGTTGACAACTTTGATTCACAAAAAGTTATGAGTAATCGGAAAAGACATAGTGAGCTTCTTCCAAATACCATTAGAGCAATTATTTGTGGCCCTAGTAATTCGGGAAAAACCAATGTGATGCTGAGTCTGTTAACCGATCCGAATGGACTCAGATTCGAGAATGTCTACGTTTATTCAAAGTCTCTTTATCAGGATAAATACGAGTTCCTCGAGCAGGTGTTGAAAAATGTTCCAGGTGTAACATTTCAGGCTTTCAGTGATAATGACACGGTGTTGGATCCAGAAAATACAAAACCAGATTCTGTATTTATATTTGACGATGTGGCTTGCGAGAAACAGGACAAGATTCGAAACTACTTTTGCATGGGTCGACATAATGCAGTCGATTCATTCTACCTCTGTCAAACATATTCCAAAGTACCCAAACAATTGGTGCGAGACGATATGAATTTAAAGCATGTCTACAATGATCACGTGAATACAGATATGTCGCTGGAAAAATTTAAAATCCTCTGTTCTGAGTGTTGGAAAGATAAATTTGGATTTCTGGTTATTGTTAAGGATTGCGATATATGTAAAGGGCGGTACAGGAACAAGTTTGATACCTATATAATCCCCTAGATAATTACACTAGATTCAGTATTACTAAAGACGTTATCGCATACAGACCTGTCTCGAAAAGCTGTCTCCATAGACAGACCTGTCTTGAAAAGCTGTCTCTATAGACAGACCTATCTCGAAAAGCTGCCTGTGTAAACAGACCTGTCTTGAAAAGCTGTCTCCATAGACAGACCTGTCTCGAAAAGCTGTCTCTATAGACAGACCTGTCTCGAAAAGCTGGACAGACCTGTCTCGAAAAGCTGTCTCTTTAGACAGACCTGTCTCGAAAGCTGTCTATGTAAACAGACCTGTCTCGAAAAGCTGTCTCCATAGACAGACCTGTCTCGAAAAGCTGTCTCCATAGACAGACCTGTCTCGAAAAGCTGTCTCTATAGACAGACTTGTCCCAAAAAGCTGTCGTCAGACCTGTCCTAAAAGAAGCTGCCTGTGTAGACAGACCTGTATCAAAGTAGTTGTTGTTGGTGGTGCAATGACTCCGCCTGTTTTGAATTAATACTGTTGCTAGAAACATACGGAAAAAATATTTGTCTCTGAAACTGGAGAAAAGTAACGAAGATGAAGCATTGGATAGACTTTTAAACCCTATAACCGGCCCTCTAAATAAACTTGTAGAAAAATCTAAGAAGCAACCAAAAAATGATGAAGTGTTTGTCGATAACGCATCAGAAGATGATTTACAACAATCAATTGGAGAACAAACTCCGAGTTATGTAGAATTTATAAAACAATATCCAGAGATAGCTCAAGACTATGTTCTTAAATACTTGATTGGTTCTAATGAAACTGATTCGACCTATGGATTGAAATATAATGCGGAAACCGGTTCTTGGACTATGGGCACAGAAAGAGTTGATTTTCTACCAAATGGTGATATTAATGTTGATAACCTAACTTATCCCAAGAGTCGCGGCCTATATGACTTGCTATTTCTCAAGCATTCTCGATTGAATACGCAGAAAGACAACGAACAATTCAATGAAATCTTATCTCACACTAATGCACATAGAAGACAATATAAACCGACAGGTCAGATAAAGGGGGCCAACTCGAAAAAATATCGAAATTTTATAAAGCCATATGCAACAACAACAACAACAACAACAACAGCAACAACAAAGCAATCAAAATCTCATAAAAAATCATTGTCGGGATCTGGATTACCAACATCGTCATCATCATCATCACCGTCGTTAATGATGCAGTATAATGAAAAACCCAAACAGTATGTGTATTACGATGACGTAAACGAACTGATTGATAGGTGGACTATATTGGATGCGTCTCAAGAGGCTGGAAATGGAAATCACACAAATGAAATATTGAGTATTTTGGAAGAGTTGAGGAAGCTACGCGTAATAATTTATTGATAAAATAGTCTTCAGATTTCATGTTTACTCATTAGTCTGTTAGCCATGAATAAGTTTGGACATTCGCTGTCTTCTTCGTCACATAGACCCGTTCAAATTATTCGCCCTCAACCAGCTTTGCCCACCACTACCGATGGCGATTATAATGTTGAAAATCATAGGCTCTGCAATATTGGAGTGCGTAGTGACGACAATGATGCATCCACTAAAAAGTATGTAGACTTGGCAATTACCAGTCTATACAATAAGGTACTCATCGCAAATGAAGCACTTGGCGCCCTTGGAGAAGCAGTGGATAATATGAGCGATCAAGTTAAAAGCAGTATGAACCGCATTCAGGAATTGGATCAAATACTGAACAGAAACGTCCACGATGACCTTCGGGGCCTTGGTGATCTAGCAAGGGAGACTGGAGAAAAGATGAGTCAGCTGGCCATGACGTGCGAGGAACGTTTCCAGAAAATGGAACAATTTGAAACAACCATCAACCATCGAATTGATCAAATTAAACATACATTGAATATTGTGTAATAGTTATTATAAATATACGTACTCCCATACATATATATTTAGTTGTCTGTGAAATGTCTAGAGAACAGGTGGTTAAGGAGCTTCATCTACCGGCTCGTAAAAACTTCAAACGTAGAAGATTCATACAATATGGCCTCGACGATACTTTTGCCACAGATCTGGCACAACTTGATCAGTATGCTGGAGAAAACAATGGATTCAAATACATATTGGTTGTAATCGACTGTTTTTCCAAGTACCTTTGGACGCGTCTCATTAAATCGAAATCTGCAACAGATGTTACCAACGCTATGGCGGAGATATTCAAAACATCTGGAAGAATTCCCAAAAAAATTATTTCTGATAATGGGAAGGAGTATTACAATGCTCAATTTGCAAGTCTAATGAAGAAATATGGAATACATCATTATAGTTCGTTTAGTCCTTTGAAAGCATCTATTGCAGAAAGAGTAATTCGAACCATTAAAGAAAAACTTTTCAAGCAATTTACATTGAATGGGAACCATAAATGGTTGAATTTAATACGGTCTATAACTGATGCATATAATGATAGCAAACATAGAACGATACATATGAAACCGAGTAAAGTGAATAAACAGAATGAAAAGGCGATACTTAATACTGTTTATAGTCATATTAAAGTTGCCGGTAAGCAAAAGTTCAAGGTTGGTGACGTAGTTCGCATAAGCAAGTATAAACATGTTTTTCAAAAAGGATATACCCCAAATTGGACTACAGAGCTCTTTACAATAGCCAAAGTTCATATTACGAATCCGATAACGTATCTGTTAGAAGACTTGCAAGGTCAGCCTATAAGTGGTTTTTATGAAGAAGAATTACAGAAAACAAAACAACCAAACGTATTTCTCGTGGAGCAAGTGTTACGAAAGAAAGGAAATTAAATGTTTGTAAAATGGTTAGGATTTGATACATCGCATAACAGCTGGATTGATATGCGCAGAGATGTGGTTTAAATTGTAACTCACTGAGATTTTTTATACATTCAAAATCATGAATCTGTATTGTGATGTTTGTGAGGAAGTCATTTCTTCTTATTCGCATAACCTAAGTCATAAACATAAAAACAAGTGTTGTAATGAAGTTGAACCTGAAATACATATTCTTAAAACAGCGTTTAAAAATCGACTAATTTCCTATAGACTATCCACAAAGCTGTATCCAACCAGTGTCGAACTTTATTTGGAGGAACTGAAAACAAAAATCATAAGCCTGATAACGAAGAATATTTCCACTCAGCCCAACATAAAATTAAATATGGAATTATATGGTTTATATATTTTGGGAGAGATGCAGGAAATAAAGTCTTTTATGGCCACTTGCACCAACATTTTAGGACTAACTTAGGTCGGACTTATCTTTAGACCGAGACTTAACTCTAAATTTTAGTTGCACCAGCAGTCGAGCTAGACTTAAAGTAGCCTTAAATTGAATTTTCTTAAGTCGCCAAAATCCAGGCCTTAAATTCGACTTAACATAATATAACCAGTAATAACCTATAAATTTTTATTATTTATTTTGTTTCTGACGTTTATATTTGTGAATATTTTCAAATTTGCGTTAATTTTCGATGATCTGATCTTGGATCTGGATGTTTTCCAAAAACTAGTCAATATTTGTGTATTGTGTTTTCTCGAAGACGTTGAACAAGTTCGTTATTTTATTTTTTCGAGTAATTTTCCGTCTTGCCCCAATATGGAAATTTATATGTAATTGAAATTGTGGAAAATGGATTTCCTAGAAGAATTTATGAAAGGTAAGTTGCAAGAGGCAGCTCTTTGAATCTGTTTTTTTCCTATAAGCATATAGGTTCACCTAGATTGTAGACACATGTTATCTTCTTACAAAAGGCTTTTGAAATGTAGAGAACGTTATTGCTCCTTGGTGAACAACAGTAGATTGGAAATAAATAAGAGCATAGTTAATTAGTTATAACGCGGTTCTTTCTCGTACACTGGTTGTAAGCAAAATATCTTTTGAATGGTTAAATTGCAGGACAAATTTTATTGAGGACATGGACAACTTCACGTTTTTCAAAAGATTCCGGTTAACAAAACCCACTGTTCTTGCAGTCCTTGAACAAATTGAAGATCAACGAGAATACCCTCATGACAGGTAAGCTTTTTTCTCTGGTAGATACATATAAACCTACAAGTCTTTGTTTAGTATTTAACTTATCAGAGCCTATTACATAATGCTGAAAACCTACTTGGCCCTAAGTAGTAATGTCACATAGTTTCTTGTGTGAAACTCTATATTAATTTGAATTTTAAATTACAGGAATAACAGTGTATCACCAATTAACCAGTTGTTAACGGCTCTGAGATTCTATGCCACTGATGGACATTTATCAAACATTGCCGACTTCATGGGTATACATGAAAGCACGGCCAGTAGAATAGTTGCACTTGTAACAGGTGTCATTGCTAGATTACGGCCGCTATATATTAAAATGCCAGAAGGGGAACAGATTGTCACCACTCAAAATCATTTCTTTCAGACGGCTGCATTCCCACGAGTTATCGGAGCCATTGATGGCACACACATACGAATACAATCACCAGGTAAGTTATGTTACGAGAAAACTAAACACAACCAAATATTTGGATGTTCCTAACAGCTCCATGTTTTCAACATTCCGATATATTTATATGAATTTGTGCCTCAAAACGGAACAATTAAATAAGAATCATTTTAAATAAAGCACCTCATATACATATCGTCGGCATCATATCAAAATTGCCCACGAACAAAAAAGTAAATTTTACAGGAGGCGCAAAAAACTTTTTTGAAGATAAACTACATGATACAAATCACCGAAAATCACCGACAAGAATGCATAAAAGAGATTGGACTTACGCAAGTTTCACTCTGTCTTTAAGACGACGACGGACTTGTGCAATTTTATTTCCATGGTTGTGTGGCTCCATCTAACAATTCATCGCCCAAATATTTTGTTGGATCATAGATTATTGAGTTTCTCACAAGACTGCACTAAAATCTTAATTTTGAAAAAAATTGGACTTAGGCAATTTTCATATGATGCCGATGATATATTTGTATATTATCCTATAATAAAATGGGTCTTTTTACGTTTATAGGAGGTGATGATGGTGAGGTGTTTAGGAATAGGAAAGGTTACTTTTCAATGAACGTGCAGGCAGTATGCAACAGTGACCTAAAGTGTACCAATATTGTAGCCAGATGGCCTGGCTCGACACATGATGCTACCATTTTCAGTAATAGTCGCCTTAAAGCAAAATTTGAGAATAATGAGTATCCCAACTGCATCCTTCTGGGCAAGTATACTTTATAATTTTTCTCTCTACTTCTCATATACAAATTACAATTGGATTCTTGATAAATCACAAACAAAATCAAAACCAAAACGCTAGAAACAAAAAACATTCTCAGCAGCAACACCCAAAAGTTTTGAGTGAAAAATCCTACTGGTTTATGGTTTTCTTTTTTTATAACAAAACTTCATGAAATTTAACATTTGAACTAGGTATAAATCATCTACAATTTCTCTAGTTTAGCTAAATTCTCTCAGTTTGAAGTACCTATAGTCCGACAAATACCATTTTAAAGCATAGAAAAGTGATTTATATTCTTGATATAGAACCACAGCATATACAAAAACAATCAGCAGGCTAACTCGAGTGACAGCCCATGTAATAAAGGAATTTATGATCGGGATGTCACTAGCGGCCAATTTGGGATACGAGACAGGGCCTGATCAACAATAATTTAGATTTTTTCTTTCGTGTCACAGAGTCGTATTGGCTTCAAATGAACTAATTTATTGTTACTTACATATTATAATATTTATAATAACTAATTTATTATTATTATTAAATAAACAAGAATGATAACTGATAACACCATAAATGACAATAACACAAATATACTAAAATCACTTTTAAAATCATAACTAAAATTCCGTTCTACACCGCACGTCTATGACCTCCGTCAAAAATAAACAAATAAATTAAAATGTCGGCGCCCCTGCCGTTTATTGACAGGATGGTATCCCCTAATGGCGGCATGCGCAGAAAAGATGCGCGTGAGAGTTAGCCTGCTGATTGTTTTTGTATATGCTGTGATAGAACGCTCACTCCTGTTGTAGTCGCCAAGTGACATTTCCGACGGTGCTGCCATAGCGATGTAGTCATTGAACTAATATTTGGCGGGCCGTTTGAATCTCGGTTTTAAATGACTGGTTTGACATTTCAATTATTTTGTAGTCAAATTTTAAGCATTTTTGAATTTGGCGCGTTTCCTCTATTTGTTGCTACTCTGCATGTTTGGCAACGTTGCTTGGCATCTGACGTTAGTGACATCCGTTATGTGTCAATACTGCCAGGTATGCTCCTGTCTAATTTTGGCGGTATCGCCCTCTTCTCCCATGATTATGTCGGGATCAAGACGCACAATTATGTTCCCCGTAAGTTTGCTTAATTAAACGTTAATTAGTCGATTAGTGTTGTTTGATTTTATCGTGGCAACCAAAAGTAGTATCCCTCCACCATTATTTCGTCTTTTACTACAGCTCAGGTGTGGGGTTGCACGATAAAACACATCAACGTTGTTTTCGAGGTTATGTATTGAATTTATGATGAATAATCCGAATAATCCCACAAGTTATGACGACTCCGAGGGCATCGCTCAAGCAGGGTTTGATAGGCCGAGTAGCCCTACGAATTTTCACGATGCCCAGGATACAGAAAACACAGCATCCAGTGCGACAATCAATGAGATTGTACAGGCCACAGTCAGGGCCATGATTTCTTTCGATAATCTGCGTCAACGTGACCAGGACAGGCAACGGGCGCCCCAAAATCTGACAGTGGAGCCCCCAAAGAAATACAAAAATGACGAAGTTGGAATGTTGTTGCCCCAATTTGCTGGCGCTGGCCAAGATGTCGAAATTTGGTTGCAAAGAGTTGAGGCTGTGCAACAAACCTATAATGTAGAACCTAAAATTATGATGCTGATTGCAGTTGGTAAATTATGTGACCAAGCCCGATCGTGGTACCATTCAAAGACTGAGCTTGTTATGTTGGAATGGGATGATTTGAAGATCGAGCTGAGGAAAATGTTTGGTTCAAGATTAGACAGAGTTTCCAGGATGCGTCGCTTTGAAGCCAGAAAATGGAAAAGAGGTGAAAAGTTTTCAGTTTATTTCCACGACAAGATTATGCTGGGTAATTGTCTGAACTTACCCGAATGTGATTTAATTGATTACATCATTGATGGCTTCACAAACGAATCCTTGCAGTCCCAGGCACGAATCAAAGACTTTAATTCTCTGGATGAGATGCTACGTATTATGTCCAATGTTAGTGCTATTGAGAGAAGCAATGCCCCTCCTAGTGTCCGAGGGATTAATTCAAATGGTAGCCTAGGTCCAATTAGAGGCGCCCCAAATCCTTCGCCTTCTTCGAGCCAAGATGGTTCGAGAAACAAGTGTTTCAATTGTTTTGCAACAGGGCATTTTGCTAGTGCCTGCCCCAAGCCAAAACGAGAACGTGGATCCTGCTTTTCATGTGGTAAGCGAGATCACCAGGTTAGAAATTGCCCAGATAAGGTTAGGTTGGCACCCGCTGACTCTACTACGACTACGATGTGTGTAGAGCCCCAAGTTGTCCAGAACAATGATCAAGACATTCAGGTAACCAGTGTGAAAACCAATTTTAATAATGTTTATGAACTTGATGTATTGCTTAAATTTGAAGTTGAAAATGTTTACAATTCTATTAATTTAACTGCTATGTTGGACACTGGTAGTCCAATAAGTCTCATTAAAGCCAAATTCTTGCCAGATGTATGTATTGATAAGGATTCTGTCATTGAACAAAAATATTTTGGCCTTAATGGAGCTAATTTGAATATTTTAGGAATTTTTAATGGCACTGTTTTTATTGACAAGGTCAGGGTACCCATAATTTTTCATGTTGTCTCGAACGAAACGATGTCATTTGGTGCTCTTGTAGGTAGAGATTTCACTTCTTTGCCTAATTTTAAAATTACATTGACCGATTGTGTTAGCGTTGAAAGTATTTCCGAACCTCATACAGTTTCTAATGATTTTATTGATTTCCCAAATGAAATTCTCCACATTGATTATGAGTTTAATGATTTGCAAGCCTTAAATATTAATTCAAAATTAGACCCTGAAACTCACAACAAAATCGAGACACTGTTTGTAGAAGAATATTTAAATGCCCCAAGACCAGAGAAGCCCCAAGTTGATTTTAGAATGAAAATTTGTGTTAGTAATGATCAACCTATTTCGTTTCGTCCTAGAAAGTTGGCCTACGACGAAAAATTAGAGTTACAAAAAATTATTGAGGATTTATTGAAAGAAAATATTATTAGAGAAAGCGATTCACCCTATTGTAGCCCCATTGTTTTAGTCAATAAAAAGAATGGTTCCAAAAGGTTGTGTGTGGACTATAGGTCAATTAACAAAATTATAATTAGGGATAATTATCCAATTCCACTCATTGATGACCAATTGGACCTTCTTAAAAATAAAACCTATTTTACTTCCCTGGACTTAAAAAATTCCTTCCATCAAGTTAGGATGGATGATGATTCGGTCAAGTATACAAGCTTTATTTGTCCTTTAGGGCAGTTTGAGTTCTTGAGAATGCCGTTTGGAATGTCAAACTCTCCGTCTGTGTTTATGAGATTTGTAAATAAAATTTTTAAAGAATTAATTGGGGAGCAAAAAATTTTGATATACTTAGACGACATCCTTACAGTGGCGGCTCGTGGTATAACATATTGGGGGTGCACATAATTTGTAATTCATAATAAATGCCGAAAGGGGGATGCCCGTTGTTTTGCTGGCGCATTTGGCCACTAATTTTTTTAAATTAATACTTTACAGGTAGAATGTTAAAATTTGAAGAATGATAAAATTAAATTTAAAGTTGTTTGATATTAATTTGGGAGTGCACGTGCACATGTGCTCTTATGGAGGAACCGCCACTGCATCCTTATTGCTACTTCAGATTTGGATAGCCATTTGAAAATTTTATCTGAAGTGTTTGCGTTATTAACAGTTAACTTACTTGAATTGAGGATAAATAAATGTTCATTCTTACAGACTGAAATTCTTTATTTGGGTTATATAATTAATTGTGATGGTATCAAACCCAATCCCCAGAATGTTCAGGCTATGATTGATTATCCAATTCCGACCACGACTAGGAAAGTCCAACAATTTTTAGGACTCTCCTCATATTTCAGACGCTTCATACCTTCGTTTTCCATATTAGCAAGACCCCTTTATGACTTGTTGAGAAAGGGAAAATCTTTTGAATTCGGAGCTAGTCGGTTAGAAGCGTTTAATGTTTTGAAGTCTAAATTAATCCAGGCCCCTGTGTTAGCGATTTTCTCACCAAGTTTGGAGACCGAACTGCATTGTGATGCAAGTGCTATTGGTTTCGGTGCGATCCTTTTACAGAGGCAAAAAAATAATTTGTTTTAGCCCGTTTTTTACTTTAGCAAGAGAGCTTCTGAACCAGAATCTAAGTTACATAGCTATGAGCTAGAAATGTTAGCTATAGTAAGTGCATTGGAAAGATTCCGAATTTATTTGCAAGGTTTGCCTAGGTTCAAAATTGTCACAGATTGTAATTCAATTAAGTTAGCCCGTAACAAGAAAGAGATCAATCGACGTATAAACAGATGGGCCTTGGTACTCCAAAATTATAACTATACTTTAGAGCATCGCGAAGGCAATCGAATGAAACATGTCGATGCATTAAGTCGTGCCAATAGTGTGTTAGTTCTTGAGGAAAACACTTTTGAGCAGAATCTTTCGATCGCCCAAAATCTCGACCCTGAAATAAAAATTATTAAAGATAAGCTTATTCATTGTGATGACAAAAATTTTGAGTTAAGAAATGGCCTCGTTTATAGGAAATTTAAAGATAAGTCAAAAACACTTTTTTATGTCCCCTGTTCAATGGAAAGTAAGGTGATTTTCAATTGTCATGACATGCTAGGCCATGTAGCCATTGACAAAACTGCCGAGTATATTTCAAGAGTTTATTGGTTCCCCAATCTGATAGATAAAGTTAAAAGTTATGTAAAAAATTGTATTAAGTGCATTTCGTATTCTGCCAAGAAGTCAGAAGGAGTCCTCCACAATATTCCTAAAGGAGACAAGCCCTTTTTGACCCTCCATATAGACCATTATGGCCCCCTTGAAAAATCCCCCACCCAGAAAAAATATGTTTTTGAAGTTGTGGATGCCTTCACTAAATTTGTCAAGCTTTATGCTGTCAAAAGTACTAAGACTGTCGAAGTTGTTCATAAGCTGGAGGAATATTTTCAACATTATAGTCGTCCGATGAAAATTATTTCTGACAGAGGGACTGCCTTTACGTCATTAGAATTTGAGAATTTTTTGTCACAGAATAATGTTACTCATGTGAAAATTGCTACGGGTTCCCCAAAGTCGAATGGCCAAATAGAGCGTATAAATAGAGACCTAACCCCTATGTTGTCGAAGCTTGCGGAAACAAAGAATCAGTGGCCCAAGTTTCTCCCAGATGTTGAGTTCGCAATCAATAATTCTCATTGTCGTTCTATTGGAACAACCCCTTCAATTTTACTATTCGGTGTGAATCAGAGAGATCAGGATGATCTCAGAAATTTTTTAGAATCTGAAATAAATTATGAGAGAAATTTAGAAGAAGTTAGATCAGAAGCCCAAAAGCAAAATATTAGAGTCCAAGAATATAATAAAAAATACTTTGATAAAAAACATAGACCCCCACATAAATATAAATTAGGCGATTATGTTATATTGAAAAATGTTGACGTGACCCTGGGAGTTAACAAAAAATTAATCCCAAAGTTTCGAGGTCCTTACGAAATTAAAAAAATACTTGACAATGACCGATACTTAGTAACAGATGTTGAGAATTTTCAGTTGACTCAGAGACCTTTTGAAGGAGTTTCTAGTCCAGGCAACATGAAATTGTGGTTAGAATAACTTTGTTATTAGCCCGCCCTAAATTTTATGTTGTAAATTGAATTTTTTGTACAATATGTTCTCAATTATGATTATTATGCCTCTATTATGATTATGCCCTTATTATGTCCCCATTATGATTATTATGTCTTTATTATGATTATGATTATGCCCTTATTATGTCCCTATTATGATTATTATGTACTTTTATGATTATGTTCTCATCATTATTATGATTATGATGTTACCATTTATTATTATGCCCTCATTATGAATATTACCTATTACTTATTATGACACTGATTATGCTATGTTGATTAATAATGCCCATTTATTGAATATTACATGTTTAACCTATTATGACCAATTATGTT
This sequence comes from Ceutorhynchus assimilis, assembly GCA_917834065.1. Taxonomy (NCBI): domain Eukaryota; kingdom Metazoa; phylum Arthropoda; class Insecta; order Coleoptera; family Curculionidae; genus Ceutorhynchus; species Ceutorhynchus assimilis. The sequence continues at coordinate 2,912,556 of OU892286.1, forward strand.
TACCGTATTTGTGAAATTTTTGATTTATGATGTCTATAGAATTCTAGTTCTTATGATGATAGATCGGGACGATCTAGTGTCAGGTTGGCCGAAACTGTAGTCAAATTTTAAGCATTTTTGAATTTGGCGCGTTTCCTCTATTTGTTGCTACTCTGCATGTTTGGCAACGTTGCTTGGCATCTGACGTTAGTGACATCCGTTATGTGTCAATACTGCCAGGTATGCTCCTGTCTAATTTTGGCGGTATCGCCCTCTTCTCCCATGATTATGTCGGGATCAAGACGCACAATTATGTTCCCCGTAAGTTTGCTTAATTAAACGTTAATTAGTCGATTAGTGTTGTTTGATTTTATCGTGGCAACCAAAAGTAGTATCCCTCCACCATTATTTCGTCTTTTACTACAATTTCAAAATAAAGCAGTGCTTCAAAACTTCATAAACTAGAATTTTATACATTTTATTTTCATATATTTATGTGAAAATCACTCAATGAATAAAATAGTCTATAATCTATTCATAGATGATCTGGCGTATCTGACTGAAACACTTTCCAATCTGCTTTTCGAAAATGTCCATTTTTCCAGCTAAAAGGCTGTCATATTTGATCAAGTTATTTATAATTCCCTCGAGCATGTATGGAGCATCATACAGTGACACGATTTCTAGGTTGTTTATTTCCAACAAAACCAAAATTTCTGTTTCTGTTTTGTTATTGATGTAGATTTCCCTGGTCTGTGGCTGCAATTCGCTTTTGGCCGATTCATTTTTTACCGCCTGGTCACATAGTCAACCATCCAAGGACCTTTTTTTTCAGTTATACATGTAAACCCCATACTTTGTGAGTGGCTTGCTTACATCAAGTCCTACAACTTTTCCTCTACGACTTTTCTCGGAAATGGCACGTATGCGCGCAGGCGACTCGCAAACATGTCGATCTGACGTAGCTATGTTTCCTGATACATGTAGGTAAATCTAATTTTACGAATACCTGTTTGATTTTTATGTCTAAATCACGGAAATCAACTTGGCCGACAAAAATAATGGCAAATTGGGGGAGTCTGATGCCCCCAAAATGTCGATCTGACGTGGTTATGTTTCTTGATACGTGAAAATCTAATTTCACGAATAATGTTTGATTTTTATTTCTAAATCACGGAAATCAACTTGCCGACAAAATTAATGGCAAATTGGGGAGTCCGATACCCCTAAAAATGTTTGCGAGTCGCCTTGCGCGCATACGTGCCATTTCCGAGAAAAGTCGTAGAGGAAAAGTTGTAGGACTTGATGTAAGCAAGCCACTCACAAAGTATGGGGTTTACATGTATAACTGAAAGAAAAGGTCCTTGGATGGTTGACTAACACACTGTTGGCAACAATTCTAAACCGGCTGCTTATGATGATGCACTTATCACTTCTTTCACAGTCTTGGAATTCAAAACAATCAGCGACGATGCACTCAACAAATTAATTCAGATGACAAGATGACATTTGCATTATGATGTCAAATGGACACCTGCGTTTTTATGACTGGTTTTTATATACACGATTCTATGTCGGTCATTGTTATTTTCTATTCACTAAACAAAGATAGCTAACTCATCAGTGAAGTCAGAGATTAGAATAAGAACGAGGGTGACGTTGAGAAACGGCGATATGGGCGCACAGCGGTGTAGTCACGAACGAAAACAAAAAGTGGAGGGGATGAATTCAGTGAATGTTCTATTTAAGAATTTATAATCACTTTTCTATGTTTTAAAGTCACGTGATATTGGTGGCAAAAAACGTATTTTCGTTGATTATGTCGTTGATATCACCTACAAAAAGCTACTTGTGGTTAATTACTATTGAATTTTAAGATATGTTCCCACTAGCATTTTACAAACGCGTTTCTGAAGTAGTATTGACCAATCAGATGAGAATTTTAATACTTGCAATTGTTGCGAGACTCACTTTTGCCGCTTCTGCTGCCCCTTGTAATACATTCTGAACTTGAATTGGGTACCCGTTTGCTATTTGCATCTTTTTGAGTTGGAAAAAGGGTAATATAGTCAAAATTATTAGCTGTGTTTGTTCGTTATATCATTTTCTAAAATAACTTTGACAAACTAATTGATGACAGTGACGGATTCTATTTCAGGTAAGAATTTTATGAACAATAATTAGACAGCAATTTTACTATCACCGCTGTTTGAGATGTATTCAACAAGGATAGAGAAAAATCACGTGACTTTAAAATGGTATGTGTTGGACTATATGAAGCATGGGATACGAATGGATAATGTATTGTTTTTAGGATTTTTTTATCATCATCTCTGTATAGGCGGTTACACACGGGCGTGGATGGCTTGATACATATACGTGCATACATCAACGTGCAAACAACATCGTGCATGGAGTCTTTATACAGACGCTCGCATAAAACTATCCAAACTGTAGTCTTGCTACTCTTGCTACAGTGTTCCGAGTGTGCATACAAAATTTCTACCGTTTGCACATTCAAAAACGCGACGGTATTTTGCATACACATTGATGTTTTTGTTTGCGCGTTCATCTATGGTGATAAGCCTTTTGGGATTATCACACTTGGTGGCAATATTCATAGCAGATTGTATAACCTTTTGAATACCACTCGATGTTTCAGGATTACCCAATACTTTTACCTGACACTCAACGCGTTACCAGCAACACCACTCCTCTTCCGGAGTCGTGGTGGTGCTGCGTAACGCGTTTTGTGACAGGTAAAAATATTATCCGGTAATCCTGAAACCTCTTGTGGTATTACATTCGATAATTATTATATTTTATTGTAGGTGATAGCGCATACCCGTTAAGCAACTATCTACTCACACCTCTAGGCAACCCTCAAACTAGAGGTGAACAATTATAATTAATGAAGCCCATATCAGAACACGAAATATAGTTGAAAGAATTTTTGGAGTCTGGAAAAGGCGGTTTCCAGTTTTGGCATATGGCTTGAGATTGAAATTGGAAACCTCATTAAACATGATTGTAGCAACGGCGGTGCTACATAATATAGCGCGAGACTTGAATGAAGATGAACCTCCAGATGAAGAAGGATGGGAAAACTTCAACTATTTAGTAAATGTAGAAGAAATCCCACAGCAGCCTTATGTTGGTAATAATGCTCAACTAAATGTTTTTCGGAACCAAATGGTCAATTACTTCCAAAATTTATAATTCAATGTTTATTTAAAATATGGATTCATTATAGTTCTAGTGAAGTGTTATGATGTTCAAGCAAGCTAATTTGTTTTATTTTGGTATAGGGTATAGATGAAAAAAGAGCAATGATGCTCATTTTTTACCTTTTAAGTGAAAGATTAGAACTAAAATAATTTGAAACACAAATAAAAAACTTATGATTTCGGTAAACATATCGGGTCTTCAAAAAAAAAAACAATCAAAGATTGCTATGGTTTTTCAAACGTATGTCTTAGCAAAATTTTTCTTTCATTTTGTCAATGAACTTAATGTCAAAATGTCATGTCAAAAATCCTGACCAATAAAGAAACAGTAATGCGACGTACGTTTTCGTAATCAAAGCAATCTTCGATTGGTTTTTTTTTTTTGAAGACCCGATATATTTCCTCCCTTTCAACCTACATTATAGTTGAGTAATAATAGGTCTGTTTCTGCAGAAATCACAAACCAGTCAGAGCGAATTTCATTGGTTGAAAACAGTCAGAAAACTAGTGTCATTGGTTTCAACCAATGAAATTCACTCTGACTGGTGTGTGATTTCTGCAGAAACATACCTAATATCAACTAATAGCAGTGGAAAAATTTCAAATCAAAACACCTGCACAGTAAAAAAAATTAAATAAACCCTACAGACTCTCCAATTAGAACATCTATATCTTCAGGAGGACGCATCACAGTATTATTTTTTTTTTGACTCTTTGGCATTTTTCAACTCGATTAACCTAATTTGCTTGTCCAGTTTCAGATTTTCCAGCCTTATCTCATGTTCTTGTTTTAAACCTTCTAAAAGCTCCATTTTTTTTTTCTATCAATTTTTCGTACATGTCACCTAGTTTGGAAGAAGTTAGTGTTCTAACTACTGTGGGCCTTTTTCTTGAAGTATCCTTTCGAGTATTTGGAGTAGAAGGTATTTGCTGAAAATTATTAGATTTATTCTTGCAACAAACAATAGTTATTTATATACAGAGGGTCGTAAGTACACTTCTTGCAAATTGGAAAATGTTTTCAGTCATGTCTACATAATATGTAGAAAATAAATAACGTTTAGGTACATTTTTTTTTCTGTAACGTTTTCATTCAGCATAATAATTATTTGAAAGTATCACAATAGTTATTTGTTTTACTAGGCAGAAAAGTACAAGATTTAATGCTGCGGCTGGTGTTTCATAGCCGAGGCTAGGAAACCAGCCGAGGTATTAAATATGCTTTTCTGCCATGTAAAACATATAATTTTTTTTTCCGAATGTTCAAATTCACACGTCAACATCTTTTTTATATTTATTTCATTCATTATTATTATCCAAATAATTAAATTATTTTGACAATTATCATTGTCACCATCAATTTCAAATACGAAATTGAGTGAAATTATTACCTGGAACGTTGCGACACTGTCACTTTTAATGCCTAGGCAGTAAAAGTGGACTTTTACTGCCTAGGCAGTGAGAATACAACTTTTGATCCTGTCAAGTGTCATTAAAAAGCCGCTTTTACTGTCATTCGGAGAAAATAGTATATTGTTGTATTAGGAGTAGAAGCTTTACTTTTTTGTGCTGAAGCGGTAGGTTTGCGCAAATACTACTGAAGCACAAAAAAGTGCTTCTACTCCGTATGCAACACGCTATTTTTTCTCCAAACGAATGGGGTAAGCTCGGGGGCAAGTGAATCGTTGAGCGGCAGTAAAAGTACGAGCGGCACTAAAAGTACTTCTACTGCCGCTCCAGCGGCACTAAAAGTACTTTTGCTGTCGCTGGGGTTGCCAAGCAGCATAAAAATTAAATTTCTACCACCTCGACAGGTGTTAACCCGCTGGATTTGCATAGCAGCATAGAAATCAAATTTTCCTACGACTGCCTCTGAAAATGGAGTTTTTCGCACGCTAGGCAACCTCTGAAATTGGAGTTTTTCGCACAGCGTGCGAAAAAGTTTTTCACACGCTCCTCAGCGTGCGAAAGAGTTTTTCACACGCTTCAAGTTTTCTAACAAATGGAAATTACATATTTGGTTGTTTTATTTTGCAGTTGTAGGAAAAGCATTGTAAAAAACTCGTTTGAAAACCTTTTTTCACACTTGCTCGACTTGTGGAACTCGCCTACGGCTCGGTCCAACAAACTGTCTCGCCGTGCGAAAAAAGTCGTTTTCAAAACTTGTTGTTTAAATAACTATTCTGACATCTTGACAGGAGTTAACAAAGTGACGTTTTTCTGACGTTTGGAGAAAAAAGAACTTGTATGCACCAAAGGTTGTACTCTCGGTTTTACTATACAGTTTTGTTTTTGAGAATACAGTTTACGAACCAAGCCTCCAAGGTCTTGGCTCGGGTCTTGGTGTTCAAACTTATACAAGCTGTTTCTTGCTGGGCTGTCATACAAGCCATGAACTAACTTACCTTCTTATTATCCTGCTTTTTCTTTAGAGGGGTGCTTCCTTTTCCTGGATTTGGAGTTCGTATTGGAGAATCTTCTCTAATAAATTCAATGTTGCTACTATTCTGACTATCACATACCTAGGACAAAAACGTAGAAATAAGTACCAACATTTATTAGGTAATGGTTACTTGCCTGTGTAGATTTTAAAATAGGATGTGGTCGAGATTTAAGAAGCCGCGGAATTGATTTTTTCAAGACACTACTGTTTTGATTTTCGAATTCACGTTACATTTGAATCTAAAAATCCAGTAAAAATTGATTCAAATTTAACTTGCTGCAATAAAACTTTAGAATAGGAAAACATAACTTACTCTTCTGATTATGGGGGAATTTTCTGGAGAATTTTCTTCTTTATCAAAATCGATTGGCGGCTCTATGTAATCGTCGTCGTATGGAGCTATTTTGTCTTCAACGCCCTGTAGAGACTTTTGATTAATAATGGAAATTAACGTTTGATCTATTGGATCTTTCAATGCCGACGTTGGTGGCAAACCTCCTCCGGTTTTGAATATCTCACTTTTTTCCTTTGCCAAACGTTTACGTAGATCCTCTTTTTGATTCTTATAATATTTTTTCAAAGAATCCAAACTTCTCTCTCTCATGCCCGGTGAAGCAGCATTGAAGGTCCTCCATACGTTCTCCCAGGCCTCGTTTTTTTCATGAATGGATAGAGCATCAGTTTTTTTATTTTCAATAATATTTTTAAATCTTGACACTATATTAATTAAGGCCTCCTTTTCTGCTAGTGTAAAATTCGCACCCCTCTGCTTTTTAGAATTTGGTTTTTCCATTGCTCAAACTCTCAATCACTGCTCTAACCCAAACATCGAAAAACCACAAAATACTAAATATTTGTCAACTTTCGTCAGACTTCGGTCTGTTTATTTCTTGGTTATTTATTTTAAAAATAGAAAATTTTGGCTAAACTTCAACAAACTGTGTAGGGGGTTATGGCTAAATTGAAAAAGAAGAGGATTTCGCAGCGTTGCCATCGCCCCAAATTATTAAGTCCGACTTTGTCAAGTCGACATAATTTGTCTATGGTGCAAGTAAATTAAATTAAAGGCTAACTTAAAATTAAGACCTGACTTAGATAAGACCAATTTAAGTTGCGGTTGGTGCAAGTGGGCATAAGCCGTGCACCAATTGTCAATCGCAAATGACGTTATTTGCGTGTAGCAAAGTTGCATCAAATAAACCCCCCATGCAAAAAAAAATGGAACAGAGTAGGTATACATTTTTGACCACCCAAAATGGAGTACCAGAACGTAGCGAAATCGTCTATTGTTTTGATTTCTCGTGTGTCACTTCTTTAAATTTGCCGTCATTTTTCTATTTGGAAAAGTATTCAATGTTTTCAACGATTTTAGCCAACAAAAAAAGCCAAAAATGAACACGAATTCCCGGGGAGAAGTTAATGCTAATGCCAACGAGGACTCCCAAGTCTCAATCAGTAGTAGTAAATCAAAAAGTTGTAAAGCCATTCCGGAACTATTACCGAAATGTGATGCCAAATGCTTAGGTAAAAACAAATATTTTCTTATGATAAGAAATTCCTATAGGTGAAGTAAATGTATCAGAAGATCACAGCCAAAACTCAATATCTCCATTGCATTAAATTAAAGTGAAGAAAATTTACATCTTTAAAAAAAAATTGTAGTAGAAACAATAACAGGTTTTGCTCAGAGTTCCTCGATCCATCCGAATTTTACTTTGGTAGGTTAGACACCTCATTACTGGAGATAATTTGCTTTTAACTTTGAATAGCGTTTGTTGGAATGCATGAGTGTTGTCAACTCGTTTAACCTTTTCTCTGGCCGCTGGCCTAGTAGATACATTCAGGAAATGGACGCAAGTTTAGAATATCTTTGCAAACAATGAAAATAGATTTTTGTCAACAAGCCGCAATTCTTGATCTTATTTCAGGACTTGGCATTTATACTATCCCTGACTTACGTTATTTTTTTTAACAAACAACAACGGGTAATTGTATTTTTCTACTCAACAGTGCCGCTGTGCGAATTCGACTATGATTTACTAGTTATTGGAGCAGGCGTTGCAGGTCTAGCTGCAGCAATCGAAGCTAACGAACATGGCGCGAGAGTAGCGATTGTAAACTGTGTGGAAGCGACGCCCTTAGGTACAAGATGGAGCATCGGAGGAACCTGTATAAACGTCGGATCCATTCCCAAGAAGCTTTTTCATGTTGCCGCCTTGTTGGGAGAACATCTTACAGAGTCCGAATTTTACGGTTGGAATGTTCCTCAGAAAAAGGTTAATTGGACAAAATTGAAAAATGGAGTGCAAAAACATATAAAAGATACAAACTTAGCGATAAAACTTGAACTTTTTGAGCGGTAAGTACGTATCTGTATCGTGAGAGTTAGATACAAGTTCCATATTATAAAACATACTCAAATCCATATAAATCGATGATCTCACTTTTTGTTAGCGACTTTAACAATTTGTCACCTCCAAAAAAATTAACTGAGCATCCTCGTGTGGAAAGGCACGCGAAGATACATTCCATTTTCCATTTTTCCATTTTTAGCCGTTTTCTATCCTTAGGATATAGGCCTCTTTCAAAATTTGACCATTTGTCTTCGGTTTTGTGCAGCTCGATACCAATTTAAGCCTACAACCTTCTTTATTTCGTCGTACCATCTTTGTTGGGGTCTTCCAACACTTCTCCTCTCTTCCCAAGGTCTCCATCTAGTGATATACCCGCTCCAGTTTTCTGTATGTCTGCCCACGTGTCCTGCCCATTGCCATTTTAGGAAACCAATTCTTTTTATTATATCGGAGACTTTGGTTTTCCCTTATCCATGTATTTGTTTTGTGGTCTCTCAGGGAAATTCCTGAAATTCGTCTTTCAATGGCTTTCTGATGTACTTCCAATTTGTGTAATTTTTCTGGTTATTACCCTGGTCTCGCAACCATACGTGACAACAGGCAGTATACACTCGTTATAGACTTTTGATTTCAAAGTCATTGGGATATTCATGCTGAAGATGTACTTTAATTTGCCGTAAGCCGCCCATCCCAGTCTAATTCTCCTATCAATTTCCATTTCTTGATTTTGTTTGCCCGGTGTTATAGCTTGGCCAAGGTATATGTATGTTTCTGTCTTTTTTATTGTGCTGTCATGAATCGGTATTGTTCCGTCTGCATCTGGTGTATTTGTAATAAACTGGGTCATCCTGCAGTTCTTCCAACATATCTATCAATTCCTGTTTGTCTTTTGCGAATAGTACAATATCATCAGCAAATCTTAGATTGTGCAGGCGTTCACCATGTATGTTCAATCCTTTGTTTTCCCATTGTAGCCTTTTGAAAATATCCGCGAGCACTATAAAGTGAATAGTTTTGGAGATATTACGTCCCCCCGCCGAATTTCTCTTTTTTCGTTTATTCTGTTAGATGATTCATAAAGTCTTATCGACTTTGTCAAAATGCTATAGATGTTTTCAATGAGGTTTATATAACGTTGATCCACTCTGGCATTTCTCAAAGATTTTATTATTGCCCAGATTTCTACTGTGTCGAAGGCTTTTCGGAAATCGACAAAAGCCATCCATAGGTTTATATTATATTCTGTAGCTTTCTCTATCATCTGCCTTACTGTGTGTAGATGTTCTGTCGTGCTATAATGGCTTCGGAATCCAGCCTTTTCCTTCGGTCGGTAAACTTCGAGTTTTCGCTCTAATCTGTTGGTGATTATTCTAGTGAATAATTTATATATTTGTGATAGTAATTTTATTGGCCGGTAGTTTTCGAGATCAGTCGGGTCACCTTTCTTGTAGATCAGAACAACTACAGCATTCTCCCAATTTTTGGGTATATGTTCTTCTGTTAGGTATACTTATTGAATAGTTTCACTAGTTTTTGTCTCGTCTTAGTATCGCTTTCCTTGAGCATTTCAGGCAGGTTGTTGTCTTCTCCTGCCGCTTTACCATTTTTGATCTGAGATAACCCTTTCTCCAGTTCTTCCATATTTATGTCGGGCATTTCTTCTGAGTTTGCATTTACTATTCGTATTTTGTCTTCTCTTGTTTATTATTTTGGATTCGTACAGATCTCTATAGAAAGATTCCACAACTTTTAATATTTCTTGTCTGTCTTCTACTAAACCCGTCAACATTAAGTTCGGTCCATTCAATATTTTGCCCTATTTTTAAACAGCTGCAACTTTTTTAAAAATAAATATTTTTGAACGCGGTTTGCGGTTTTCCAAAACGCGTTTCTCCTAGATTAGGCTGCAAATCACACATTTTTGGTGGGAAAGCTATTATCATGAGGTACGGGGTGATAAACAATGTCATGCAAAAAAGCAAAAATTTCGTTTGTGTGACACTGGCAAAATAGCTATTTATGTACCAAGGGGATTATGTAGATTATAATGCCCGAAGGTGAAACTAGCCCGAGGGCCTCTGGCCCGACGGATATATTTCGCCTGAAGGGCATTATAATCTAATAATCCCCGTGGTGCATACAATGCTTTGTTTTCTACTCAACACGATGTTCTTTTATCAAATTAGTATCAAACACAATCAGTTAAACTTGTGTGACAGAATATTGTTTTGTATTTTGATATGTACCTATACCTGTACCTGTACCTGTGACTTGTAGCTGTACCTGTGACCTGTACTTAGAAACACTTACCCGACGTTGCCATATTTCATTTATTTAGGCTTGCCATTCAACATTCAATCAACGTAACTTTATTATTTTTTGAATTCGAGAACGGTTGGACCGATCTTGAATTTAATACCACGTATCTCTATATAAGTTATATTCGATTGACCCAGATTAGATCGATTTGGGTTCAATTTAAGTCAACTTCTGATCTAGATCATTTTTTTGTTGATGAGGGTGCACTGATCCAGCCTCAATCGAACACAGTGTGGTTCACTTAAATTGAACCAGATCGATCTAATCCGGTCAATCGAATTCGGCTATAGAGGAGAGTGATATAGGTTACTTTTTATCCCGAAAAAAAAAGTTCGGTTGCGCGAAACTCTGATACACTGGAATGCCTATAAACAGCCCGGGGCGCTCTAGAGCAGCTCTGGAGTGCCTAAAATGCGTCACTGAACTCACTGGCAAGCGATTCTGGTATCGGATTAAAAAAAAAAAATTAAATAGAAAATCAACAACAAAATTTGAAAAAAAGTGTATTATCTCAAAATGTATTTTCACGCTGGCAACGCAGCGGGTCATTAGCTAGTAATTATATAAAAATCGACAGACTGTAACTGATACAAGATAAAATTTAGAGTTGACACAAAATGTCATGCCATATAGTTTCATGTTAAATAGGGCTCCATGAAAACATTAGTCCATCGTTGTTATGGAAACTTATTGCTATAAAGGATTCCATACACCACCGGCGAGATTTTTCGTACCGTTGGTGATTTAATTTTTTTGTATTCTGGTATAATCTTAAAACTGAAACCTTGCGTAAATTTCTAAGCTCATAGAAAATCTACATGTAATAGGCTTTCCGAATTTGAAGCGCTCGTGAAAATCCGTAATTTTGTTTTCGAATTATAGCATTTTGAAGATTTCATTACCAAAATTTGATGTTTAGTAGTGTATCTAAAGCCAAAGCATAGCTGGACCTGGGTATTAAAAGGGCCAATGTCCATTTTTATAGTTCGGAGAAATTAATGCGCAAAAGTTTGATATCTGCATTTTTGCATACCATTTCAGTTTGTAAATATTTATTATTTTGAACCATATATGTAATTTTCCAATGACCTATTAACACAGATAGACAGAACAATAAACAATAATATAGGTTGACTACATCCTAGGAACCGCATCTCTCCCCACTACTTAGTAATCCTTGTGTTATTTTGTATCTTTCTCTAACACGTCGAAAGCGATTATTTTTAATGAAAATTAGCAACGCTGCAAAAAAATAAATTCCACCTCGAATTCCACCTTTTCACCAATCAGCGGCTTCTATTCAATTGTCATGTCAAAATGCGACCTACAGGTATTTTATGACAATTTCCATTTGTCAATCAGTGAGCAGTAAGTGTATCCGCATCTTCTTCTAAAATCAGGGTGGACGCAAGCGACTTTGGCGCCCTAGGCAAATGTATTGTCCGCCGCCCCCATCAAGTTAAAATACAAAAAATATGCATGGCTATTTCTTAAAACATGTTTATTTACGACTAATATAATGTAAGCATTATACTTGTGATTTTGGCAATATGATGCCGTATATTATTCCCGCAGGGATTAATGGTCATTCTTCCCGCTTGCACACCAATCACAACACAAAGTTTCTCAAATTAAAACAAGTATAAGACCATGGAAACAATATGAACAAACTCAAAAAGTGTCAGTGTCAAACGCGTAGTACTTGTGTATTTGTATTGAGATGGATGAACAACGAGCGTTTTTAAAAAGAAAATCTCAAATAAATTAATTTGTCGTAAATAAAGTAGAGTATACTACTCGCAATAATGGCTATTATTCCCTCGGAATGTTAGTCCCTCGCCGCTAACGCGACTCAGTTCGTAAATATTCCTCGGGAATAATAGCTATCATTATTGACTCGTAGTATAATCTACTATTTATAGTTTTATTAATGATTCTAGGTACATATTATGTAACATTTGAAATGTCACAAGAACATATTTAATTGTTCTTAATTAATTTCATATATTAAGAACTCATTTAAAGTTTAAAAGCTAGCGCGTTCCTACTCCTTATGTCTTTATCTGCTCTAAGTTTAAAATACTATTCCGTACACCTGGCGACATCTATGATTTTTCTGACTAGTTTCCTAACCTAATAACGAAAATTATGTTATTGAGAGATGCGTTCGGCTTGCTCACTCCGTACACTTCGAGTGACTTCATTCGCTCTCCAGCTGTTCTGGTACTGCTTTTTACCATATTAGGGTTAGTTTTATTCACTCCACTCCAACTCCGAACCTAACTAGGGTTATTTTTTTGAAAACCGGTAGCGCTGTCATTTTTATAATTTCGACAGGCTGGACGGAGGAAGAAAGACAGAACCACAGGGGTACTTTGGACTTTTCTTTTCGATTTTATAGTTAGACTGAAAAGGTCGTCTCTGGAGAAATCCAAAAACTTTGGTTTTCATTCTTGGCCATCGGGCCCAAAATTATATTAATTTAACTAGCCAGAGAAGTGAGTAGTTGTGCCAACTGGAACGTTTCCTGAAAAACCAATAGATTGTTGTGTAAATTTCTGAAAGTGAGGTTATTATCGGCCGTTGAGGTATGTAAACCCTTTTTCCCTTTGATAAATGAGTCCCTATATTTCTTCATTCCGTTCAGGCAATTTGGGAGAGTAGTAAAAATCCACGCCTACACTTCTGGGTGAAAATTTGACGAATTTGAGACCATGCTGTACTGCATTTCCAAAGCAAGTCTGGGCCCCCTCTACAAGAAAAGTTGTGTCTTGTAAGAGATTGATCCCCGACCATTGGATGATTGCCTTCCGTCAGTTTAGTGCTTCTGGATCTCAAATTCCTGAAAGTTTCCACGGATTTCGTCCAGGCTTGTATAATTACTTACCTAGGGGTCCCGTAACTGTGCCTTAATAATTACCGTTACCTATTATTATTATCTTTTTTACTGCTCCCTATCGATTAGCTTTATTACCTAATTATTATCTTTGTAATATTAATTACTGTTAATTATGATTGATTATTGATTATTATCGCTTACTATCGACATAGACTTAAATACTACGAATAGACGTCCAGTGGAAATAGCAGCACAAAAAATGCCTCAATAATTCATAAGATGGCGCCACTCGTATTAAAAATTCAAAGAAAACTGTGCTAGCACCCTTGTGTACGAGCAGCGTGTCATTGTTTCCAGGACAACCGCATTCCGCCTTTTTTCTGATGTTTCGGTGTTGTCAAATTTATACGGACAAAAAACTAGACAAGAATTCTCTTTGCTATTTGCGACTTTCGAAGAAATAAATTATTGCTTGGATTTCAAAGAACTAATTTTCAAAATCCATTTAAAAAAAAATCCATTTCAGCTTTCACTAGAAATAGAAAACTTAACAATTTACAAAATAAGTGAAATTTATTTATATTAAAAAAAAATCTTAACATTAACAATTTATTAATTTGCGTATAATATTTAGTATAAGATGCAGTAATAAAAAAAATTGGTGTCCTAATGTATGGTTTGGCCTATTTAATGATTTTGGACTAGTTATTTTAGAAATATTGGCAACAGCGTAACGCGCGAATTTGAATTATGACAGAAATGCGCGCCATCTCGTATCTAGCATCTAAAATACCAAAGCCTGAATTGAATTTGGAGGCTCGCTTTCGATAGCGAGCCTCCAAATAGCGTCGCAGATTTTTACCATTTGACTGGACGTCTATTCGTAGTATTTAAGTCTATGCTATCAATTAGCTTAATTAGCTAATTAATAACTATAAAATCAATTACCGACTTACTTACCGTATTGTAGTATTTAGCTATAATAGCTAACTACAAATTAAATATAATTATCCATTCAATTAATTAATCATTATCATAATTAGATTTTACTTTTATTATTGTTTTCTCAATAATTGTTTATTTTCAATAAGTGTGCATTATTACAATTACTACTGATCGATATAATATAAGTGGGTTCATTGATCTTTAAAAGGTTGATTTAACTTCAGATTTCAAATCAATAATGTGGAAGTTCTACAAGGTGAACTAATGTAAAATCTTTAGGTAGTCAAATTTAAGTTTTATGGTTACCTATTTGAACTTTAAAGGTAAGACGGTAACAGCTCTTCCGGAAACCGTGAAGCCTTGATTTCATGTAGCAGGTTTTTGATATTTATAACTGCCTAAGGATTATTTATTACCTTTCTGCATTGAATAAATTGTTTTCTATTGATTTGATTGACTTTGGGTCAAAAATTAAAGGTTAATGATATTGTGACTCCATCATTTTGTACTTGGGTAAATTTTATCATGGGTATCAATTGATTGTTTTTAAATTTCAATCTTATTATACTTACTGTTAATACTTATATTGGGTTTTGCTTTTAGAAAGCTGCTTAATGATTTCTTAAAAAAAATAGACTTGGATACTAGACAATGGCATAACCATAGAACAAAGTTCGCCATCTTGTTACAAACTTTTTTAATGACAATTAACTTAAATAAATAATTGTGTTTAGAATTCCAAAGCTTGTGTTTTTATTGAATGGGTTGAATGTCAGATAGCTATTGGATTTTGGATTTATTTTACCTTTTCAGATGTTTTTTTTTTTTTGGATTTATCTTTTTAAACAATAACTAATTAATGGAATAGTGCCTAGTTTAGCTATTCCTTGGTAATCAAAATTATTTATACAAACTAGTGGCGCCCTCTCTCTACTGTACCAACACCAAGGACCACCCCAAGCTAAACTACCACTGAGCAATGGTCGAGCACAAATTATGAACATTCTTTTGTTTCGACAAAAGAGCGTTACAATTATTGGTACCTATACCTGACTTACAGAATATAGATTATAAAATATCAACATTAAAAAAATATATGCACACATGCCCGCCGTAGTCGCCGACGGAGGAGTGCCAAAAATATTCATGCACGCAGCACGACCCCTAGCCACTAGCAGAAACAGGTATAGCAGTATTTGCTCATAAGAAGAGGGCAAAGTTTGTGTTTGGGTTTGCAAGAGAAATTTTGCCACTCCTTTAAGTTTGTTGCCTTAGGCGACCGCCTAGTTCGCTTAATAGTTGCGCCGACCCTGTCTAAAAACATGTAAAATATAAGGATAAGGATACACTTTAGTAGCACTGATTCTGGTTTCATTTTCAAAGTTGCATAGTATGCGATAGTGAAGTGGGGGCGGAGTTAGCGGAAGCATTTGAATCCCTACTCCTAGCCGCTTTCACAGCTTACCCCCCCTGGCCCATAAACATGTAGTCAACCAAAACACAGCTATTTTATCAATGGGATGTTCTGGTCATTGTAATTTTCACATTTCTTACTGGTTTGACGGTTCAAAAATGTCACTTTACTTTCACTTTGAAGCAATAAACTGTTGAGAATGGAATCTCGGTGTAAATTTTTTTGTCAACAAAATTGAGCCAAGTCAGCGCCATCTACTATATTGGAAAAATTACTATTTTTACTGGTTTTGCATCGACGCTATAGACACCTACCAGACATAGTGCTTTAAGGCATTTTCATGAAAGATGGCGCCCTGTTGGAATTACTGTTGGGCTGTTCAAATTCGTTTATTCTAGACTTTAGGACATTCATTTTTGCTTAAATTCATTGATTTTTTGTTAATTAGATCAGAAGACAGTTTCTTTATCGATATTTAAGGGTATTCTTAACATATTTATGCAAAGTTCTGATTGATGTTTAATTGAACCTGTAATTTATCTAATCAACAAAGATAAAAATAGATTTTTCGGTCTATAAAGTTTGAAGGTCTTCGTGAAACACATAAAACAACTTTGAAATCACTTATGGCCATTTGTACGGCTATCACTTAAGGGATATTTAATCTAAATGGAGCTTTGAATGTGACTGTTTCTCCAAGAATCACATTCAAAGTGACAGTTCTCCTGTCACTTTCGGCCTGGAGAATTCACTTTCCGCCTGATAAATTGTCACACAAATTCAGGTGCAATGTTTGAATTTAGAAATAGATGTCACATGTGTTTATATATAACGTGCGTTTTTATTCTCACCGATGTGCTCATGGATTAAGCGAAAATGTCAATTGTTGTTGTTTTTATTCTCATCAGTAAAACATCGATGGATTTCATCGGTCTGTTTTTATTCTCATCCTACACTTATCGGTGAAAGTACGATTAGCCATCGAATTCATCGAGGTTCATTTAGGATGAACTGATGAATTTTAACGTAAAATGTAACCTCAAAATTATGTTGACGGTTGTTGATGGCCGACTGGCATCGTTTTGTTTTGCATTTATATTTATTATGTGAAGATTTGCGAAGACCTTAACAAAAAAAAAGGAAAAAGGGCATGTTCAAGTGATCTGAAGGGTGTGAAAACCGAGACCATACCAAACCTAAGAGTTCTGAGCATAAGAGCGCCAAATTACCTAACTTTTTGACAAGTGAGAAATATATCTGAAATATCAAATCAAACTTAATTTGTGAGGTCTTAAAGCTCAGCTTACTGTCTCAGAGATAATTTTATTTCTAATATCTCACCTCCACTACAGTCCTAGTAAGTCTTAAATGAGACTTAACATCTAAATCACTATGTAAAGAACTACAGAAGAAATATAATTTTGTATTTTTTTATGTTTTCTACAATTCAAGTAAAACTATTTCATCTGAAGAACTTCTAGACTCATCACTTAATGATGATGAAGAGCTCACAATTATTCTCAACTAACACTAGACTTCCAATCATTGTATGGCTACGGTTTTTTAAACAAATAAAAAAATAATAAGTTTGCCACATCAAACAAACAACACAAATCAATGCCAAAAGTATCAATTCAAGTGTCAAAATCCATCGAAGTGTTTTTTAGTTGATTCATTTCATCAACAAAATTGCGATGAATTTTGATGACGTAGGTACTGCGCATCGGTGATGGAATTCATCAGGAAAACTCGATGAGAATAAAAACGCACGTATTCTTTGTTGAAATTTCATAAGATATCAATGTCGGTGTCAGTCGAAATTCCATTTCTGTCATATTTTTACCTTATTTTTTTTTCAATAAATAATGGTTCAAAATAAAATAGTATACATATTTCGGTGGAAAGTTTTCACATTGTCTCGAGAATTAGTTGACCTCGGCGCTTCGCACTTCGGTCAACCATAGTATCTCTCGATAATAATGAAACACTTTCCCACCTCCGCATGTAATATACTATTATTAAAAGTCTTGTAAAAACATAACAACAGGGATTATTTCATGCTCAAGTACATGTTGTGACTTTGATTTTATTGACATTTTATGACTTTGATGGAGATTGGCCCTTATACTTAATTCAGATTGGGAGATTGTACCAATTTTTTATCAAAACCACACAGAATTTCAAATGTTTAGGAGTCAAAATAAAGACTGCAAAAACTACAAATACAAAAATCAAAATTATTCAGGTACCCTTAGCATAAATCAAGGAACAGAAAAAGAATTTGAACTTAGGTAACTAAAGTATTAATATAATGATAATCACTTTCTTCTTCAGGAGCAGGAAGATTATCAGGATCCAGTTCAGATGAACGTTTGAGATTTTGAAAAAACGCTTTATTATAATTGCTAACATAAGGCAAAAGTTCCATGAGGTTATCATATTCCAAATTTGCAATTGGAGGAGGCTGGTCATGAAAAGCCTTATTCAACTGAAACTGGTTGTCAGTGTGACGATTTCGTAGGGACTTTCTTCTTAATTCAATTTTTTTTCATATTTTCTTTCTTAAAGTCAGTCGCTTAGTAAAACTGAAGACTGATCTCTTAGAAATCTCAACTATTTAATTTTAATCCAGGGTAATGGGTTTCCTTCGTCATCTTTTTTTCTGTGCACCAAAGTGGACTTAAGGAATGTTCCGAAATTAATAAACTCAGACTGAAAGATCTCCACTAGGTACTTTCATTGGATTCTTTCTATAAACCGTTTTAATAAAATTCACCCAATCGTGTGGAATTTCGATGGCCATCGTTGTCTTTTTTTTGCCTTTTCAATGGCAGCATGTAGGTATGGTATCTGCCTTCATGTGAGTGTGTCCTGGTTCCATAAATTTGTGGTTTATTACTGCTATTTTACTGTTTGCAAGCAAGAAGTTCTTTCAAGATATAACAAAACATAACTGCCATGTAGATATTTCGATTTTGACCAGAACAAGAATCACTATAAAAATTTAAAGTTTCTATATTCTGAGAGTTCAAAGATAGGATAAATTTTCGAATGCATGAAGCGATTTCTTGTCCTCCACGACCTTCCACGGTTTCATTCCATAAAAGGCAAGTTACTTCATTTCCGTTTGTATCTGTTTTGTACGTAGTTAGATTATACACCCATAGCTGCCTTTTGTAAAATGACATGCCGTTTCTAAGGTAAGGTGTTGGCAGGCACTTTTCCAAATCAAACGAGACTGTTACAACAGCAGAATCTGATTTACTTTTTTCTTTGTCCTTTGCTTTAAGTTTGTATGCTGTTTCTGCCAATTTTAAGTGCCCATTCAATTCTCCCTCTAAATTTTCCTTCTCTGCCACTAGTTGTGAATTTGGGTTAGAAAGTCCACTTAGGGACTTGATCACCAGGTTATATCTATCGCCCTTTGCACAAGTGTCATTGGTTGGATGATGAAACGAGAGATTGAACTCCTCATTGAAAATTTTCCGATACTGAAATTCTTTTAATCGAACCCAGTCATTCTTCTTCACATTGCAGGCAATATAGCCTATACATCTGTGCAATCGACAAATCAGGGCTCAAATATCTTTTTGTGTGCACACGAATTCTATCTTTATCGATTTGACTTATTTTAGGATGCATTCTATGTTTATCTCTACCATCTTGCGGACAGATTCCATTATTTTTGCGTCTCTTCTCAACGATTACTCGTATCTTTTTAATTGATATATCAAGCGTATCAAGATACATTTTCTGACATACTTGTATTCTGTTGCCATCTTTGTTTTTCAAAAAGTACTTCTTAGAAAACTGTCTCCTACTATCGACTCTTCCCTCTGGTAGTCTTTCTCTATCTTTGATGTTCACCTCAATGGTTTCAGATAAAAACTGATCTTGAGCATGCCTATTCATTGCGTAAAATGAATTGAATAGGCTAGTTCTCTGTTCTGGATCTATGAAATTGTAACATTTCCTTATGCATTGTATTGCGCCTGTAGTACCTTCTCAGGCTTAATGCGGCCTTTTGATGTGGTATACTGCTGCCCTTTGACTTCACTTGCTCTACGTCTAGTCTGTTGCCACTGACTTTCTTTTCTCATGCGCGCTTTTTTGACTTTTTCCGTTCTAATGTCAGATTTGTTCCGCCATTTTCCGTATTCTGTGTTTCATCGTTTTCACTACAATGGTTATCACTGTTATCAGGAATATAATCGAGGTCATTATCAACTGAACATCTAAATCGTCAAGGGGTTCTTCTTTATCCTAAAATATAAGCATAATAAGTTCTAAGTAACATGAAAAAAGAAAAAAAAAAAAAAAAAAACAATGCTAATACAAACATTTTCCAACTGTGTATCTCGCAGACCATTTCTTACAGTAGCTTCCGCATAACTGGAGAATATTCCACGGATAAACATTTGTTCATGCAACTTTGTTATTTTATACAAAAGAAAAAACCGTTAAATGCCATACAAGTTCAAATCAAAATTGGCATCGCTCGCGCAGACTCGGCGTATGTGAAAAATATGTGATTTATGAGAAGGAAGCAGGAAGCAGTACGAAGCCGTGTCTCTAAAACCACGTCCGCTTTTTCGGTCGTTATCAAAAATTAAAAAACCTATCGAATTCAAGGCAAAAATTCCTTATTATTATTTCTAAGACTGTGTTGTATTGGTGTGTCGCTGAGAAGCAGACTTTCTGGACACGAGGAGCTCCTCTGGATCGACGAAAACCAGCATAAACCAAGTAAGTGCCAATCCTCCATGGTCTTTGTATGGCTTGGGTTTATGTCCAGTAATATTTATGCGGCAAAATTGAATTTAGCGCCTACAGTCCCGCTGCTCTTTAAACTTTCGAAAACCTAACGCAAATTTTCGTGAACATTATTTGGTCCCACGACCCGATTAATTTCAAAAAAGAAATAATTTTGGTCTCGCGAATATTAATAAAATATCATTTCAATTTTTTATCGTCATTTTTAAATTTCAAATAGTCAAGGTTCAAGCTAGGTGTCGTCCGCGCTGTCCGATTCGTCCGCGCTCCTTTCAACTCAGGTCTCACTCTATCCAATTTTCGGTACACAGTTTGTTTACGTTTACCTTTAAATTCCTTAGTAAGAAAAAACAAGATTCCATTTATTTTGTTTTTTGCAAGAATTAATTCAACACAGGCTTGCTTTACTTACAGAATCAAAGGTGCATAAATAATTCAATAATTCAGTAATTCAACAATTCAAATCTTTTATTCGGTTATCGCGTACGTAAAACAAATTAAGGAAAAATTAGTGCTGTGTTTTTGAGTGTACTTTTGTGCATTTGTTTGGGATTAATAATAGCTAAAAGGTAATAATTTTTATTTCTATATTCAAAAGGAAAAAATCAATTCTTAGCAAATAAACAATCTACTCAGAGTATTCAAATTAATTTATTTATATTTATAATTGTACAAAATGGCAACAAGAAAAGTTAACAAACCAACGAAAAGTATCAATCGCTCGTATTATAGAAACTTTCAACTTAGCAATTAAATCTCAAAGCGATGATACTGTAAAGCTAGTTTTTAAAGCGTCCTATGAATCACTAGACGATCACTATGATCAGTTTAAAACAATTCAAAATGAGATTATCGGTCTTCTTGGAGATAGCGACGCAGAATTTGATGCTCAAGATAAAATTCGAAAAGATACTGACTCATTTTATCACCAAACAAAGGCAATATTTTCTACGATGTTTCCTAGCGCAAATTATTCCGGTTTCACCCCCTCGATTTTAAACAATTCATATAGAGATGAACTAGAACCATTAAAAATACCGACCTTCAACGGAAACCTCAAGAAATGGCCAACGTTTTTTGATGTTTTTACGTCACTTGTTCATGATAATACAAACTATTCAGATATCAAAAAATTTCAACATTTACTTTCATGTTTAGAGGGCGAACCATTAAATATTCTTAACTCAATCAAATTAACATCCAGCAATTACGACATTGCATGGAATGCACTAACCGGAAGGTATCAAAACAAACGACTTTTGGCTAGCACTTATTGGAACTCAATTTATAATGCAAATTCAATAAAAAATAATGCACCAAAAGATCTCAGATCGCTAGTAGACTCAAGAATCTAGGCTTCCCGGTGGATGCATGGTGTTTTTGTTTATTTTCTATTTTATTGTCAAAAATTGATACATCTACAAGGACCGCTTTTGAGTTAAAGTTTAGCACTACCGAAATTCCAACCTACCAAAATCTGATCCAATTTCTTACTAACCAGTGCAAAGCCCTAGAAACAATGCAAACCATCCCACAGAGGGAAAATATGGAACCCTCGACATCAAAACAAATTCCAAAAAATAACAATTCAAACTATCAGTTCAAAAAGAATAATTCCTATTCCCAAAACCAGTACAAATCGAATACACCTTCCAATTTGTTGGTACGAACACCAGCTCCAGCCTATAAACAAACTAATAATCAACCCCAATTAACTCAAAATTCAACTAAATGCAAACTTTGCAACAACTTATATCACCCATTATCTCAATGTGGAGTATTTATTACAAAAACACCTTCGGAACGTTTCAACTACGTGAAACAACAAAACGCATGTGTGAACTGTCTGCGTGCAAATCACTATTTACAAGAATGCACAAGTACCTTCAACTGTAAAATTTGCCGACACAGACACCACACATTATTGCACCTGCCCCAAATAACTGATTCTTATCGCCAAAATCCAAACCCAACCTATAATCAATCCATTGAAATATCGTCAAACCCAAATTCAAACTCGAACAATTCCAATTTAGTTTACTCGAATCCAACCTTTACCTTGAATCAAAACCAAATGTCAAATCAATTCCTAGCGAATACAAGTCTAATCCAAACGAATCCCAATTTAAACCAAGGCAATTTTAATGCAATTCAAGAACATTCAAGTCAAATCGAGGCAAATCCAAATGGAATCCAAAGAAATATGAGTCTCATCGCGATCGATCCTAATCCAAACAATCTTTGTACTTCGCCGTCAACACCAACCACAGTACTTTTGGCAACCATAAAGCTCGAAGTTCTCGATGTTCGAGGCAATTACCAAACAGTTAGAGCCCTTCTGGATAGTGGTAGCCAAATTAATTTAATTAGCGATTCTTGTATAAATCGCCTAAGCATTCGAAGGAATAAAAATGCAATTCCGGTTTTAGGTATAAATCAGTCCTCGTCACCTACAAATGGCGTAGCTACTTGCACCATTCGACCTTTAGCTCAAACCCAACCTACCTTTCATATTCAAGTTTTCATCCTGCCAAAACTTTGTGCAAATATGCCTTCAATGCAAATTGATTTTTCAACTTGGAGTCACATTTCCAACTTAAAGCTTGCTGATGACCAATTCAACATTCCTGCTCCCATAGACATGCTATTAGGAGCACAAATATTCACCGAAATTCTTCGGACAGGGAGGATTCAAGGACCACCAGGTCAACCTTCTGCCTTTGAAACCATCTTTGGATGGGTATTCTTGGGACAAACCCAAAATATAAATATTCAACCCCATGTCAGCTCATATTTAGAACTAGAGGCAATCAAACCCAAAACTTTTCTATCGCCCGAAGAAAAAAGGTGTGAAGAAATTTACCAAAAGACAACCACCAGGGATACATCTGGTCGTTTTACCGTCAATTTACCATTTCGTCACATCGACCCTCCTAACCTTGGAGATACCTATTCAATAGCCTATCGTTTATTCATGTCGCTGGAATCTCGACTCTTAAAAAATCCTAGTCTAAATAGCTTGTATGCTGATTTTATGAGCGAATACCTCAAAAACGGTCATATGTCTTTAATCCCAAAAACCGAATCTAGGCCAAATCTATGCTGCTATTTACCGCATCATGGAGTGCTTCGTCTGGATAAATCAACCACAAAACTCCGGGTGGTTTTTAACCCCTCCGTTAAAGGATCAAATGGCACAGGCCTAAACGAAACCCTTTTAACGGGACCTAAATTGCAAAATGATATTTGCGAAATTCTACTCAAATTTAGATTCTATTCTGTCGTGCTTCTAGCTGATATCAAGCAACATTTTTTGCAAATCCAACTAAACAAAATTCATAGAGATTACCAAAGACTACTTTGGCGCTTTCATCCCAGTGAACCCTTACAGGAATACCGGTTGAATACTGTTACGTTTGGTATAAGTTCAAGCCCTTATTTGGCGATTAGAACCCTTAGAGAACTCGCCACTCGTGAAAGTCAAACATTTCCTGAAGCTTCCCAAGTATTGCTTAACAACATTTTCATGGACGATATTTGCTGCGGATCTAGCTCCCTAGAGGGCGCTTTATCGCTTCAGAGAGATCTAATCACCTTGCTCAAATTAGGAAAATTTGAACTCCGTAAATGGGCATCAATCAACCCTAAACTCATCTCTCATTTGTCCCCATCGGATTACCAAACCCCAATAACATTCGAGAATGATAACTCCGCCTCTATTAAGGTTCTGGGCCTTCAATGGCACCCTTCAACCGACACATTCACCTACTCATGCACCCCATCCGAAAAAACTTGCACTAAAAGAAGCATTCTATCCGCTATTGCAAAAATTTGAGATCCTCTCGGATTCTTATCTCCGGTCTCATTTTTTGCGAAAGTTATAATGTAAAAGCTTTGGTTATGCAATATTGACTGGGATGAAACACCCCCTGAATCGATCACTACCCTTTGGAAGCAATTTAGTAATCAATTAAATAATCTTTCGAGTATCTGTCTACCTAGACACATTTTTCCGAATAAAATTCAACGTTGTCAATTGTTAGGTTTCTGTGACGCATCAGAACTAGGATATGCCTGTTGCGTGTACATTCGTGTTGAGCTACCTAACAATATTATCAAATCATCACTAGTCGCTGGGAAATCACGAGTTGCTCCCCTTCATACAAAATCCATTCCTCGTTTGGAGCTTCTTGGAGCCACCCTGCTAGCTGATTTGCTCGAATTAGTTATCCGAAATTATTCTTCGCTGATCCTAATCGATGAAATTCTTGCATTTTCTCTCTCACGTGTTGCGCTGCATTGGGTTACCTCATCTCCTCACAAGTGGAAAACTTTTGTAGCGAACCGCGTCAGTCACATTCAAGAAACCATTCAAGTTCCTTGGTACCATATTCCTTCACTCGAAAACCCGGCCGATTGTGCCAGCGGAGGTCTAACCCCAAACAGTCTAATAAATCATCCTCTATGGTTCCATAGTCCGCCTTGGGCAATCCTGCCAACTTCCGAGTGGAAAATAAAGAAATTTGTAGAGGAATTTTCCGAGGAAACACCTGATGAAGTCATAAAAGAGGAAAAGCCACTTAATAATACCGTATTATTGGTAGAATCGCATACTCCAAACTTTTTCGACAATCTAATAAGTAAGTTTTCTAACCTAACCCTAATTCAAAAAATTATTTGCCATTTTCTAAGACTTATTCATAATCGAAAAAACCTGAAAAATCCAATCTTGGGACCCTTTGCAGCTTTCGAATTGCACAAAGCCTTGCTTGTTTTAGTCAAAAAGGTTCAAGAAGAGTGTTTTCCAGACAATTTCGAAAATACAAAATAATGAATTATTACCTAAGCCGTACCGCAAGCTCGCACCGTTTTTAGATGAGTCGGGTTTAGTCAGAGTGGGCGGTAGATTAAGGCATTCTCAGCTCTCTTTTGAGGCGAAACATCCCTTATTATTACCCAAAATTCATCATCTTACCAATTTAATCATAACTCAAACTCATATCGAAAATCTGCACCCTGGGCTTAATACAGTGCAGTATCTTATTCGCCAAAAATTTTGGATCATATCTGCGCGTAAAGCAATTCAAAGGGTCTTATCCCAATGCATTCGATGCGCTCGTTTCAAAACCTAAATCATACACACCCTATATGGCAGATCTACCCGATTTCAGAACTTCCCAGCTGAAGTGTTTCTCCCACGTTTGTCTGGACTATGCTGGTCCAATAAAATCCTTTGTAGGTCAAAGACGTCGTGGAGCGCAAGTCACGAAATCGTATATTGCGGTGTTTGTCGACACTTGTGTCAAAGCTATCCACATCGAGTTAGTTTCAAGCTTGACTACGGAAGCTTGCATTGCAGCGTTACGACGCTTTGTAGCTAGACGTGGCAATTGCGTTCAAATCGTAAGTGATCAAGGAACCAATTTTGTCGGAGCTATTAAAGAATTCCAAAACCTGTCAAGATTAGCTGCGGAAAGTCTGAACATAAAGTGGTACCTGAATAGTCCTGGGGCTCCCCACCTAAATGTCTTAGCGGAAGCGGGAGTCAAATCTGTCAAAACTAATTTATATCGCGTAATTGGCAACCAAATCTTAACTTTCGAAGAATTCTATACCCTTCTCTCACAAATAGAGGCTCTTCTCAACTCGAGAACTCTCTGGGAAGAGAGTTCAGACCCAAATGACCTGTCACCACTGACACCTGGTCATTTTCTGACCACAGAACCATTAAATTCTTGTCCTGATCCGGACCTTTCTTCCCTAAAACTGAACACTTTAAATCGTTGGCAACTTATTCAACGCCTTCATTCAGATTTTTGGAAGCGTTGGAAAAACGAGTACCTTAACACCTTGCAACAACGTTGCAAGTGGTCCGATCCTTCCGTCGAAATTAAGCTTGGCGCTTTGGTGTTAATCAAGGATGAATCCAGACCACCATTGCACTGGTCACTGGGAAGAATAGTAACCGTGCATCCTGGTCCGGATGGTCACGTTAGAATTGCTACAGTAAAAACACAGCACGGGCTCCTTACTCGTCCAGTGGTAAAGTTGTGCCCTTTGTTATTAGATTCGCGTTAAACTCAGATAAGCAATCTCTTTGTGTTGTGATTTGTTTTTGTAGTTTTATTCTATTTTATTCTATTTTATTATTAGTATTATATATATTTTTTTCTCTCATTTATTCAACGTAAAACTCCGTTTTAAGTGGGCGGTTAATGTTCAGGCAACTTTGTTATTTTATATATTCATTCAAAAATTACAAAAGAAAAAACCGTTAAATGCCATACAAGTTCAAATCAAAATTGGCATCGCTCGCGCAGACTCGGCGTATGTGAAAAATATGTGATTTATGAGAAGGAAGCAGGAAGCAGTACGAAGCCGTGTCTCTAAAACCACGTCCGCTTTTTCGGTCGTTATCAAAAAACCTATCGAATTCAAGGCAAAAATTCCTTATTATTATTTCTAAGACTGTGTTGTATTGGTGTGTCGCTGAGAAGCAGACTTTCTGGACACGAGGAGCTCCTCTGGATCGACGAAAACCAGCATAAACCAAGTAAGTGCCAATCCTCCATTGTCTTTGTATGGCTCGGGTTTATGTCCATTAATATTTGTGCGGCAAAATTGAATTTAGCGCCTACAGTCCCGCTGCTCTTTAAACTTTCGAAAACCTAACGCAAATTTTCGTGAACAACATTCTTTATTTGTGTGCATCTTGGTATTGTTTTTTTGCTTACCTGATTAGCTGGAAAAAGTGTATCATAGTGATCTTCAATTTTTTCTACAATTACAGCTGGAGTATCACCAGAACATTCATTCTGCACTAATGTAGATGTTGGCCGTTTTAAAATTAAGTTCGTTTGGAAATAGGTCCTTGACCCCAAAACAATAATCAGCGTATCTTCAGTAGTAGGAAATTGGCCTTTCTTGTGTATATAGATTTCGACTTGAACATTTTGAATGTTCTCAAAACGCCGAAACGAAAAAAATGGAGATTGGCCCTTCTAATACTCAAGTCCAGCAGGTAAGGGATACAAAACTCTCTCGAACCTATATTATAGATAGGCAACTCAATACAAACATTTTGTTCCTGATTACAGAGCCCTCTCGCGTGTGTAGTCAGCAACTTGAGAGCGCGGGAAGCGAGAAAAAAAGAAATGTAATTTTAAATCGTACTATACTGGCAATTGTATGTTAGCGAGGTAGGCGACTTTTTTTCCGTTGTTGGAAGGTTTTTAAAATAAATAAACAATAATCTGTACTTTTTATGTATAAATCTGATAACAGCATTAGATGACAGCGCTTCTGCCGTCTTTAGTCGCAAGCTTTTAGCGGAACAAATTGTGCCATAAGAGTTGCACATGCATTGGCCAAAGGGCTTAAATCCAAAAAGTGACAAAAACGTCTAGAAATATTGATATTACCTTAGTTACGAACCATATTGTAACAACTGAAAAAAATTTCTGAGAAAATGTCACACACACAAAATTTTTGCTTTTTGCATGGCATGTGTGACATGCAGCCTAGTCTAGAAGAGACGCGCTTTTGAAAGCCGTAAACCGCGTTCAAAAATATTTATTTTTAAAAAAGTTGCAGCTTTTTAAAAATAGGGCAAAAAATTGAATGGACCGAACTTAATGTTGACCAGTTTATATTGTTTTTCGCATCTTTTATTTTTGTTAGGTATCTCTTTCTTAGGTGTATTATGTCTTTTAAATATATTTATGTCCGATTGACCAATAAAGTACTATTTATAGAACAGTTTTGCGTCAATAAAGTAGCACTTTATTGTACTAGTAAAATAAAGTGCTACTTTATTTTACTAGTAAAATAAAGTGCTACTTTATTGCCTACCTGGACTACCTGATAAGGTGAAACAGGTCCTGACAACCTGCCAAAGTGAAACAGGTCCTGACAACCTGCCAAGGTGAAACAGGTATACCTACGCGAATTTTACTTTTTTCATTCGATTTTTTTAATTTTTAACAAAAACCAGTCAGAATCGTACACAATAGTACATTAAAATACAAGTTTCATAAGACGTCATTTTATCGCACGAGCCCTATATTAGAAAACGAGCCAGAGGCGAGTTTTCTAAAGGGTGAGTGCGATAAAATGACTTATGAAACAAATATTTTATACTATTTTTTTCTATTTTGGTATTATTTAATTTAAAAAAAACAAATTTTTCTTGGAAATTTTATTCTCAAATTTTTTTCTTCATATGTTTAGGTTGTTAACACTACATGCCAAATATAGAAATCTTCTATTATAAAATCGCGAATGACAGTTCGATGGCCGTCAATCAGCCAGTGTTACCAACCTCCGATAAGTAAAAAAGCAGTGTCACAAAGAGCTTCTTTTCGAAACTACTTTTAGTGTCGAAAAGACTTCGATATGACACCAACATAGAAAATAGTACATTAAAATACAAGTTTCATAAGACGTCATTTTATCGCACGAGCCCTATATTAGAAAACGAGCCGGAGGCGAGTTTTCTAAAGGGCGAGTGCGATAAAATGACTTATGAAACGAATATTTTATACTATTTTTTCTATTTTGGTATTGTTTAATTGAAAAAAACAAACTTTTCTTGGACATTTTATTCTCATATTTCCTGATTTCATATGTTTAGGTTGGCAACACTACATGCCAAATATAGAAATCTTCTATTATTTTTTATCGCGAATGACAGTTCAATGGCCATCAATCAGCTAGTGTTACCAACCTCCGATAAGTAAAAAAGGAGTGTCACAAAGAGCTTCTTTTCGAAACTACTTTTAGTGTCGAAAAGACTTCGATATGACACCAAAATAGAAAAAATCATGTATATAATGCTTACATAAACAGGCTTTATTGACTCATTATTTAATAGCCTCGCTCGCAAGCTCGCTCGGCCATAAAATTATTCGTACAATAAAGCCTTACTTTATGTACTTGTTATATAAATAGCTATTAGTCCTTTGTTCTATTCTAATAGGGATTGCACTTGTTTCATTTGATGTTTTAGTATATCCTGTTTCGCCATTTTTGTTGCTGTTTTGTTGGTTTGTGTGTATTCAATAGTGTCTCTTTTACCTTCGGTTATCAGTTTTCTCCTTTTCTTTAGTAGCTGTCTCATTTTTATCGATAGTTTGTCCGGCGTTTTCTCTAGAGAGCCTATTATCTGTTCTGCTGTTTCTTTCATAATTTTTGTTATTCTGCTATTATTATCATCTAATGACTCTTCTGTTTTTCCTGGATTGTTGGAAAAGTTTTCTTTCAGCTTTTGTTTGTATGTTTTCCTTCTTTCCGCTATCTTTTCTCTACTTCCTCTCTTTGTTGTTTGTTTCATCTTTCTTTTCATTTTTGTGTTTATGAGCAGTTTGCATCTTACCATCCTGTGATCACTGCCGGTGTTGAATTGATTGACTACATCTACGTCTTGGATTATGTGTTTATGGCGGGAGATTATGAAGTCAATCTCATTTTTGGTTTGTCCATCTGAGCTATTCCATGTCCATTTACGTTTCTCTTTCTTTTGGAAGAAAATGTTCATCAGGTAGAGTCTTTCTCTTTCTAGAAAGTTTGCTAACATTTCTAGTGCCGAATCCGATCTGTCCTATGTGTGTTTCCGTTGGTTCTGCTCCTCTGCCCATTTTTGAATTTAAGTATCTTCCTAGAATACACTGAGAAAAACACGTTAACTAAACACGTGGGTTAAATTTTTATAGTAGTCATTACTAGAAAAATAGTTATCACGACCACTCTGTTTTTGTTATTACAGCCATTTCAAATTAGTTGTACCTTGGAACTCATCTTAACTGACATAATCAGTTCTAAGTACTAAAAATTGTTGTTAAAACATAGCTAACTATAATTTTGGTTGTTACAACATGTTGTGATTACTAATTAAGCTGATTAAATAAAAATTAACCAAAATATGTACCTATTAATACTAAAAAACCAGTTGCAGCAACCTGATTCTCACAACTAGTATTTCTTAGTTAATTGTACGGACCAATAGAATGCAGCGCTCATTTCCCCACCAGTGCCGATCTTGTTTTTGTCTCCCTACTTGGCCATAAGTCGCCTGCGTGTATTCAGTCAGTCTCCTCAAACGGTCAGTTGATGCGCAGAATTCGATTGTCGATTTCGGAGTTCAAGAAAACGCAGAAAACGTCGTGTTTGGTGATGTGCGCGTGTACTGTGAATTCAGTGTATTGAACAAAAAAATAATAATTGACAATAGGAACCACTTGCCACATGTTTATAGTTGACTAGTTAGTATAAGAAACTGATTTATGAAGTTGAATCGCGAGTCAATATCAACTTTATACATGTTTTTTCTCTTAGAAAATTGTTTACGTTAAGAATTAATTTTGTGTTTATCTTCATACTCACATGTACTATATTTTGGATTAAAAACGATGATTAAAAACAATATGTTTGTATTTTTATATTTCTATTGATTTTACTTAAAAATATGGAAATTCAACAATTTGTAACTACCACAATAACCTTAAGATAAATATTGTGTTTATTTAATTACGAATTGCTGAATTCGCATATTTTTTTATAAACTTAAAATTCAAAAAAAACGACATCGTAGGTATTTTTTGCAAGAATTTTAAGTTTACAAAAAAATATGCGACCTCAGCAATTTGATTGAATAAATACAACATTCACCTTAATGTTATTGTGGTAGTTACAAATTGTTGAATTACATATTTTTTGGCAAACCAAAAATGATTGCTGGTATAACTAGTTTCCATGCTATTGTAGCAAAACGTCCCAAGTACTCTATATAAATTGTTAGATGGTAAATGGCGAGCGGTATATTGATGGTGTTTATATACTTGGAGCTTGCTATCTAAAATCTGTGGAAGAGGGTCTATTTGCAAGAGAGAGAAACAAACTAAAGAGGTGTACTAAATTATATTTTATTTCACATGAAACCCAAAAATCAGCTAAATATCTTCCAATACTTTACATCCTTCTTTAATTCTAAAAATCAATACTTCACATCCGTTCTATATTGTTATTTTACGGACCACTAAAATATCCCTACTAAATAAGAAACGCCCTATTCATACTATTTCTCATAAATTATAATTCAACTCATTTCACTATATCCGAATCATTCCTATCAACTATCCTTTACCTAATTAAATAATGCTTTAAAATCTCTAATGGCCATTTGCACGGCTATCACTTAACTATCACTTAAGGGATATTCAATCTAAGTGGAACTTTAAATGTGACTTTTGTTTCTACAAGAGTCACATTCAAAGCTTCACTTGGATTAAATATCCCTTAAGTTATAGCGGTGCAAATGGCCGTAAGTCCTTTACTTATGAAAACTCAAAATAATTACCTATTTGTTTATTTACTAATTTATTCTCATAAAATCTTACAATAACTTTTACTTGAAACATAAAATTCCTAATTCAAAATTCATTTCATGAACAATAAATTCTTTTAACAACTTTTCCTTATTCTAAGACAATTTTATTTCATGAACTTCAAGTTTCTTTCCAAAATTTTCTATTCCCTTTAATAGTAGTTTATTTAATCAGAACAAATTCTATTATAAGTTTCCTTTGACAACTTTCCATTGTTTTAAGACAACAATTCTATTTTATGTCATCAAGTTTCTTTTTAAATTTCCTATTGCAGTTAATAGTTTATCAGAACAAACTCTATTTTCGGAATCCTATGCCTAGCTAATAAATTCAACTGTTTAATTCATAATTCCAACTCAAAATTGTATATTGTTAAATGCATTATAAGTACCCTTAATATTTTCATTGCACAATTAAATTAGAATGTCATTATCTCTGAAGGTAATTAAGTTATGCGATAATGTTTCCTTTATAAAACACTCAAGTTATTAAGTTTATTGTAATAAAGTTCCACCGTGATTAAAATCAAAAGTTTTCTAGTAAAATTCACACATGTTCATCAAAAATAATTCTTGTCACTATAG
Source organism: Ceutorhynchus assimilis (assembly GCA_917834065.1). Taxonomy (NCBI): domain Eukaryota; kingdom Metazoa; phylum Arthropoda; class Insecta; order Coleoptera; family Curculionidae; genus Ceutorhynchus; species Ceutorhynchus assimilis. The sequence continues at coordinate 2,944,814 of OU892286.1, forward strand.
AGTACTTACATTTTATTCATAAAACACACGTAAAATTACTTAATTAATTACTCAAAATATTTAGCTAGCACGCACATAAATTATTGAACGAATTTCAAATGTTATTACTTTCACGATTTTCCGTAAATTTTCTAAGTTATATTATACCTGAGGCCATAAGCCATAAAAGTAACTTTTCGCGAAACTGGGCAGACTTTACCTCAAACTGGACTGGACTGTTTTCAACTGGCAACTCCAATGGCAACTGAACCCGCGGTTTTATATCTTCCCCCAAATCGTCAACAGGCGGTCATTTGCCTAGCAATCCGACACTTCCATTGGCCAATATAATTATTATTCAAAAAAAAAGATGCAATTTCCTTGGAATTTTACATCATTTTTAGCCTGAAAACGATTAATTATGTCGCAATGTTCTGATTTATTAAGGTCAAAACATTATTGGTTCAAGAATGCCATATATCATCAAGTTAATTAACATGCTGGCCTTGCTAAAAAAAAAGTTCATTGATCGGGTTTTAGTGATGTCACTGTCCTCGTTTTTATCATTTTTAAGAATTTAATTTAGATGATGACTTGGCCGGTGTTGCAATACGTTAGCGTTAGTTTGTTTTATTTTTAATTTATCGATACAGATTTAAAAATACCGGAATTAAATTTTGATTATTTGATAAAATTTAATTTTTACAGTAAAGACTTTGTAATTATCGAGTCAAATTCCTGAATCATCACACTATTATAACAAATACTTTTTAGTTGCCACTGCTAAGCAAGAAGGCAAAGTCAACTAGGAAAATGAGTTGTCATCGATAATTATACTGGTTACACCAATACAAAATTATAGCTTGAATAACTCCGGACAACTATGAAATAATAATTGCTGCAACAAGTTTTTAGGTTAAGAATAAATGTCTGCAGCTAACTAAAATATTAGTTGATATAACCTCGAAAGTCGTATGTCGTACGAACTAATTCATATTTGCCGTTCCAACTAAATTTTTGACCTGTCCTCTATGCTATCCACGCTTCTAGTTACATTTACCAAATTTTTAGTTATAACAGCCTATTTTTTTTCTCAGTGTAGTGTGCATCGTTGGGTTCTCTCTTATTGCTCTTGCTATTTCTTCGTATACCGTTTCCACCTCGTCATCTTCATGTGAGGAAGTTGGAACATAAGCTTGTATATATTTTAGCGTTATATTTTTATTTACATTGATTACGACATATATTACTCTGTCAGATATTGTTTTCAGGATTTTCAAGTTTGTCGATAGTTTTTTATTTATTAATATCCCAACTCCTCCATTGTTGTCATCATCCTTCCCCCTGTAGAGCATAGGAATCCAGATGGAGGTATTGTTCTCCTTTTCTCCCTGTTTCGACGAATCCTAAAATGTCTCAATTTATTTTCTCCAATTCGTACTCTAATAGGGTACTTGCATCAATTTTTTTTATTGCTGATTTCGATAGTCCATGAAAAATAAGTCAACACGTGTTTTTTCTTTTTCTTCTTAGTCAAAAATTGACGGAGTTACAACGCTATGAAATATGCCTATGACGTCACTTATTATATAAATTAGTGACGTTGCACATGCTCAGTATATCTATATATACAAAACTTAATATTTGTATAACTTCCGGAATAATCATATTTGGGCGAAATTTAAAAAGCGATTTTTTTTCGATTTCCTACAGTTTGCAATAAACAATAATCAATTTAATTTTCCATGCAAGTACCCTATTCAACGAGACGTTCCTTAGTTCCGATTGATCTTGTGTTGTAAGTTGCAATATTTGTGAGGTACCTCTACCCACCTGGGGTACTTTTTTTCGTTTTGAAGTCGACATATTTGTTGCTGAAAGGTTTTGGGAATTAAAACACCACGCTTGCCGGGCGTCTTGGTGAGTTTTTGTTTTAGCCGCTCCTAACCTGGAGAACAGACGCGGTTTGCAGTAGCTAAATGGGTCAGACGCTGCGTGGGAATCTTCTTGGTTTCACCATCATCTCTTCGAGCCTTATCGGCATGGGTGGCCCTATCAGTAGATATAGGCTACCGCCGACATCGCTCCCTGGATGAAGGTTACTCAGCCTTCTCACCACGTCAAGATATACATTCCTTTTAGAGAGGGGAAAATACATATCTATCTATAAACAAAATTCAATTACATACCAAAGAAAAGCTAGGTACCAATAAAGGCACTTGTTGGTCTTATGTGGATAGAGCAGAAACTAAAAGGACTTCAAAACTATTGTATGTCTACATTCTATTTCACATTTCACACTTTAAAGTGCATCATTAAGTGAACTATCTCCGAACGCTCAGAATTCAACTGAGCCAATATTGGTTGATATCTACACTCAAATAAAACATATCACAACTAATAACTATAGCAAGAGTTTAGATATGGCCGGTATGGGAAAGTTGATTGCACTCTCCCACTAAACTTTTCTGTTTTCTTACAGAAAAATCTCTTTGTTTTAGTAAAATCGATTATTATTACGCAAAAGCATCCTTTAAAGATCCACACACCGTCGAGACAATAAGAAAAGGAAGAACCAAGTTATTGAAAGGAAAAATAATTTTGATTGCGGTGGGAAGCCGATCCGAATACCCACATATTCCCGGAGTATATCTTGGAATATCGATAGATGACTTATTCAGTTTGGACAAAGCACCAGGAAAAACTTTGATTATCGGGGATGGATACATATCCGCGGAAATAGCAGGAATTCTGAATGGATTGGGTTATGAAACCTGTATCTTATGTATGAAACCAGAACCATTTACGGAGTTGGATAGCAACATGGCTTTCAAAATAATGAACGAGCTACGAAGTAGAGGAGTAAAGTTCTACATCGGGTTAGCAAATTTAAATTAACTAATTCTCACAATAACATTTTCTGTATGGTTTTAGCTCTAACGTGGATCAGATTGAACAATCAACCAATGACAACACATTAACAGTCGTATGGTACAAACATACAGAAAGATATGAGGATGAGTTTGATACCGTACTTTTTTCTATGGGCAGAACACCTTATACTGCTGATCTTGGCTTACAGAAGGCTGGGGTCGAGCTTGCAGCTGACGGAAAAAAAATATTTGCTGTGAACGAACAAACGAATGTGCCACATATTTATGCTATTGGAGATGTTTTATATGTAAGTTGAAATTTATAGGGCGCCATTTGATACCTAAATAGGGTGTTTCACAACTTGTCTGATCACATCACATATATTCAGTTTCAAATGAGACTTCGATTCCCTTCATAAAAACTTGATAAAAGACTACCAGAAAACTACATAAAAATTGTTAAACTCCTCATCCACAAAAAATTGAAATGGAGAATTATTTGTATAATAATGACATGAGAATTTATATAACTCCTCCCTCCTTAAGTGGTTGCAAATTGGGGTTGAATAACAATGTTGGGCAACTCAATCTGCACCTCACTTTTTGATTTACCACATTTTCCTTTAAAATATGGAATATTAATAATTGTTATAAAAATAGAACTTAGTACTATGATTGTAACATTTTCAATTTCTTGGCTAATAAGCTACCTTGTTTTGCTTTAGTAGATATGATTCCGTATAGAACTATAAAGGAATAAATGAAGAAACAACTATCTTTTCTGTGCTGATTTTGTTACCTTGAGTACTGTCTTCTACTAGAAGTTTTTTTGGTTCAGGTTTGCAAGTTTGGTTAATTGATCTAGGAAGGTTTGATTCAGTACGGCAGGGCCCGCTGTTATTGATTAGAATCTTAGGAAAAGGAGTTAGTACCATCATCATATCTGTTTGCAAATCCAATCAATAATCTGAGGTTATGATAATAATTGTTGTTTACTCTTTGACTTTTCATTTCCATCATGTCATTGAACAGCTGTTTTGTCTAGGCGTTTTCTTTAGACCTGTTCTACCTTTTGATATAATAATATGTTCTATAGGCACTTTTCAACATTCACCAGTCATTTTTTACACAACCGATTCTCAGTTCGTACTTTTGGGGTGAAACTGAACACGTCCTTTTCTATAATTTTCTTCAATGTCAAAATTAGAAGTTTGACAGATGAAAGTCTTCTTCCGAAATCTAAATGAAGAATCTGCCCCTTTTGATCTGCGACCTCACGCTGAGTAGTCGTCCGGTCTCGGGCCTCGGCCCTAATTATTTTTGGGGCGAGACTTTTTGGAATTTTGTGCCAGGGAGCTCAAGTTTTAGACTAATTTCTTGCTGATAATTGTCTAGAATCGTCCGTTGGTCATTTTTGGATTCTGTTTCGGTAAGTTTGAGATTTTCTTCAGGAAATATTAACCTACAACACGTGTTCCATTTTTTTTAATAGGACTGTTCCGAGCAGCATTTGGAAGTTTAAGACTTCACCTTTGGTCTAGAGTATCCCTCAATTTGAGGTAAGATTATTTCTAATATTTGGGCTCGATTTGTTTTTTTATACGAACATCGTTATAGGGTCCTAGTCTCAGGCTATAGTTGGACAATCCTACTCTTAGGCTATAGTTGGACAATCCTACTCTTAGGCTATAGTTGGACAATCCTAGTCTCAGGCTATAGTTGGACAATCCTACTCCTAGTCCAAGTACTAGGCTGTAGCTAGACAGTCTTAGGCTATAGTTGGACAGCTCCTAGAAAGAGATTCTAGACTAGATCTAGATTGCTTTTAGTTGGCTTTGGTAGCCTCCCTTCAGCAACCCTCTTGGTGCCGCTCTGCTAGAACCACATTGAGTTCTACGTAAAACAGATACCACGTGGATAGGACTCATGACTATGACTCACTTACCATACCATAGTCTATCTACAGTGAGACCGAACCTGTAGATAATATCCCTTCAAAACTTCTGGATTTACACACACCTTTGAAGATAATCAACACTTGTACACATGTAAGTTGCACTTTTTACTATTTAGGCAAATCTTATATAAATCACTTGATACTGATTTACGTTCGGTAAGTGCCCCTTAAATAAAATTCTAGAATTTTACCCTGAGGTTGCCCTAACAATAATTTTCACCTTTCTGGTGTTGAATTTGCCTCTTGGTAGAGTGTAACTGGTATTGTGGTTCTAATCTTTCACAAGTGTAAACAGACAGTTAAAACTGTTTATTTAAAAATCAATATTTTTATACATTATTTACATTCTTATTTTTTTTTTATAATCAAATATTTATAAATTGGTACAAGCATTATTCTAAACACATTTTTAATAACCTCCTGGCTATCCCTATATTTTGTTATTATTTTTAATAAAGAAGCCAGATACATTATTGTACCTAATTAGTTGTTTTATTGATAAGCTCTCCAATTGCACAGGTTTTGTTTATAACATCATTAAGTTATCTTCCTAGTTAAGTCACAATTAACTTGGTGGCGCCAAAAGGTAAGATGTATACAAGGAACCCATAGACCCATGGTCTCCGAACTGAAGCTGACTAGCCGTAGCAGTATAATCAGGCAATTGCCAAAATAAGTACGTTATATGATTATATAGGTTCACACATTATTGGTTTCAAGATTTAATTTTTTTAATGAGTCAATCTTTGATTTATTCGCGTCTTTAATTGCTAATTGAAGAGCTTCGTGGTCGACTCCTTTTAGACTTACAGTTGTGATATTCTCTGTTGTGCAAGCTGTGCTCGCAGATTACGCTTGACCAACTCGGCTGGGTTGAGCAGCGGGACGATTGTATCGGTTTCTGTCAAAGAGCAGCCTCACTCTCTGCGATGGCCAAGAAGGCTTGGGCACAGAAAACGATTTGAGTAAAACACCTTTTGAAGCTAGATGAATACTGATTTATTTCGAATCTTACATCCCTTTTTATATTGAATTTTGGTAAACTAATCGTGACAAAAACTACAAAAATATAAAACACTTTGGATATTTTTATGTTACCCAAACATTGTGACTAACTAAAATCTCATATAGCAAGCTGACCGTGATATTGAATAAAATATAAATATACGAAGTCGGTCAAATTACGCCGGCGAAGGTTAATCACTGTTTAATTGTTCTAATTAAACATTCTGCCGCCTCTCCAGACTGGAAGAATGCAGAGACATTAGCTCTATGTCTTCTTTTTGCTCTTGGTGTTGGTCTCTTGTCCGCTTTTGACGCCTTCTGTTGAAAAGTTTTGTTGTTTGCCATCCTGCAATCACTAGTATAATGATGACTATGGTGGTGATGCTGCTAGTGGCTGCGGAGTGGTGATGAATACTGCGCCATACTTTGTTATGAAGTCGATCACCGAGGTCCTCTTCTTCTCTTACTAGGTCTCCAAAACTATCGGATTCTCCAAACACGGGCTCGGTGGCTATATCTGACGGTGGATGTTTGTGGAGAGTACCATTGAAGATTATGGGTACAGCTTTCACATAGCTGCCTACCACTGGAACGATTGCGCTTTTTATGGGAGTTAGAATGTTCTGTTGTCTGGATGGTGCAGTCTTGAGAAATTTGAATTACTCCCGTTGTATTTATTCCTACATCTTCCCGCTCGCCGTTGCATATAACCGCTATTGTTGTAGACGAACCTCCGATGAACATCCATGTATTCGTTGTACATAGTCGTTTCCAGAGGATGCCTTTTAGCCTGTGTTGTTGTATGTGGCACTGTCTGGGTTGCGGTCTGTAGCTTACTTTTCTTGTCGACTGCGTTCTGCTGTTGTAAAGACTTGTATTCTTCGGTAAACTCTTGCTGTTGGACTATTTTTATGATTCTTTAGAAAGTCTTTTGAACTTCTTGAACGGATAGAGTAAGACTTTCTCCTTTTTTGATGAATCGACGGCAGTAGGATAATACCCTGAGTATCATTTTCAAGTTTGAGAAGCGTTCCCATATATCGCTCCTTATCGTAACTTCAATTTTGTGACATGTGGCTTTTACTTCTTCTTGAATGTCGGGAATATTGTCAGTTGTGGGGATTTCACGGAGAAACGTCAGCCAATGAGGACCTTTCCACCACAGATCAGCTGATTATAGTTTGTCTGGGTCCAATCCCCTGGATATGATGTCTGCTGGGTTTTCCTGGGACTTGACGTGGTTCCAGGATACTTGAGGGGCGTTCCTGTGTATTTCGCAAACTCTATTTGCCACGAAGGTTTTCCATCTCGTAGAGTCACCCTTTATCCAGGCAAGAGTGATCATGGAGTCGGTCCAAGCGAAGGTCTGGGTGTCACCCATTTGAAGTGCTGTCTTAGTTTTTTGAATTAGTTTTGATAGTAGGACTGCTGCACATAGCTCCAAGCGAGGTAGGGTTGTTCTGTTTTTTGCTGGAGCGACTTTTGATTTTGCTTGCAGCAGCGTTATATTTCGCTTATCTTCTTCTTCTATCCGACTGTAGATCACTGCACCATAGGCCTTTTCTGATGCATCGCAAAAGCCGTGGAGTTCAATTTTTGTTTTTCTCGGAATCTTGATTTTTTCTACTTCTTTTATTTTGCTCTGAAACTGTATCTATCTTGAAGATATTTCTTGATCTACAGGCTCATCCCAGCTCAGGTTTCTTAGCCATAAGTCTTGAATGATGAGTTTAGCTTGTATTACGATTGGAGACAACCATCCTAAGGGGTCGAATAATTTGGATATTTCTGACAAAATTTGTTGTTTTGTTAATTCGCGTATCTCGGAGACTTTGACTTGGAATTTGAAGGTATCGTCTGCTGGTGACCAGAGTACGCCCAGAGATTTCTTGAAGTCTTCCTGAGGTAGTTCTTGTATTTTCTGTTCTCGGAACTGTTCTGGAATTGATTGGAGTAATGCTGGTGAATTGCTAGACCATTTTCTCAGGTTAAATCCAGCAAGGCTGAGCATTTTTAGTAGTTGTTTTGGTTTTGTAGTTCTAGGGCTGATTCTGTATCTGCTGCTCCCGATAATATGTCATCGACGTAGAAGTCTCTTAATGCTGCTCGGCTTGCTGTCGGAAAGGACCCCGCAGAAATCTTATGAGAACTGGCCCTCAGTGGAATCTCATGAAATTTTGTATATTGATAGTTCTTGACCTATAGATTAAAAGTGTCCATGGGCACAAAGTTCTAAAAATTCGCTTTTCTTAGTTACAGTCGTTTGAAGTTGCGTCATATGTGAAATTGCTCAAACTTTATACAGTTCAGTTTTTCGGTTACTTCGTGAATTTTAGAACGACATATGCATAGTATAATACGTTTCAAATTATTCGATTCCAGAAATGGCGACTTTTAAACCATAGACAGCATAAATAGCCTCTTCTAAAGCCCTAAGAGAGGTTTAAAATAATCATGGGTAAATAATGACGTGAGTACAGGTAGTAAAGGTACATGTTTGATACTTTTGATGAAGGAACATTACTTATATGCAGTAAAAAATAAAGCATTGTATGCACTTATTAAGACAATTATATCTCCATCATCAGTCATTTCAATACATTTATCTGAAAATAGGGAATTTAAATTATTTAAAATTATCAATAACGTCAAATTGTCAAGAAAGATTTATTCCACAATAATTTTTAACTCATTTCGTTTTTGGTTTCATAGATGTCGCTTTGAATTTTGGCTCGAAAATTTGAAGCTATAAAACCTCAAATCGAAAAGTCCCTAACTTTTTCCCCAGAACCAAAATTCCCGCGCGAAGATACGGATTTCGTGACAGAACCACATTTTTCGTTGAGAAAGAGGCAACGTTTTTTCTTTTCTCGTGGCTTTTCTTTTGCCGATTTTGAAAGTTTAGATCCCAAATAATTCGTTAAAAGGTGGCTATTAGCTCTTTAATAGCACCGAAGCACTATTTTGCTGATTTAGTGACGAATTAGGGAGAAAAACCTTAAACTTATTTGGTTCCACGTTTTTGAGTTTGTGAAAAAAGGCCAATTTCCATTGGTAAGTTCCTTATTTTCTTACTTGTTAATACTAAATTGAGGCTTTACTGCTAGAAATATTCAAATAAATCGTACATACCTTATTCTTCAGAATCCTGACGCAATTTTCATTGTTTCAGGCCTTTTTTTTTACGTTATGGTCCCCCTTTTTGACTGTATTTATACATCCTACCAAGCAAGTGACATCCAACCCTATCTTGAAGCTAAGCATTTACAGAGGCCTTGAATTTACTCAGAGATTGGTTATTTTTCCGACAAGTAGTCCTGGACCTGGTGAATCGCCCGAAGAACTTTGAGGACTTTGTTGTCCTCTGACTCTTCTAAGAACCTACTAGACACACCCAGTATATAATAATAAGGTTTGAGTATTGTTGTGCTGTCTTTGGGAACCATTCAAGCCTCTAAATTGATCATTTGATAGAGACTATCCATCTCATTGAGAGCTGGAGCTTCATTTAAGTACCAACAGCTTCAGGGTATTTCTGGACTTTAAGACTAGCGAACCTTTGTCTTATTTTGCTGAAAGATTATTATCATTATTATTTTTTTCAACCCTTCAGGCTTATAATAATAATTAAATTCTTACCTTTAAGTATATGCCAATCACAAAAATTACACTGAAAATTATCACACATTTGATTATTTCCACTGCTCACTGTACACCAGGTATAAATAGATCTATTTAAAATGGTATTTTAGGTAATTTTGAGGTGCATTGTTACAAATTTAGGAAATAATATAGCCATGGCGTACTGACGCCCTATGTGAATTAATTATTTGTTTCGACGATTAAAGTGAGTACCGTCTATTTTTAGTATAGGTACGTTATCAGTTATTATTATTATCTTTTTGATGTCTACTAGCTGATTTTTGCCGTGACTATTTCTGTTTTCAATTTTCAGTTTGATGTTAAAGGAAATATTTGAGGGTAGATTGATTACAGTTATTGATCTGAATTGAAGCGTTTCATTGTACCCTTTTAGGCAATTTTAGTTTGACAGGTGCAGTACCGTTTAGCTGTTGAGCTTTCCTGTTTTGTTTTGGAATATCGGAACTCCGTTTAACTGAAGGGCATTGAAACAGGTGGCGCTTTTTAGTTAATCACCCACACCACTCTCCACTAAGAGTTAGTCGGCAGTCTTTAGAAACGGAGTCTCATTTCTCGTCTGGTAGTACTGTCGCCACCTTTCTAAATTTCCACTTTTCACTTTCAATTTTCTTCTCTCTCTCTCTTTTTTTTTAAATTTCATTATTTTTTTTTATTACATAACAACAGTGGTCAGTTCGTATTCATACTTTGGTTGCTGTGGATGCTCCCTCCATAATATTTTCTGGAGTTGTTGATCGTCTGGATGAATTCGGATCTGCCTGTACATTTTCTCTATGTCTGCGCAGAACACAATCTCATGCTTTCTCCAACGCAGCAGTATGTCGGCGATGTTTTGTTGAAGTCTTGGGCCGACGTGCATGATGTCATTGAGGCTGATGTTGGTGGAGCTTTTGCACGATGCGTCGAAACCGACTCTTAGTCGCGTTGTTGTGCTGGCTTCTCTGATGACTGCTTGATGAGGGATGTAATATTTCCCTTGATTGACTTCATGTCGGGTGACTTTCCTCATATGATCCAACTCTATGTATTCTTTCATAAATGCAGAATATTGTTCTTGTAAACTGGGATCTTGATGTAACCTTCTCTCGATGTTCTTGAATCTTGCTGCGGCTCTTGGTTTAGAGTGACCTAATACATCTGCTGATTGTTTGAATGGGATTCTAACAATGTATCTACCCTCAGAGTCTCGAGTTGTGGTTTCCTCGAAAATCTCTTCGCATGCTTGCTCTTCTTCTGTTAGGTGCTGCGCTTGGGTTATTTCTTCAATTTCCCAAAACTTGGTAAGCTGTCTATCTTCTTCATAGTGAGTGATCATGCTGACAACTTGAATGGCGGGAGATCCGGAGGCTATTGGACCTGAAACTGAGAATGTGCTCATAAATCGTGGTTTGATCTGTGCGTCAATAGACCATTTAGAGACTTTTGGTTCTCCGTCACCAATTCCTGAGATTTGTGCTCTGATGCTATGACGTGGTAATCCCAGCCGATTTGCAGCTTCTTCAGTAATAATGGATATCTGTGACCCTTGATCAATAAGAATCCTCAAGATTTGAGGGGAACTTGATGTGCTCACTTCTACAAGAGCAGTAGCGAGTAGGACGTTTTCTTCATTTCTACTGGCGTGGTTAGACATTGCGCCTCTTGGTGGGTAATGTTCTGCTCTTCTTGTTGGTGGGTATCGTTGAGTATTTCACGGTTGGGAAGTTGTGGGTCTTTCTTCGTAGTTGGGCTGCCTGTTGGAATTTTGTTGCTGTCTTTTCATGTGTAGAAGTGTATGTTGTTGACGACTGTAGATGCTACATTTTGCATGGCTGAAGCATCTCTTATTGATGTCATGGCTGAGACAATTGTAGCAGAAGCGTTTTTCTTGAACATATCTGTTTTTTTCCTGTGCTGAAATTCCTTTGAACTCCTGACAGTGGTACGTCATGTGTTGGTCTTGGCAGAAGAGACAGCTTGAGTTAGTGTATTTTCTCTCTGATCCTGGAATAGTTTCTAGTGACTGGAATCTTCTTTCCAAGAATTTCATAAATTCTTCGAACTCTGGAACGTCGTGAGGCTCCTCAAGACTTCGTTCATATAGACGGCTGGTTTCGGAGTCCCACTTTCTCATTGTCATTCGGATTACTATGGGTCCCCAGGTGTCAACTTTGACATCTAGATTTTTTAGTATTTATAGACACTCGCTGGCAGTGGCGTAGCCAAACCAAACGAGACCGTCGGCGACATCCGAATAGGGAACTTGCAAATGAACTAAAATTTTCCAAATTTGTTTTAAATCGATAGTTTATACTGCACAATGCTTATATGTCCAGTTTTTATTTTACTAATACCGCTCTTGTTACACAAAAAATAACACAAAATTTGAAACAAAATTCTTCCCGCCAAAACGATGCTTCCATGATGGCTACCTTTTTTGACGTCACGATTCTGTCAACAAACCTATCAATAGGGAACTTACAAGTGAAATAAAGTTTACGAAAGCAATCTTTTACAATATTCTTCATCCATTGCCACAATTTTCACAAACACAACACAAAAATAGCACTGTCAGCAAGAATTCGTTTGCTGCATTTGATGTTTACAAAATCTTGACATCATGAGCGCTGTCATATTGAAATTTCGCGTTTTCGCGCCAAAGTTTTTGATTTGAATTTCAATATTTTTTTTTTCGTAGAATGTATAAATTAAAATGGAAAAAAAGAAAACTATGTAATATCTGATGACTAGAAGTATCTAAAAAAAAATATATTGAGAAATATGAAAATTCCCTATTGCGAGGCCCTTTTTATGTAGGGTGGCAGTGGCGGATACACGAGGGGGGAAGGGGGGGGGGGGGGTAATGGGGGGAAATTACCCCCCAGAGAGGCCCAAGAAATTTTAATTATTAAAAAAAACACAAAGATTATTTTTTTGGAGGCTTAAAATACGTTTTGAGTGTGGCACCCGAAAAAAATTCTGCTTCCGGTTGCAACTACGGTGGGGCATCGCCTACTGGGTACTACTTTGGGTGTGAACCCCTTCAGGTTATTGGGAATCGGGAGTTGACCGATGCCACGAATGTTGAGTACCTGGAGTTTTCCGCGCGCTCCAAACTCGTACTTCTATAATTAAAAATCGGTATTGTATGAAAATGTTCCATTTATTAAAATTCTCGTTGAGGGGGGACACTTAGTTAAGATTGTTGAGAGACAACCCGACTGTTCAGAGTGAAGCTCGAAATCTGAATACCTTGTCTTCAACTATCCTCCACCAAGGAAGGCAAGTTTGAACCTCCCTACAGAAGGGTATTTTACAATTTCCTAAAATCAACTTATCCTAACAACATATTTTAATTAGGTGCTAAAATGTATTACGAAACGTTTGTACAATCATAAACCTAAAATTAGCCAAGGGGTTGTAATTCTCGCCATCTGTATTATAAAAAAGGCCTGGGAAGGTACTATGTCTTTGGCGGCAAGAGTACTTCCCATGGGCTGTATTTGACTTAGTTTTTATACATATTTACAACAATTGGGGTTTCTGCAATAGAAGTACCGACTTTTGAGAACCGGCATCGTCTTTAAACCCTAGCATAAAGTATTGTTATAATAAAACTTGGGACTAAATTACACAGATGGTGGAACTTGTTGAGGAGAAAATGTAGCGAACATTAGGATTATTGATAATATAAGTAATAATAAATTCACTAGTTCACAACAAGGTATAGACCACGAGCCGCCACTGGTTGAGAAGCTCTTCCCCCCCCCCTCAGAATGGTTCGTGCCATAGATCCGCCACTGCAAGGTGGCCATATTTCTTGTGAAAAAGCTGGATATAACGTCATGGACGGGTGTCGACGGGTATAGTCACCGAAGGCGAGAATTTTTTGAGGCCTATCAACGGTATTCGATAACAATATTTAGTCAAAAATATCAATATTTTTCCGCTAACAAATACTTCCAACAAAAAATTTCTCATTTATTACAGTATTACACAAACATGGACCGATAATTTTTGGTAGAAATCAGGCAATTTTTTAGGTAACCTAAATAATTTCCGAATCTCTGTATGTTAGCAGGTTTGCTGAACGAAATCAAATGCAGGACAAACTTTCAATTTACTGTAGAATGTACAATACAGCGAAATACTGCACGAATTCTATGATATCAAAAGAAGTTTCATATAGGATTAAGTTTATTTTACGTTTCATTTTGGGAAATTGAAAAGTGCCAATTTTCAGGTTCGGTAACCTATTTTTTGCGAGGCACTTAGTGCGCGTTCACATTGACACCGCTCGAGCGGTGAGCGTTGCGCGATGCCGCTGTAGCGATGCCCAAAAATAATTTTAACATTATATTTCAAATGAACATGTTAACACGGCGCGACACGCCGCCTCAGTGTGAACTTGTTCATTTGAAATATAATGTTAAAACGATTTGCATTCCTGATTTTTCTTGTTCTCGTGCGAAACGGTCAAGTTCTTCCTTTTCTGCCATGGCTGTGTTTGACAGGTGATTGGATTGTTTTGATGACTATTTATTCTGGACAGACGTACGGTTGTATGGAATTATGTTGTGGGAGGATGGCGAATTTTCTGGACTGTCTGTATGGAAGGACGTTGTGGACGGACGGCGAGTCTTCTGGACTGGCTGTATGGATGGACGTTATGGACGGACGGCGAGTCTTTTCGACTGGCTGTATGGACGGACGTTATGGACGGACGGCGAGTCTTCTAGACTGGCTGTATAGACGGACGTTATGGACGGACGGTGAGTCTTCTCGAATGGCTTTATGGACGGACTTTGTGGACGGACAGCGAGTCTTCTGGACTGGTTTTAGGCTCGAAGGACCAATGTGCAAGCAGTGCTTGCAGAATGCAGATTACGCTTGCCCAACTCGGCTTGGTTGAGCAGCGGGACGATTGTATTGTTTCCTGTCAAAGAGCAGCCTCACTCTCTGCGTTGGCCAAGAGGGCTTGGGCACAGGAAACGATTTGAGTAAAACACCTTTTGAAACTAGATGAATACTGATTTATTTCGACTTTTACATCCCTTTTTATATTGAATTTTGATAAACTAATCGTGACAAAAACTGCAAAAATATAAAACATTGTGACCGTAATTATTTAAATGCCTGCTGGAATGCAACTTACAATGTTTTGGATATTTTTATATTACCCAAACATTGTGACTAACTAAAATCTCATATAGCAAGCTGACCGTGATATTGAATAAAATATAAATATACGAAGTCGGTCAAATTACGCCGGCGAAGGTTGATCACTGTTTAATTGTTCTGATTAAACAGCATGTCAGCCAGATACAAGAACTTCAATTTATAATGTTATCACTTTTTTTCCTGTATTCTGTTTGCCTTTTATTACATTTGTGTTTTTTAGAGATCGACTAATTTGAAATATATGTTGTTTGTCGAATAAGGTATATAGGATCCAACTTGACGAATTCACCACCGTCCGCAGCAGTTTGAACCCCTGTCACTGTCGTTCGTTCAACAAGTTTGACGTTTGTTTACTTCAGTACGATAGACTTAAGCACGGTCCAGACGCTACGGTTCAGCTTACTGATCAAAACGTTTTGTCTGCAACGTGTTTAACTGTATGCAGACAAAACGTTGTGCAAAACGTAGCGTCTGCGCCATGCTTTCAGATATTTCGTCAAGCTTTATTTATTTATAATTAAGTTTACGCGTGTAGATAGCTAAGCGTTGGTTATCAATGTAGGCACTAGACACTTTAAGCAAACCCTAAATTTTCCTACGTATCCGTATCCGCTTCTGTAAACGCATCGACTTACGTTGACCGCCTAAAAGTCCATTCATGGTCATACATTACGTAAACGATCGTATCGTTGGATGACACGTTTTCGAACCACAAAAAGTTTTGTTTTGATTTTGTAGCTGTGTTTGTAGGTTTTATTTTTATCTATAAGTACTGTGTTTATGTTGTTGAAGTTATTTTAGTAATAACTGACAGGTAGATCCCTCAATAGTGTCAAATGATTGAGATACGTTTTCGGATACAGATACGAGTCTAGGCCCGTAACGATACGGACAACGCAACGCAACGAGACCACCGTATTTACTATCTATCCTGCGTTAGAAACGTCTGAAATTCAGGACCTGTTTAAAGTGTCTACCTGCTTATCCTGAATTTTTATATGTATCCGTCTCCGCATCGATCTGCGCACGCGCAGATAAATAGATACGGTGGTTTCGTAGTCCGCATAGTTACGGGCCTAGTCTCGTATCCGAAAACGTATCTCAGCCATTGTGTCTTTAGCCTTAGTTTTTTGAGTGACAGGTCTTTTCATGTTTTGCTTTTACCTGGTTGTCATGAGTTAAGGGTCATTCACATCCACTTAACTTAACTAAAGGTACGGAAAATTATAACTAACGTACGAAACTGAGAAGGTCTCTGTTAACAATGAAGTAAATTATCTTACATGACGTATGCGCACTTATAACCTGAACTGTCAAGTCAAATTATATGCACAGAAATGGAAATTATTATTTATTGCACGGATTTTCTTAAGTTGGTTCAACTTTTCCGTGTGTCACGATAATTTTCTTAATTTTTAAGTTGAGGTAACAACTATGTGATCTTCAACTTTTTTTTATTATTAATTTTCCGTACGTCAAGTTAAGTTAAGTGGATGTAAATGACCCTTTAGCACTAAATATATTCGTCATTTTGCCACATGCGGACGCCTGCAAATTCGTCAAGTTATATCCTATATACCTAGTAGCCTGCCCCTCACTGTATACAGTAAGGGGCAGGCTACTAGGTATATAGGATCCAACTTGACGAATTTACGATCGTCCGCAGCCGTCTGAACACCTGTCGCTGTCGGTCCGCTGTCGTTTTTTCGATGACTTTGACGTTCATAAACCATGGTTCACATCAGTACGTTTTATGATTTGACAGACTTAAGCCCGGTCCAGACGTTACGTTACTGATACCTGATCACGTGTTGAACTGTGCAGACAAAACTTGATGCAAAACGTAGCATCTAGACCGTGCTTTTAGATGTATCGTCGAGCTTCAGTTACTTATAATTATTAAACGGCGTGTAAAGATAGATTTTTTTTGGAACCGAAACAATAATCTATGGAAAAAAAACATGTATTAAAAAAAAGCCATCCAGGAAAAACTAAAAATATATTCAACATAAAAAATAGAAAAAAAATTAAGTAAAATAAAAACAAAAATTCTAGTTTTGACCCCAAAAGTCTGGCTCGATTACCATTTGCACTACAATGTAGCAAATGTTCAAACAGTCCCAGTCCACCTTCTTGAACTAAACAATGATCTAAACGATCATAGAAGGCTCTACGAATATTATTTAGCATCACAGGGGTGACAGTTAGATATATTTCTCGAATTTTGAAACAAAGCTGCTCAAGGTTCACGGCGCGATTCTCCTGAAAACCATACATTTTTCATTTGCAATAACTACAGAGAAAATAATCGTTGGGTGCAAGATCGGGAGAGCGTCACAGTATTGTAACTCTCGACCCAGCAATGAGACGGTTCGGAAAAGTATTATTCAAATGGTCCAGAATGAAACCCGTATTATGGGCTGGACATCCATCTTATTGATATCATATTTCATTAAATCTATAGGACCAGATAATCTTTCAATTTCTGGAATTATCTGCCGTTGGCCCGTTGCAAAAGATCCAAATATTTTGGACCAGTTAAGTTAGCGTCAATGAAGTACGGCCCAATAATATGTTATCCACACAAACCGCTCCAGACAGTTACCTTTTGACGACGCTGGGCTCTAAGCTCAAAATACGACCAATAACGGGTGTGACTAGGATTATGTCGACCATGGAGTTGAAATGTCGACTCATCTGTAAAGACAATTTTTCTAAGAAAATCTTGATTTTCATTTGCCTTATTAATGACAGTTTCACAAAAATCCATTCGCCTGATGTTGTCCTCAGGATCAATTTTTTGGGAGTTTCTTACTTTGTACGAACGATACTTTTTTTTTCTGTGGCTCCTAACCGTCCTTGTACTTGAGTCAATATCCTGCGCAAGCGCACGAGTCGAAATAGTTGAAGTTTTGTTAACTAATGCCAACAACCAACAACATAATTTATTTGGCTTCTTGATCCTCATTATTTTCCGGGACGTCATTTCGTTTGGTTTCAGGGAGAAACACAACCGTATTTTTGAAAATTATTAACAACCCTAGAAACTTTTTACTTGGTTGTCGCCCAGGTTAGCGCTAAATCGATTTGTCATTTTCTGACATGCGGACGCCTGCAAATTCGTCAGGTTACATCCTATATACCTAGTAGCTTGCCCCTCACTGTATTGATAAATATCAAATATATAGTCCGACAAATACCATTTTAAAGTCACGTGATATTGGTGGCAAAAAACGTATGTTCGTTGATTATGTCGTTGATATCACCTACAAAAAGCTACTTGTGGTTAATGACTATTGAATTTTAAGATATGTTCCCACTAGCATTTTACAAACGCGTTTCTGAAGTAGTATTGACCAATCAGATGAGAATTTTAATACTTGCAATTGTTGCGAGACTCACTGTTGTCGCTTCTGCTGCCCCTTGTAATACATTCTGAACTTGAATTGGGTACCCGTTTTCTATTTGCATCTTTTTGAGTTGGAAAAAGGTTAATATAGTAAAAATTATTAGCTGTGTTTATTCGTTGTATCATTTTCTAAAATACCTTTGACAAACTAATTAATGACAGTGACGGATTCTATTTCAGGTAAGAATTTTATGAACAATAATTAGACAGCAATTTTTTTGTCAATTTTACTATCACCGCTGTTTGAGATGTATTCAACAAGGATAGAGAAAAATCACGTGACTTTAAAATGGTATGTGTTCGACTATACCATAAAATGAATAGAATGGGCCTTTAGTTTATAATAATTTCATATTTACAGGGCAAGCCGGAATTGAGTTCAGTCGCAAACAAAGCAGGCCAACTGTTGGCGAGAAAATTATTTGCAGGAATCACCATCACCGACCAAATAAATTATGATCTCATCCCTGTCACCGTCCTTACTCCTGTGGAATATTCATATGTTGGAAAGTGTTTTGGAATTTGTAGACCGTAAATCCTCATACTAAACTTATCACAAACCACACAATAATTATATTCAATCACTTAATAATTCATGTTCACTTTTTATTGGTCAGCTGATTTTTACGTCAAATTTTTTAATATTCACCTCCTGCGGTGACAAAGTGTACTTACTGATTTACAAAATTCATTTTATATAGGATTGTCTGAGGATTTGGCGCTTGAAAGGTACGGAGCAGACGAAATAGAAGTTTACCATTCGTTTTACTATCCACATGTTAACAAGGTTGCCCAGAAAGATTCCATGAATTGCTACATCAAAGTTGTAGTTATGAGAGAGGGAGATCAAAAAGTTGTGGGCATGCATTATATGGGTGCTAATGCCGGCGAGATTATGCAGGGATTCGTTAGTGCTATGATGTAAGTTATAAAATAGCATTTAATGTTATGAAAGTTGTTATTGTCACTGCTTCCGCAAATCCACTTAAAACTCTCTTTGCTAACAATAAAACAATAACAACTTATATTGAAGATTGACTATATATAAAATACGCTGTGTCTAGCCTCCCGGCACCGGTATTCATACGAATCCCGGTTATGACGCGTTTTCGATGACTCCGTTAACGACCGCCGGGATTTATCGTGGGTCCCGGCTATTGGATTCAAAATTCAAAGTCGTGTTTCTCTTACTGCTTGGAGCTGTGATTGATTCCGGAATAGCTTTTGTGTATTATTGTTTCTTGTTGTGATATTGGTATTAGAGTGGTGAGTACTTCGTTAATCCACTTTTTGTAGTAGCGGTTCAAAAAGGGAATAGTATGGTTTATTTTCATTCATTATTCAGGACTATAGCCTTTTTAACAGCCTGTATCTCTGAAATAGGGTACTCTTGGACCCATGTTTATAGGAATTTTTGCTCTTAATTTGAGATGTAGAATCCGCAGTTAAAATATTAACCTCTAATTTTGGGGCACCCTGTGTAATGTTGCTGAACATTAACGGCGTTACTGTACAAGATCAAATGCTGAACAAACTCTCAAAATGACCCTGTACCTACATGTCAATTGATTCGTGCGGTATGCTAGAGTTATGTTTTAAAATAAGCAACTTATGTTTTTAAAAAACTTTATTACTTAATAAATAACGTGTGAACTCAGTGAAGCGAACTAAAGAACTAAACTATTATTTCTCTGCTCGAATTTATATAAAAGAATAAATGCTGAGCTAGACTATGACTAATTGTTATTACAATTATTATGAATCATCGGAGATGGCCATATAATTCCTCCCTTCTTAAGTCTGAGAAAATCGGGGCAGATTTTCGAGGGGTTTCAATTTTATGTCCACCTTTACATTATTTTTACATTTCTTCTTCCTGCAATAATAATATAATAAAAGCACTGCAATTATAATAATGATTATAATAATTAAAGTTACCGATACACTAGTGTTTACAACATCAAATTTCCTTAATGGATGAACGGTTAGTGTTTTAACATTTTTCATATCTTCATGAATGTTATTTAAATCAATTTCTCTTAACTCTAAAGGTTCTACATTTCGAACAAGAGTTTCATTGATATTCATCGATGGCAACTTTAATCTAAGATTAATTGTATAAGCTTTTTGCGAATCATAATATTTATTTCTTATGCTAAGTTTACGATCCATTGGTAGAATCAGAACAGGTTTATCTACTGATTCTATCGTATTCTGATTGGCACATTGAAAATCAATTTTTTCTTGATTTTTCGGAATGATAATGATAGAATTGTCACTTAATTGCGTTACAGAAGTTTCTTGATACTTTACTGGTATCAGTAAACAATGATTAGTCAAATTTATGGTTTCTGATATGCAAGGCTCATTTTTATTTAGTAACCTGCTTGGGCATAAAAATAGATCTTCTATTTTTTGACAGTTTTCTCTTAAGTTGAAAAAGTCATTATTTGATTTTAACAAATAAGGATTATTTATTGGTGTTATTTTTCCATTGATTGGGATTGGATAGACACGATAGAGTATATATGGTTTGTCAAAGATTAAAGGTATGGCAATATAGAAAATTATTAAATCTTTCTTTATTGTCACGTCAGCATGTGCGACTTCATAATATTTAATTATGTTATCAAATGGAATTCGCGTTTTTGGATTTAATTTTACAATTATTCTTTGAAGTTCTTGATATTCAAGGATGCTATGATGCATGATATTTATCTCAGCAAAATTAATAGCAACTTGAGCATTTGTGCGAATATCATTGATTACTCGTATATTATTTTCTAGGTTATCTAGTAACATAATATAGTACATAGTAGTAGACGTTGAATGAGTCATTCGTGTGAGGTCATTAATATGAGTCATAATTTTCTGTTGATTTGTCTCGAGGTTACTCAACTGAGTATCAATGTCTTTTGTTGATTGTTTCAGGATTGTCTGTGTGGATGAAAAATCTTGGTGTAAAATTTCTTGATTACTTTGCAGAGTTCGGATATAATTATCGTAACGTTCTCCGTCGTCAGCATCTAGAGTACCGTACAGATATTTATGTACTTTTCCTATGAAATTACTAATCCTCTTTTGATTCGTTTTTGAGGGGTAGTATAGTCCAACACATACCATTTTAAAGTCACGTGATTTTTCTCTGTCCTTGTTGAATACATCTCAAACAGCGGTGATAGTAAAATTGACAAAAAAATTGCTGTCTAATTATTGTTCATAAAATTCTTACCTGAAATATAATCCGTCACTGTCATCAATTAGTTTGTCAATGTTATTTTAGAAAATGATACAACGAACAAACACAGCTAATAATTTTGACTATATTAACCTTTTTCCAACTCAAAAAGATGCAAACAGAAAACGGGTACCCAATTCAAGTTCAGAATGTATTACAAGGGGCAGCAGAAGCGACAAAAGTGAGTCTCGCAACAATTGCAAGTATTAAAATTCTCATCTGATTGGTCAATACTACTTCAGAAACGCGTTTGTAAAATGCTAGTGGGAACATATCTTAAAATTCAATAGTAATTAGCCACAAGTAGCTTTTTGTAGGTGATATCAACCACATAATCAACGAACATACGTTTTTTGCCACCAATATCACGTGACTTTTAAATGGTATTTGTCGGACTATATAATGATTCAGAAATGATTCAATTGATTGTGTTTGGTGAAGAAGGTCATAGACTCGTGAGTTACATACGGCTCTACATTGTATATTTTATTTAATCAGCATATTATTTTTCATTAGCTTGCATTCTGTATTCTCTTTTTGTAGCTTCTACTTGCCGAGCGTCCTCAGTCAGAGCTTTGCATTCACATTCGACGCTTCGAATTTTAATAAATTTTAAACGTAAAAATATTGTAATAGTTTTAAGTGAAATAAATTTGTTTTTAAAAAATCGTACATCGCGTACTGATTTGTAACTGGCGTAGTCGGTAGGATAGTCAGGAATCAATACATCGAGTATCGATTTATCGTGAAACGGTCAACTGGCTATCCGAAAGAACTTACGGTTCGGGATTTTGATTGAACATCAGAAACTTTCGACCGTGACTACGGAAAGTGTTCGTGTGCGTAAAGCAATTAATTGGGGATTGTTTCGCGACGGCATTTTGAGAATTGATAACAAACTCTATCAATTCTGCGAGGACTTAGTGCTTTTGGACTTGGATTACAAAATTGCCACCAGAGGACTGAGGCCTTATAGTACCACCTAGACATAAGAAGAAAACTCTATGGCACGAAAATTGATAGCATATTTTATGTAAGTGCAATTTGTAAATGTTTGATTTGGACGATTTAATTAACTCTTTTGAAAGTATTGAGATAAACGATAATAGCTCTGACTCCGCTTCAAATACAGAAGTGTTAACTGATCAATCTAATAATCAATTAGAAACTGAAGGTAATATTGATCAATTAGAAAGTGAAAATAATATTTTACCTATTGATAGCTCAAACTTAGATTTAACTGCTTTTGCACAAACTATAACGTTTTTGCGAAGTCAACAAAATTTAAACTTTTCTCCTTTAAATATTGCTACAGTAAATTTACCAGTAACTATGGCTCAATTTAAACCCGAATATTTAAGTTGTGTCCCAAAATTCGAGGGAAACCCTTGCGAGCTAAACAGATATTTAGCGACTTGCAAATCTCTCATAGATATAATTTTTATGATACTGTAAATGTAAATTGTTTCCAAAATATATTTTTAATAAACTCTCTTATAGGTAAACTTTCTGGCAATGCTATATTAGTGGTTAATGTTCAGAATGTCTCCACCTGAGACGCTCTAAAAAATACATTGACTAGACATTTCGCGGACAGACGCGACGAGTCTTGTTTGAATAGAGACCTTGTTTTAACCAAACAAAATGCTAACGAGACCCCTCAATCTTACTATGATAGAATTCTCGAATTACTTAATTTACTCTGCAGTTACGTAGATGCTCACGACGATGTGGCTACTGCCCAAATAAAACGAAATTTGTATACAGAACTTGTTTTAAAAACATTCTTGGCCGGTTTAAGAGAACCTTTAGGCAACACAATTCGTTGTATGTCACCAAAAGATTTAGCTGATGCCATACAACTTGTTATTCGAGAGAGTAACACAAAATATTTCCAAAATCAACCCAATCACAATAATAGCAATGCAAATCATACAAAACCAAAACCTCAACAACATCAATTTCGATTTAATGGTCCAACCAGAAATTTTGGTTATAATAACTATACACCAAATCAGTTTAAGCAGCCCTTTCCGTCACAACCTATCAATATTAGACCTAATGCAAACATCCGCCCACAAAAATTCTTTTCTAACTCCCAAGTTTTTGGTAAACCAAAACCAACAAACGTATTTAGACAAAATCCTGGAAAAATCTTGCCAAAGCCCACACCAATGTCAGGTGTAAGTTTCCAAAACACCCAAAATTTCACACCAGTGGCTCAAGCATCAAATTTCCAGCAACCACAACAACAGTACCAGCAACAGCCCAAATATGCATTTGAAGAATTATTTACTGCAGAACTAGATTCAACTTCTGAAGAATATCAATACAGTTATTCAAACGTCATCAATCAAACGTACCCCGAAAATAATGCATATTATGATGAACAGCAGATTTATAACCCCGAAAATTCTTATTATTATTATTATGCTGACCCAGCGGAGATAAATTATACAAATGAAACTCAAGAAGAACCGACCACATCAAATCAGGCTGTGGAATCAAATTTTCAGGAATCAGCCGAAGACAATCAGAATATTTGACGGAATCGCCCCCAGTGATTTCATTAAATTTAAACAACACCAGTGAACTCTCATAGTGTTTCCTGAATACAACGTCAAAATTTTAATTGATTCAGGTTCCACGAAATCTTTTATTGACCCAAATATAGCATTTAAATTATTTCCGAATTTCGTTATTAACGATCCTTTCATCGTTAGTACGGTATTCCAGAAATCAGCCCATAAATATAGTGCTAACATACCAGCACCTAAAATATTTAATTTACCCAAAAAAGGAAAACTCAAATTTTACCTATTCAAATTCCATAACATTTTTGATGGTTTGATAGGCCTTGACAATTTAAAATTATTACAAGCAAATGTTGATTTTAATAGTGGTTACCTTATTACGCCCTATGCAAAGATTAAATTGAAATATCAACAAACACAAAACGAACTTAATTGCATTACTGTTGAAGCTAGAACAGAAAAAGTAATTAAAATCAAAACATCTATAAAAAATGGCGAAATTATTGTTCCCTATATGAAATTACACAATATTGAAATACCCGAATCACTAACAATCGCAAAAGATGGCTATGCAATAACAACAATCTTAAATAACTCTTGCGAGCCAATTACTTTAGATTTTTCAGAACAAATAGAAGTCGACCCTTTTGAAAGAAATAATATCGAGATGATAGATTTAAATAATTTTGACGAATCACCCAAACAAAGACTAGATTTATCAAAAATTCGTGTTGATCATCTTAATGATGAAGAAAAATACAAAACTTTGGAACTGTGTGAAGAATTTTCAGATATTTTCTATCAAGAAAATACACCTCTATCTTTCACTAGTAACTTGAAACATCATATACAAACGACAGATGAGACTCCAATTTATACTAAAACTTACAGATACCCGTTCATCCATCGCCAAGAAGTAAGAAATCAAATAGAAAAATGTTAGATCAAAAAATTATAAGACCTTCAAATTCTCCCTGGTCCTCACCAATTTGGGTGGTACCAAAAAAATTAGATGCTACAGGAAAGCAAAAATGGCGTGTAGTCGTGGACTACAGAAAACTGAACGAAAAGACAATCGATAACAAATACCCGCTACCAAATATCACGGATCTTTTAGACAAATTAGGTAGATGCCAGTATTTTACAACATTAGACCTTGCATCAGGCTTTCACCAGATTGAAATGAATGAAGCCGACATACAAAAAACGGCCTTCAACACTGAAAATGGGCACTACGAGTACCTTAGGATGCCCTTCGGTCTGAAGAATGCGCCTGCTACCTTTCAAAGCATAATGGATTCAATTTTAAGGGGTATTCAAAATGAAAAATGTTTGGTATACCTAGATGATATCATTATTTTCTCGACATCCTTACAGGAACATCTAAATAACTTGAGAAATGTTTTCCAACGGCTACGTGACTCTAATTTCAAGATCCAGCTTGATAAAAGCGAATTTTTGCGTCGCGAAGTCGCATACCTGGGTCATATTGTGACGCCAGAGGGAGTCAAACCAAACCCCGATAAAATTAAAGCAATTAAGCAGTATCCGATACCGAAGACTACAAAGCAAATTAAAGGATTCCTAGGACTGTTAGGCTACTACCGGAGATTTATTAACAATTTTGCAAAAGTTACGAAACCTCTCACCAAATGTTTGAAGAAAGGCGCTAAAATCAACCATGACGAAGAATTTATTAACTGTTTCAAAATGTGCAAAAATTTACTAACAAATGAACCCATACTCCAGTATCCTGACTTTTCAAAACCTTTTAATTTGACAACAGATGCGAGTAACTTGGCCTTAGGAGCAGTACTTTCCCAAGGGCCAATTGGACAAGATTTACCGATCGCCTATGCCTCACGCACGCTCAACGACTCTGAGTGCAACTATTCTACGATAGAAAAGGAATGTTTGTGTCTTGTTTGGGCAACCAAATATTTCCGCCCTTATCTCTATGGCAGAAAATTTAACATCATTACAGACCACAAACCGCTTCAATGGCTTTTTTCAGTTAAAGAACCAACTTCAAAATTACTTCGCTGGAGAATAAGACTAGAAGAATTTAACTATCAAATTATTTACAAGAAAGGAAAATTAAACACAAATGCGGACGCCCTATCGAGAATAGAAATTCATACTAAAGAAACAACAGAAAATATTTTTGACCTGCAAAAATATGTAGAAGACGTAACTAAAAATTTAGAGGACAACAACCACCAAAATAATGACGAAATTCCTAGCACAAGTCACGAAAATATGGATCAAATATCAGTTGTAGCACAACCGGACAATGACCCACCAGAAATCGCGCAAGATGCCGATGATGCAACTATCCATACAAACGCCGACCAAAACCCTGTAGTAGGAGTACCTATTATTGAAACAGCTGTCAATTATGGTTCTAATCAAATAATATTGCAGCAGGTACACCACTCACCAGCAAGAGCGAAAATAATTGTACTATTTAACAAGAAACGTAGAATAATAGTACAACTATCGCAGGAAAATTCCGAGGAAGACATCATGAAATTTATCAAAGAATTAATAGTGCCAAATAAACCATACCACCTGTACTTTGAAAATCCAGAGGCTTATGAACCATTTTGCCGAGTCATCAAGAACAATTTTAAATGGCCCTCTTTACAATTTAAAAGATGTACTTCAAAACTACTCGACGTTACCAACAAAAATGATATTAAAGAAATCATACAAAATTACCACGAAAGCAAGTCAAACCACCGCGGCATAGAAGAAACAGTTCAAAGATTAAAAACAAAATATTACTGGCCCGATCTTAAAAGTTCCGTCCAATCTTACATTAACGAATGCGAAATTTGTATTCGTAGTAAATATGAACGTAACCCAGTAAAGATTCCAATGAACGTTACACCCACGGCATCAAGGCCCTTTGAAATTATTCACCTTGATACCTACACTCTAGAAAAAAGTAAATTCCTCACCATCGTCGACAGTTTTTCCAAATATGCGCAAGCATATCCACTTAAATCACTAGCTGCTACTGAAATTGCAGACAGTCTTCTAAGTCATTTTTCTCATCATGGAATTCCAAAACAAATAATTGTAGACAACGGTACAGAGTTTAAAAATACCATAGTGACAGAATTACTATCCCTACACAAAATAAAAGTTCACTTTTGTTCGCCTTATCACCCGGAATCGAATGGTATCGCCGAGCGTTTCCATTCAACCCTTTCAGAGCACATCAGATTGCTTAACAATCAAAATTTCGCTAACGCAACCATACAAAATAAAATTGTATATGCCGTTCTGGCTTATAATCATACAATTCACTCTACAACCAACCTTAAACCCATTGATGTTGTGCAAGGACATATTACATCAGATGATACTTTTAATTTAAAATTAGATCAATTAATTTTATCAGATTATATAAATGAACATAAAGAAAAAGCAAAAGTTCTTTATGCGCAATTGAACGAAAAATTAATGTGAATAAAGACAACCCAGAAATATTTCAACCAAACCAAACAGTATTTACGAAAAAACACATACGACAGAAAAACGCTGACAAATTCAATAAGCCGACCAAAATAGTAAATGTCGACACAGCTAAAAAGACAGCAAAACTCGAATCTCAAGAAAAGATTCACTTGTCAAACATAAAACGTCCATTAAAAAATAAATATAGCTTTGACTAATCGCTATATTCTCTTTTCAGGATACTACAAGTATCAATTGCCCTTGAAGACAAAATTCAATTAGAAAAAATCGCTGATAACCCTGGACTATTGCCAATTAAATTAGGACAAGCCAAACTAGAAGAATATTCATTTACGCTAATTCATTTTTATGACCTCAATCCAATCCTAAATGAAGTCAACAAACTTCAAGAAAAATCAAAAAACTTGACCGATAACGTAAATACGCACGCAGAATATAAGATCGAAACTAGTAATTTTATAAAAATACTATTCTTAATTCAAGACCGTGTTGAAACAAAATTAATAGAATTAATTCCACACCCACAACGCACAAGACGCGGGCTTATTAATGCAGTCGGATCAATTTTCAAAACAATTACTGGTAACCTAGACGCATCAGATGGAGAACGTTATGAACAACTAATTGAAAATTTACAGAGTCATCAAATTGAAATAAAATCAAAAGCCTTAAAGGAAAATGCCATTTCGATTAAGCTGATTGAACAATCTAATAAAACTATTCAACAAATTGGGGAAAACGAGAACTTACTCGAATCCAAATTAAACCAGATTAGTTTAATTGTACAAAAAGGCACTTTCCGAGAAAATGCTAATATTATTAAAGATACTCTCAATCAAATAATTAATTTATACGAAATCATTGACTCAATACTGCAAGATGTAGAAAACGCAGTTACCTTTTCGAAACTGAAAATACTACATCCGAGTATCATAAAAACTGAAAATCTATATTTTGAGTTGCAAAGAATACAAAAAATTGTGAATGCGAAAAGTATGCCCTTAGAGGTTACTCTAGCAAATACATTGTTATACGAGAAATTAGTAAAAATA
This sequence comes from Ceutorhynchus assimilis, assembly GCA_917834065.1. Taxonomy (NCBI): domain Eukaryota; kingdom Metazoa; phylum Arthropoda; class Insecta; order Coleoptera; family Curculionidae; genus Ceutorhynchus; species Ceutorhynchus assimilis. The sequence goes on from OU892286.1 coordinate 2,973,170, forward strand.
GAAAGTTTTATTTTAAACAATAAAATTACCTTTCTAATTCGATTTCCTATCACTTATCAAAATAATTTCGACTATTATCATTTATACTCAATACCAATTTACAAACAAAATAAATTCAAAACAATCATTCCAAAAAGTAAATTCTTGGTAAAAAACAAATTGCACTTCTCGTATCGATCTACGGAGTGCCAGGAAATCCAGAACCAGTACTATATCTGTGACAAAATGGATCTCACAGAAATCACAACCAAAAATCCATGTGCAATCCAATTATTGGAATCAAGTAACCAAGTCCAATCATGTCAACAAATCGAAGTTAAGATTTCGATCCCAATAGTCAATCAATTGAACCTCTCAAATAAATGGATCATAATTATTCCCAAAGAAGAAACAGTCAAAATGGAATGCAGCGACCAAGAAGAATACCAAAAATTATTTGGTACATATTTTGCCGGAATCCCAAAAAATTGCAAACTAACTAATCACAGCAATCAAGAAGTGATTATAAACAACGCACACGTAGGCCAAACAAAAACCCAGCCTATATTATTTCCTGATTTGAATAATCAAGAAGAACTACTACTGCCAACACTTAACTTGAGTGTTCATCTAGATGACCTGAAATTAGATGACCTCCAAAAAATCGAAAACCAAATTAAGGACAATCAACTTAATTTTACACCGTTTTCCGAAATCGTCGAAGCCCCAAATATTTGGACTATCTTCATTTACCTACTAATGGTAATTTTCGTCAGCTACTGCACCTACAAGAAACTGACTCAACTTAGACGAAGACCACGAAGAGCTCAAGAAGCCAATCCAGAAGACCCAATCCAAGAACCAATTATTCAACTACCCCTTCAACATGTTTAGTTGAATCTAATGAGGGAGGAGTTACATGCGGCTCTACATTGTATATTTTATTTAATCAGCATATTATTTTTCATTAGCTTGCATTCTGTATTCTCTTTTTGTAGCTTCTACTTGCCGAGCGTCCTCAGTCAGAGCTTTGCATTCACTTTCGACGCTTCGAATTTTAATAACTTTTAAACGTAAAAATATTGTAATAGTTTTAAGTGAAATAAATTTGTTTTTAAAAAATCGTACATCGCGTACTGATTTGTAACTCGTGTGAGTAAAAGATTATATAAGGGTGTGTCTAGTTTTTCTAAAGTTCTGTTAACTTGTAAAAGAGTTTTTTGTGTTAACTCTAAACTATTCCTTATATTAGTAAGGTTAATATGATAATATACATGGTGGTGACTGGTTATTATATAACTGGTTCCTTGATAAATCGGTAATAAGGGATTTATCAGTTTTTCGATCTTGTACTGAGCGTTGAGCATTGGAAGTACAAAGATGATTCCCACGAGGATGATCTTCATTTTTCTGAAAATTATAAACGCATTTTAACATCTTTAGGGTGTCTTTGACCTTTAAATGTTTTTATTTTATACTTGGGTTCAGGTTTTTGTGTCAATTTTTGAGGTGTTGCTAATAACTGTGTAGTAGCTTCAGGGATCTCTGGATCATTTTTCCGTTTTTCATTTAACTTACTTAAAACATTGGCTTTCTTTGCATTGAGTTTTAAGTGGATAGTTTCATTAAGTTGCTTAAAAGTTTCTGCTAATTCGTGTATATAATCCGTTTGTATTTGATTCAAGTTTTTCTCGAAATTCAATTGATAATTGAGATTACCTTTCACTATTTGAAATGGTGTATAATCATGTGAAGAATGTATGCTATTATTATAATTTAATATAGCAATATCGATCAATTCTTGGATAGTCTTGGAACGATGTTTATTCCTAAGAGCTACAAGGCTTTCCTTCAATGTTGAATGGAACCTTTCTATTGGGGAATTAGAGTTAGGGTTGTAAGGTGTAACAAAATGTAACTCAATTTTGTAAGTCTTACAAAGATCTTGGATTAAATTACTTTTAAATGCTGGACCATTATCCGTAGTAATTTTACTAGGTGTTCCATGGTGTGAGAATAATTTAATCAAGTTTTGACAAATCTCAATTGCGTTTTCGTTAATAGGATACGCAGTTGCGAATTTTGAGAAATTATCTATTATTGTTAGGTATTTTTGACCAGATACTGAGTATGTATCTATACCGGGTGGTCCTCCGGGAATGACATCGATTGCTTATGGGAAAACTGTGAAAGGTAAAAATTTGAAAATTTGGCAACATAGCAATGTCGATGGGGGACATCCAGGTAAAATATTTTCAAGATGGCGGCATTTCCGGTCATACCGGAAGTTGATACCAACTCGGTTATTTTAAATAGAACACCCCATATATTAATGTATTTTTGGATTCTACATAAAATTCTGAGCAGATTTCATGTAATATACCCTATACCTAAGTTCAACTGTTTTGGAAATATTGACAGTTGAAAATTGACTTTTTGCAACTTTGACAAGCTGTAAAACCTAATTGGTTAATTTTAGAGGAAAACCGATTTCACATTCCTATCTTAGATTTTGATAAACTATCATTTGACACCAACTTTGAACTTAAACGGAGATTAAATTTAACTGAAATTTTTAATCATGGATTTAATTCAAAGTTGATGTCAAATGATAGTTTATAAAAATCTAAGATAGGAATGTCAAATCGGGTTTCCTCTAAAATTAATTGTTCAGGTTTTACAGCCTGTCAAAGTTGCAAAAAGTCAATTTTCAACTGTCAATATTTCCAAAACAGTTGAACTTAGGTATAGGGTATATTACATGAAATCTGCTCAGAATTTTATGTAGAATTCAAAAATACATTTATATACGGGGTGTTCTATTTAAAATAACCGAGTTGGTATCAACTTCCGGTATGACCGGAAATGCCGCCATCTTGAAAATATTTTACCTAGATGTCCCCCATCGACATTGCTATGTTGCCAAATTTTCAAATTTTTACCTTTCACAGTTTTCCCATAAGCAATCGATGTCATTCCCGAAGGACCACCCTGTATAGATATGCTCAAAAGGTTTTGAACCTGTTGGGGTAGGCTTATATATAACCTTGTAAGGATGTCGATCATATTTCGTTTTCTGACAAGTTTCACAAGAATTAATGAAATTAATTACGTCGCGCTCAAGGCTTGGCCAATAATATGACTGCTTGATATTTTTGATGTTTTCCGTTATACCTCGATGTGATGTTTTTGTTGTGTGATATCTTTCGATTATCTCCTTTTGTTCTTCTTGATCAGTTACATCTTCAAGGAGGGTGTTGGAAATCACAAGTTTAAATGTGTTATTCCTAAAAGTTTCTTGGAATATCCTTAAAACAAGAGGTTCTAACTCTTTATAAGGGAAATGTAGACAATAAGTGTCTGGTGCTAGATAGTCTCTAAATAGTTCTTGGATTTCTCTTGTAATTGGATTTTCATTAATGAATATTATTGTTCTTTTCTTTGTTTCAAACAATTTCTTCGTTGTCAGATACGGCTTATCTTTAGTTGTCTATTTGAAAATTATTTGATTTTTGTGAGTATTCACACTTTTTTCCACATATGGTGCTTCTAAGATAGGATTTTCAATTGCTGAATGGACTGTTTCTGTTTCAGATCCACTTTTTTCTGGTAATTTTTTATTTCCGTTAGGCGATCCTTTATGTTCATTGGATGGTCCTGGTTTTGGCGAATTATTCTTCTTTTCTTTAGATGGTCCTGGTTTAGGTGATTTATTTTCTTTAGACGGTCCTGGTTTAGGTGATTTGTTTTCTTTAGACGGTCCTGGTTTAGGTAATTGATTTTCCTTAGATGGTCCTGGTTTAGGTGATTTATTTTCTTTAGACGGTCCTGGTTTAGATGATTCGTTTATTATTGTAATTTTTGAGCTTTTCTTAGCTTTTTCCACTTCCTTTGGAACAATTTTCTTTGGTGGGTCGAACAAGTCTTCTTGTGTATCAAAGAAATGCTTGACTTTCTCTCTCCATGAATATTGGTCTTCGTCTTCTTTCTGAATTTCACTCTGAGTTTCACATACAGCTGACATATGCGATGATGGTGATTTAATTAAACTAGTAGGAAAGGTGTCTAAGGGTGGACGCGAAAGAGCATCTGCATTAGAATTTTTTGTTCCTTTTTTATATTGAATAGTATAATCATATTCTTGAAGTTTTAGTCTCTATCGGACTAACTTTGAACCTGGGTCTTTTACTGAAAAGAGCCACTGAAGGGGTTTGTGATCAGTCACGATAGTGAATTTTTGACCAAATAAGTAGGGTCGAAAGTACTTTGTCGCCCATACAATTGCGAGAAGTTCTTTTTTTATAGTAGAATAATTACATTCTGCTTGATTGAGGGTCTACTTGCGTAAGCTATAGGTAGATCAGTTCCAATAGGACCTTGAGAAAGAACTGCGCCTATTGCGTAGTTTGAAGCATCTGTTGTAATGACAAATGATTTTGAAAAATCAAGATATTTTGATATCGGATCGTTCATTAAAATATTCTTACAAAGATTGAATGCATCGACAAATTGTTTGTCATGAATTATCTTCACATGTTTCTTTAAACATTGAGTTAAAGGTTTGGTAATCTTAGCAAAGTTTTTAATGAATTTCCTGTAGTATCCTACAAGTCCTAGAAATGATTTTATTTCTTTTGGTGTTTTTGGAATTTTAAATTTCTTTATTGCTTCTACTTTCTTTTCATTTGGTTTTATACGATCTGCGGTTATTGTATGTCCAAGGAATTCAACAGTTTTGTGGAGAAATTCACACTTATCTAGTTGAATTTTCAGATTGTATTGAATAAGTCGTTCAAATACTTGTCTTAAAGAATCAAGGTGTTGTTGTAGTGATGTTGAGTATATGATTATGTCGTCCATATAAACTAAACATCTTTTACCAAGTAATTCTTTCAATACGTTTTCGATAGCTCTCTGAAATGTGGAGGGGGCATTTTTCAAACCGAAGGGCATTCGTAAAAACTCGTAATGTCCGTGCTCTACATTAAAGGCTGTTTTTGGTATGCTTTTAAGTTCCATTTCTATCTGGTGGAATCCGCTTGCTAAATCTAAGGTTGTAAAATATTGCGATCTTCCAAGCTTATCTGATATATCCGCTATATTAGGTAATGGATACCTGTCATCTATGGTTTTCTCGTTTATCTTACGATAATCTATAACGAGTCTCCATTTTTTCTTTCCTGATGCGTCTGCTTTTTTGGGCACAATCCAAACAGGTGAGCTCCAGGGTGAACTCGAAGGTTGTATGATTTTATCTTGTAACATTTTTCCTATTTGGTTTTTTACTTCCTCTTTATGAACATGAGGGTATCTGTAGCTTTTGGTATGTATTGGAATTTCGTCCGTTGTGTAAATAACATGCTTTACTTGATTTGAAAAAGTTAAAGTATCTCCAGGTCTATGCAAAATTTTATTAAATTTTTGTATAAGTTTGAAGAGATGAAGCCGTTCTTCAGCATTCAAGTGTTCATGTCTTATTAGAGATTTTAAATCGACTTTTTCAGAGTCTTTCATTTGTAAAGGTTTTACTTGTGACGTAGTTGTTTGTTTTTCGAAAGTTAAGATCTCATAATTATTGAGTTCAATCGGTTCGAATGGTAAAGTTTCTTCAATATCACAATCTAAGACAAATGATCTGTCTGAGGGATTAAGAATATCGACAGTATAAGTATTGTCAACAATTGTCACTAATGTTGGTTGTATTTCAATAAATTCATCATGTACATAAGGTAATAGCCAAGTTGTATTATTTGGTAACTTAGTTTTAAAAGTAACCTTTTTTATGGTTTTAGGAGGTATTTCAACTATGTATTGGTTGAAATTTTTCCTGTATTGGAAAGGGATTTTTAAATATTCATTTACCAATAATTTATTTTTTAAATCAATATTTAAATTTAATTTACGAAGATGTTTTATACCTAATGTACCATCAAAATACTCATGAAATGGGTACAGAATGAACTCCAAGGGTTCAGATATGCCATAAGGTAATAGTAATGGAATGAGTTTTTTTTTTTTTGAGTATGTCTTACAGTTGACATAATATGTCATGCTTAAGTTTAAATAGCTTTCAAATTAATCGCTTACCATATATTAATATTCCTAATTCTAAGTATAATATTCGACTACTTATAGACACAGGATCTCATGCATCCTTACTAAGACCGTCATTAGCTGAAACTCTATTTCCAGAATCAATTTTACCTTATAAAACTACTTTACAAACTTGTGCAGGAAATAAAAAGACTACAAGTAAAGCAGACATTCAATTCAACCCAGAAAGAATATTATTCTTTCTGGGTTGAACGCTTACACCTGACATTGGTTGAGGGTAAGTTTGTTTAGAAGTTGATTGATTTTTATTAGTCTGATTTATAGGTTTAAATTGCTTTTGAGGTTTGAACTGATTAGTTCGATATTGATTATTTTGGTTATTATTATTTGATTTTGAAAAATTGGAAGTTGTTGATGTTAATGATTTCAAATTTTTCGTTTGACTATGATTTTGCAAAAATGAGTTTTTGAAGTTATTTTGACTTATTAAAATTTCATAATTTGTAATAATGTCAATAGCAGTATCAAGATTCTGAGGATTCTGGACAATTAAGTGTATTCTCAATTCACTAGAAATATTAGCCAGTAAATTTTGAGTTGCAGTTAACTCATTTTGATTTATCAAAATTGTTCGCGCTTCTATATTTGCAATGTCCGTACAAATTTTAGTATTTATTTTGGTAACTAAGCTTTGAGTCTTTGATATAGTCTTGTGTGGACTCATTTTCTTTGTTAAAAATATTAACTGTTGTTGTAAGTTAGCTCGAGTGAGAGGATCACTGAACTTTTGTCTTAGGGCTATTTTAATTTCATCCCAAGTTAAATCAGATCTGGTTAAAAGAAAATCTTTAGCAGATCCTGTTATTTTGGATTTTATTGCGAGATTAACATATTCCTGTTGTGAGACGTCATTATTGAAATATCTATTATGGAAGATATCAATTTGCTTGACAAAAGCCTCTAAATGTGATGGAGTACCATCAAAGGTTTTTAAGAGAGTAACAGTTGATCTCATAGCGTCAGCCATTTCGTTATTTATTAATCTAGAATTATTATCAATAGGTAATAAATTGTTGAAATTAATAGTTATTTATGTATCAAGGGAATTATGCAGGTGTTAATACCCCAGGGCAACGTTTGTGTCCCGAGGGCCTCCGGCCCGAGGGACACCAATTGCCCGTGGGTATTAACTCCTGATAATTCCCGTGGTACATAGATAATTTTATATCCTACTGAATTTACTGTATTCTGTCTATTTTGATAAAGGAATAAGCCATAAATCAAAATTTCTATTTTTTGTCAAAGTGTTACCTATTCAAGGTAAAAGCGGGAGTTATGGAAATCCTTAACTCCCTTGGGAGTTATGATATCCTTAACTCCCTTCCTTAACTCCCTTGGGAGTTATGAAAATCCTTAACTCCCTTGGGAGTTAAGACCCTGTTTATGATTATCGTAACCAAGGTATTATATGGTTTTAATAGTTCAGTAGGATATAAAATTATTAAAATCGTTAGTATTATGTGTGTCTAAACTAATATTAGAATATAAACTAGCTATATCAAAATTAGGAAAATCGGTTAAAAGGCGATCTTCTGAACTTGTTGAAGTTGAAGGTTGATTTGTTGATTGAGGTTGCTTTGCTCCTCGTTTTGGATTTCTTGGATAAGAAATTTCTTCTAAGATTTTCTTAGAACGGTCTCTAAATTTTTTCGTTTAGAGTTGTACAAGATTTTGTACAAAATGTTTCATTTCAGTTGGTTTTTAATTAAACCTTAATTTATTTTGCAAAAGTGGAAACTTCACTTGTTTTGTAATGGAAACAATGTCTTAACTAACAGGCTGTTCAATTAACGGAAGGGACTTAAAAAAGTAGTATTCCAGTTTCTGACCTGTATCAAACGTTATCCTTGCTGAGTAGATACACTGCTCAGGTTAGACAAGTCTTTAGTGGACACTAGTATAACACCAAAATGTCCGGGCTGGCTTCTCTCGTTATGGCGAACCACACAGCGATGTCTGCCAGGAGCCAATAGCACTTCACTGTTCACTTTGTTGTTGTTTGGAGTTCCTTTCTTAACTGTTAGGACAGATAGGTACGCACTTACGTAATCCAATTCAAACTTTTCGAAAACCCGAAAATTACTCGAAAACTCGACGAAAACTCGAAAAGGAATCCTGTATACCCGAAAGGAATCCTACCGACTGCGCCAGTTATGTTTTAAATTAAGCAACTTATGTTTTTAAAAAACTTTATTACTTAATAAATAACGTGTGAACTCAGTGAAGCGAACTAAAGAACTAAACTATTATTGCTCTGCTCGAATTTATATAAAAGAATAAATGCTGAGCTAGACTATGACTAATTGTTATTACAATTATTATGAATCATCGGAGATGGCCATATAATTCTAGAGTAAACACGTCGTAGTCGAGCTCCGGTGTTTTTGGTCAATATCACAGCCCCCTACATTTAACAAGCCATGAAGTTAAAAAGGCAACACCGCAATCTTACCGCCAAGTGGTGCTGGTGGTGTTTGTTTGTATAAATATATATTTTTTATTTTATTAATATGAATCACAAAAAATACATAATTTATAGTACTAAAGGGCCAAAAACAGTAATTCAATGAATAATTTAACTATTTGTGTAAATAAGAACAGTAAATAATTGATTTAAATGAATATATTTCTAGAGTCTAAAGTGTTATAGGCCTATGTTTCAGTATGTCTTTTGAAAATCTAACTTTTTCTTTCTTCGGGATTTTTTCGGAAGGCAAGTCCATTCAAATACTTTAGCTGATTTTCGAAAATAAGAGGTACCTACTTTTAAGAGTTGGACGTTTTAGATTGAACTCTCGAACTACGCCTTTATCCTTGTTTGTTTCAAATCTAATTAATTCGGTTTCTTCAAAATGTTTACAACACACCACAGAATTTTTCGTTATTGTATAATCTCGGGTATAATTATCTTGGTGTATTGCTTTCATCCACATTTTTTGCACTTCAGAATTTTTTTGGAAATAAAAATGTTTGCATTTCTTCAGTTTTTAAGGAACTCCTAATAGTTCGATTTGCACCCAGGAACACAGTAGTTTCATGGCATCTGGAACAAGTTTAAATATCTTAGGTAATATATCGAGACCTATGCTCTTGCAGACAAATATTAATATTGTTTTTATTGTTTTACCTTACCTTACCTTCATTTTTGCTCCTGTACCCATTTGCTAAAAATTTGCAATCAAAACACAAAGGAACAGGTATCAACTAAATATGGGCAATATATTGGTGTGTTTCTATCCACTTTTTCGTCAATAATGCCCATAAAAATACTAAATTGCAACAATACACAATGAAAGCAACACACAGAAACACATAACAAAATAGCACCATACGCGACGTTGCCGTCATTTCCAATTTCATGGCTTGTTAACTATAGGAGGCTGTGTCAATATTCGTGGTTTTTTTACGTTAAATCAATTTTTTTTTACACCATTGCATCGGCGCTGCTTACTGTACTGAAAATTGCTGTTTTTTTTTCCTTTTTTTGAAATTATATAAGTGCTTGGTGGTATTTTCAAATTCACTTCAAGGCCGCAAGCGGACACTTACTATTATAGTCCTACCGTTTCAATAAAGTGATGGGAAGAGAAACCAAAAATAGTGCTTCGAGTTCGTCCGGTGTTTCGAGCGAAATGGAACAGCTGATCAACACGGTGTGCGGGTGGAAAAGTATTTGTTTTCAATGATAATGATAAAGGACCCCGCAATATTTAAATGGAAATTGGTTACCCGTGATATTTGGATGAAATTTAAATATGTTATTGAGGATGCCGTAAGCATCATTTTTTACTATGGGCAAATATAACTGTATATATGACAGGTGAGGCAAATAACAATATAGAACGGATGTGAAGTATTGATTTTACAGAAATAAAGAAGGATGTAAAGTATTGGAAGATATTTGGCTGATGATTTTGGGTTTTATGTGAAATAAAATATAATTTAGTACACCTAATTAGTTTGTTTCTCTCTCTTGCACTCGTCATTTACCATCTAACAATTTATATAGAGTACTTGGGGCGTTTTGCTACATTGGTGTCAGTTGTGTGGGGTTGTCTATTATTTGTACATTGAGAGCAACTAAGAGGTTATTTTAATTGTATTGTGAAAGCATCGGCAGGGTTAATAATAATTTTGGAATTGAGAGAAACTGTAATTTTATTAGTTAAATTTGAGTTGACATTAAACAAGCGACGTTAAAAATGTCCAACCCTCTAGCCCCGTACCACAATTCAACACCACCATGCCTAACCTTTTTATATGATTAGATTCCATACCTACCTATGATGGAACTACTAGTGCTGAAGAATTTTTAAATATCCTAGAAGAAACCAGTATTTTAGCTGACTGGACAGACACACGGAAAATTTCAGTAGCTCGATTGAAACTGAGATATCGAGCCAAGCAGTACATAGAGTCAGAGCCAACCCTGAATACCACAACAAGCTGGGCTCTACTCAAGGACAGTTTAAAAACTCAATTTGGCAGGCATTATGTGAAGGGGACCGCTATGAAGCAGTTCAATGAATGCAAGCAACGAACAGGTGAAGCTTGTAGACAATACCTTACTAGATTGAAGGTATTGGGGCACCGGACCGCTACACTCACCGGAAATCCAGCAACAGATAAATTGCTGGAAGAGAAATTGCTCGGGGACATTGCTACGCAATTTACCCTAGGATTGTTGATGCCGAGGCAGAACATCTGTATGTATGCTTTTGAGACGCAAATCCAAATGTATGATGAAAATATTGATGCTGAGTATGCGATACAGAAAGAAGAAAAAGAGTTGATGAACAAAGTTAGAAACTTGGAAATGGAGCTTGACGAGCTGAAAAATTATGTGAAAAATTTGGAGAGGAATGGAAATGGTGCTAAAGTAAAAAATTATTCAGAAGTTGGAACAGAAACTGAAAAAGATAACAAAATGATGAGTAGGACAGATTTTATGAAGAAGGATCTGACGTTAGTACCAGTAACGGAGGATCGTAGTTCAGTAGCGGCTGGTACCCGCTCGATAACTACAACCAACCAACAACGTGGTAATTCAAAAGGGAGAAGTCTGACGTCATCAAGGAACCCGGCCAGTTCCAGTAAATTCCATAGATCCATTCCACTTCGACAGGATGAAGTTATTAAAGGTCCAGTGAAGGACGAGATTTTGTTGTTTCCATTAGATAAAAACTCTAATGAAGGTCCAGTGAGGGACGAGATTTTGTTGGATGAAGGTTTTCCGGCGTCTCTGGGAGAGAAGGTTATTATACCGCCGATGATTGATGAAGTGTGCCATGGAACCCTACGCGGAACTTCAAGGGCTAAGGCTCAACACATTAAACAATGTGATGAAGTTTCGACAGGCTGGCCAGTAGCACCAGTTTTTGAGAGGAAGGACAGTGAACTTCCAGAAAAATTCAGAAGGAATTTTGAGGGTCCATTAGAAAGGAATTCTAATGAAGGTCCAGTGAAGGACGTGGAATTCAGAAACCAAGATGGTTTTCTGGTGACTCTGAGAGAGGAGGTGATAATACCACCGATGAGTCAAGTAGTGTGTCAAGCAACTCTACGCAGAGCTTCAAGGGTTAAGGCTCAGCACATAGTTATCGAACAATGTGAGGAAGCTCTGTCAGGATTGCTAGTGGCACGTGTTTTGTGTAAGAAGGACAGTGTAGTCCCAGTAAGGTTATTGAATATAACAGAGAAAGAATTAACTCTAAGAAGTAGATCTGTAATCGCTAGAGCATACGAAGCGGAAATTGAGCAAGCCAAGAAGAAGGAAGAAACTCTGCAAATAAGGAGTATTGACCAGAAGGGAGTCAAAGAAATTTTGGAGAAGTTAAATTTAGACAATCCCAAATCGAGTGATGAACAGAGACTTAAGCAGCTTGTTCTTGAGTTTATTGACGTGTTTAAAGCACCAGAAGATAAACTAAGTTGTACAACAGAGGTCGTACATAGAATTATTACGGAGGATGTGCAGCCAATCATAAAGAGACCATATAGAGTACCATATCATCGACAAGAGGTTATGAAGCAAGAAATCCAGAAATTACTTGATGACGGAGTAATCGTAGAAAGTGAGTCACCATGGAGTTTTCCCGCAATCCTTATAGAAAAGAAGAGACATCCAGTATAGGCTCGTCATAGATTATCGGGAATTAAATACCATAACAAAAACTGATTATTTCCTATTACCAGAGACCATCGAAAAATTAGCGGGATCTCACCTATTTTCTACCATGGATTTGGCATCTGGTTATTTTCAAGTGCCCATACAACCAGAGGACCAGGAGAAAACAGCATTTTCTACTCCTGATAACCATTACCAATTTTTGAGAATGGCAATGGGTTTGAAGAATGCACCGGCTACTTGGAGCCGTATGATGAATCATATCCTAGGAAAATTGACGTATACGGAGTGTCTAGTATACCTAGACGACATAATTGTATTTTCCAAAGACGTAGACTCGCATTTAGAACGATTGAGGCACATTTTTGAAAAATTACGTGGAAGTAATTTAAAGTTGAAACCGACGAAATGTCATTTTATGAAGAAAGAAATTGAGTATCTAGGGTATCTCATATGCGAAGGTGGATAAACAACCCACCCCGATAAAACCAGAATAATAGAAAATTATCCGGCACCCAAGAATGTCAAAGAAATAAGAGCTTTTCTTGGACTATGTGGATTCTATAGAAAGTTTGTTCCTAATTTTGCGAAGATTAGTCAGCCGTTAACGTATTTAACCAAGAAACATATTAAATATCTTTGGGGACCAGAACAAGAGAGTGCTTTCGAAACCTTAAAGAAACTACTTATAACACCTCCTATTTTAAAGTACCCAGATTTCAGCAAACAGTTCATGGTCAATACGGATGCAAGTGCGACTGCAATTGCAGCTATTTTAACGCAAGAATATGAAGGAAAAGAACATCCTATATGATATACCAGTAGAACACTGAATGATGCCGAACGCCGATATAGCACCATAGAAAGAGAATGTTTAGCTATAGTTTTTGCCGTAAAAGCTTACAGAAACTATTTAAATGGTACTCATTTCGTTATTGTGACAGACCATAGGCCTCTCAAATATTTATTGACGATTAAAGACGCGAGCTCAAGACTAGCCAAGTAGGCCATGTTTCTTATGGAATACAGTGTTACGATTCAGTATAGAAAAGGAAATCTAAATAGCAATGTAGATGCATTAACTCGATTACGTGAAGAAACTGACGAAAAAGAAGAAAGGGAACCACCCGTGATAGTGTCGTTACTAGAGGAAAAGAGCTGAGACCTGTATCATCTGCAATTTGGACAAAAGAAGAAATACAGAAATTGCAACAGGAAGATGAGTCGATAGACCGAATAAAGGAAAATTTGGATAATGAGAATTCCCCGTATTTTATTGACGACGGTATTATCTATAAACAAAGAGAAGAGTGGCAGCGAACTGACAGAATACTAGCTCCTAAGTTCCAGAAATTTTGCGGATTTATCACAACGCAATTTATTCAGGACACCCTGGTCAGAAGAAGACAAAAGAAATAATAGAAAAGGATTTCTATTGGACATCTATAGGTAAAGACGTTAAGGACTTCGTGGAGAAATGTAAATCATGTAGCTTACCAATTACCAACCACCAGTGACTTGGCAACACAACTTTGTACCAAAAAGTCCGTGGGGACGTATAAGTATGGATATAGTGGGACCATTAAATAAAACCAATAATGGAAATCGATACATGTTGACCTGTATAGATTATTTGACGAGATATCCAGAGTGCATTCCAATACCAGACATCAAGGCGGATACGGTTGCAAAAGCTTTCGTCGAGAAGATTATATGTCGATTCGGAGTTCCACGAGAAATACTAACCGATTGTGGAACACAGTTTCTCAGTAAACTCTTTACTGAAATTTGCACTATTCTTGGAATTAAAAAGTTAAAGACTACACCATACCACCCAAGTGCCAATGGAATAATAGAACGGTTTCACAAAACCATAAAAACGATGATAAGTCATTACGTCGATGATCACCATGATAGTTGGGATGAAGTGCTACCCTTTTGTCTTCTAGCGTATAGGAATTTGCCACATGAGGCAACGCAAGAATCTCCATTCTTTTTAATGTTTGGGAGAGATATGGAGCTTCCAGTACATCTAATGATGCCACATGGGCCGGTAAAATACGACATAGACGAAAACTATGCTACAGAGTTAGTTACCAGAATGCAGAACGCCCACGAGTTAGTTCAGAGGAACATAGAGGTTTCTATTGAAAAAAGATGCGATAAACACAATGCAAAACGGACTAGGAAAGAATTCCAAGTCGGGGATTTAGTTTATGTGAAGAATCCAGTTTTACCAGAGAGGAATTTAGCACCAAAATTCCGTTGTAAATGGTCAGGACCGAATCGAATTACTCAACAGCTAGGACCGGTTACTTTTAAAATAAAAGAGTTGCATGGAAAGAAAGAGCAGATTTTACATGCTGAAAGGCTCAAATCATGTAAAGGGTTGGAGGATAGAATGATAAATCCTACACCAGATCACGAAGATAGTGAATCCGATGAAGAGGAGGACAATGAGGTTCTACCCAGAGGAGAAGATATTATAGAATTTCCACTAATCCATAGGGAAATGGCAAGAGACGAGAATGAAGAAATCGCCGATCAAAATGAAAATAATGGCGTCAATGAGGAAATAAGGGCGCAAGAAGAAGATGATTTTTTAGCACGAAGGCAAGAATTACCCGTCAGGCATAGAGAAATGGAAGAAGTTATAAATCAAGAAAATGAGGAAAATTCCGAAGAAGAAGAGGAAGAAGAAGAGGTCGAGGAACACGAACCGGAAGTACGAAGAAGTACGAGGACACGGGACATAAAATGGCCCGCTAGATTTAAGGATTATGTAATGAAAAAGCTGTAAAATGTGAAAAAAAATAAAAATAAAATATGTTTAGTATATGTATAACTAACTAGGAATTGAGAAAAATGTAGAATGAAAAAGGAAGGATGTTAGCTATAAAATTTAAGAATAAGAAAATTAGAATCGAATGTAAGGATTCATCGATTTAAAGGCGTAATTTAGGTGATTATGGAAATAATTGTATAACATTTGGTAGACACTTAGAAACATGCCATCAGAAAATAATAAGTACCAAGAAAACGACGAACTCGTTCCGCTACCACGTATCCATGTCGAGATGGAAAGTTTGGACAATGTTGTTCTAGAATGAAACTCCGACGAGCCAGTAGGAGCAGTCACGAAGACCATGGTAACAGTAGCCAACAGCCAGTAACCACGAGGGAAGTGTTGTGAAAAGTGAAAAGTCAAAAAGGGTGTAAGTGTAACGTATAACTAGCAAACCAGCGAGACCACCCTTGAGCAGCATCAGCATCCAGATCGTAGCTATCCTAGCTATGATACCTACTACTGTGAGATTGACAGCGAGACTACAGGCCACCAACCAATGAGTCGTAGTGGAAGGCCGCAATATAGGCCCAATCAATATAGGCCTAATGAGTAACCAGCGCTTCAAGTAAACTTTGCTACAAGCAAGGGTAATTATTTTGTAAGATTGAAATTTGTTTTGTGTCGTTCTAGCATCAACAATTTTGAAGGGAAATATTAGATGGAAATTGTATTAATGAAGAAATAATTAACAAAATTTTGATGCGAGGATAAAATCTAGTGTTGAGTAAAGATTTATAATTAATCTTTAATAATTATTATTGTAAATTGAGTTGCGAAATTACACAGGAAAAGTTAATTTCGTATTACTTTTGTTGTTTTAGTAAAATTTTGAAATATAACAGATATTTTTGAGAAATGTGAAATTTAGGATGGAAAAGCACGTACATAATTAGGTTGAACGATCTGATAAATACGCGGATAATATTATCGTGAAATTTTTAAAATTAAGAAAAGTAACCCATAACTCACAGAGGGGTCACCGACCGAACCTTTTACAAGGCAGGCACCTAATTTATGGTGAAATTCGATACATTAAAGGGACAGTTGAATAAGAGTTGACCGAAATTATCTTATTCAATATAATTTCGGTTTTAAAGGGCAGAGGGATGTAATATTCCGAGAAAAAAGACTCATAAATCACAATGTCATTTACTGTAAAAATTAAATAATTAATCAAACAATCAAAAACTGAATTTCCGTATCTATAAATCTGTATCGATAAATTAAAAATAAAACAAATTAACGCTAAAGTATTGCAACACCGGCCAAGTCATCATCTAAATTAAATTCTTAAAACTAATAAAAACGAGGTGATGACATCTGTAAAACCCGATCAATGAACCTTTCTTAGCCAAGGCCTTTCCGCTTACCAAAAATTGAGTCGAATGAATTATCGCATTCTTGAACCCAAACGTGTTGACCTCAATAAATCAGATTATTGCGACATAATTAATCGATTTTTAGACTAAAAATAATATAAAATTCCAAGGAAATTGCATCATCTTAATTGTCATGGACAAAGAGGTTTGGAATATCGGTTTTATATAAATATCGCGATTCTAGCAGGAGCAACCAGTTGAAGTTAACAGAGAGAAGAGCTCGCAGACCTGCCCAAACTGAATAAAGATTTTTTTTTAAGTTTATTTTACGGCCTCGGTAACAGTCTTTGTAAAAATAGCGGAAAGTTTTGAAAGAAAGTACATTTAAATTCGTCAACATTTATGTGCGTGCTAGCTAAACATTTTGCGTAATTAATTAAGTAATTTTACGTGTGTTTTATGGACAAAATGTAAGTACTCTATAGTGACAAGATTTATTTTTGATGAACATGACTTTGTGTGAATTTTACTAGAAAAACTTTTGACTTTAATCACGGTGGAACTTTATTACAATAAAATTATCAACTTGAGTGTTTTATAAAGGAAACATTATCGCCTAACTTCAATTACCTTCAGATATAATGACATTCTAATTTAATTGTGCAAAGAAAATATTAAGGGTACTTATAATGCATTTAACAATATACAATTTTGAGTTGGAATTATGAATTAAACAGTTGAATTTATTAGCTAGGCATAGGATTCCGAAAATAGAATTTGTTCTGATAAACTATTAACTGCAATAGGAAATTTTGAAAAGAAATTTGATGACATAAAATAGAATTGTTTTCTTGAAATATTGGAATGTTGTTAAAAAGGAAACTTATAATAGAATTTGTTCTGATTAAATAAAACTATTAAAGGGAATAGAAAATTTTGGAAAGAAACTTGAAGTTCATGAAATAGAATTGTCTCAAAAATATGGGAAAGCTGTTAGAAGAATTTATTGTTCATGAAATGAATTTTGAATTAGGAATTTAATGTTTCAAGTAGAAGTTATTGTAAGATTTTATGAGAATAAAATAGTTGATAAACAAATAGGTAATTATTTTGGGTTTTCATAAATAAAGGACTTAGAGATTTTAAAGAAATATTTGATTAGGTAAAGGATAGTTATTAGGAATGATTCGGATGTAGTAAAATGAGTTAAATTATAATTTATGAGAAATAGTATGAATAGGACGTTTCTTATTTAGTAGGGATATTTCAGTGGTCCGTAAAATAACAATATAGAACGGATGTGAAGTATTGATTTTACAGAAATAAAGAAGGATGTAAAGTATTGGAAGATATTTGGCTGATGATTTTTGGGTTTTATGTGAAATAAAATATAATTTAGTACACCTAATTAGTTTGTTTCTCTCTCTTGCAAATAGACCTTCTTCCACAGATTTTAGATAGCAAGCTCCAAGTATATAAACACCATCAATATACCGCTCGCCATTTACCATCTAACAATTTATATAGAGTACCTACTTGGGGCGTTTTGCTACAAAATAATAAAGTCTCGTAATTGTTAATTTCTCTCTTGATATTTATATATTTTTTTTCTGCTTTGTTTTTATTTATTTTTATTTTTTTGTTCTGTTCATAATGGAAACTTCAGAATAATAACCGCTATGACCTAATATGCCTTTTATAATGTTAAGTTATTGTGGGTGGTTTTGTGGAAGAGCAACATTGTTGAACACCGCCACCCAGTTATTTTGTTTGTTTGTTACCTATTTTTTGCAAGAAAATAAAGACACATATTATTATTATTATTATTATTATTATTATTATTATTATTATATAATAAAAAGTCATAATTTTATTTTCCATTAATAAAAGTTTATCGCGCTCGACTTTGTTTACTTTTTTTACTCTTCATAATAAATCTGCCCCAATACCAATGAACATAATTATTATTAACATCTTATATAGCCGGGATCCATGACAGTTACCGGTGGTTGTTGATGACGTCATTTAAAACGCGCCATAACCGGGATTCGTATAAATACCGGTGGCGGGAGGCTAGACACAGCGTATGAAATATCATCACTTTTTGGTATTACTTAACTCTATACGACTGTTGTGGAAACAGCCAAACAATCGTATTTATTTTTTATGATCACAGTGGCAACGTTGCAAAAAAGCCCCCCGCCGTGAAACTTTGCCGCTGGCGCCGTACCAGGCTGTACGCATCGACCGAGTCTGGTTGTTGTCGCTAAGGGAAAAAATGCATTCCTTATCTTTTTCACTTCGCAGTGTGATTTTTAGCAGTGTGATTTTAGTAGTGTGGTTTCACTAGCAGTAAATAGTGCGTAAAAACGTCTAGCTCTATACAAGTTTGAACCTGCTCACTTTTCTCTAATTATTTAATTATTCTCTCTAGTTGCACCCTTGTGCAGTCTCTCTCTCGCTCTCTAAATAAAAAGACTTATTTTTTATCTCTCTGGCTGCTGGCTTGAAAACTCAAGTGATATAATATCGCATAAAACATTGAGTTAATCACACTCCCCTTTTTTAAGGGCTCTCTAAAAATATAAAAACTCTCAACTCCCGAAGATTTCTATTAAGAATAAACTTTATCTTGTGCTCTTAACTAAAATATTAGCGTTCCGCTAATACTGACAATTATTGTTAAATTGACTATTGAGCACTTACAACTAGTGAATTTATACCGATTAGTGAATGTTCTCGAATAACTCAAATGCGACTTGTTAACTAACCTGTGAATAATTAAAAGTACTTGAATGTGGTTACAGTATTTATTACTTTATTAAACGATTATTTTGGCAACAATAGAGAGATATAAAACTGGAAGTGTGAGTGCATTATTTAGCAGTGACATCCCCATCCCCTTTATGATCCAGTGATCTATCCCTAAATTAAATGTTGACACCTCAGTTAGAGGCCCTAACAACGACAATTCTCTTATTCAAAACTGGCTCTTTGACTAACATACTAGGCGCTTTATGGACACGTGAATAGTATTAATAAACCTGAATTGACTTTCGATCAATTATTTAATTCACCACAATTGAACATTGAATCAGCTATTTATTGGAAGGGGGATCGTCCTTGGCAGTTTTCACAAAAAGGACTTCTGGCCTCAGACATGTACACTTGGCCAAACATAAAACTGGTACAGGCGATAGGTATTTTTTAAATTTGCCTAATGTGAGTCTAGCTTAACAATAAAATGTTTCTTCTAAAAAACTCAGGTTAGACAGTTTTTGACATTCGGCATTGTCGTTCATTGTTGTCGAATGCATTTGCGGCGGCATTTTGTTTGATTTAAAGATGACACTGACTTGACTCCTTTTGTCATTTTTGAGGTGATAATAAAGGTCGATTTACACAATACAACACATAGGAAAATGCATGTACCAGTTTTATGTTTGGCCAAGTGTACCCTTTTATCTTTTTTAGTTTCAAAGATATTAGCTATTAAAATGCTTCAGCTTCGGCTGGGACACCCGGTTTTATACTGATGATGTGTGTATAGTGATTTTTTTTTTTTTAGGTGTGGGTTGACATGGAAAACCCTAAAGAAAACAATTCACGTACATCCTACTGATGCAGCAGAGTTCATCAAAATGAGCGTAACCAAGAGATCTATGCAAGACCCAAATCCAGGAGCATGTTGTAGTTGATTTTGTATTTATGTTTTTTCTAACATAACCGTTTTCAATTTTACCAGAATGATCGCTTCTTTTCAATTTGGTAAAGATATTGTTTGTAGAAGACATGCGTAGCAACTACTGATTTCATCAAATCAGAAAGCCAAATATATTTAACAGGAAAAATGGATAACATTCAATTAAGAACCGATACCGACGCGACGTTGTCGAAATCTAGTAGTGTTAGTCGGAGAACGAGCAACGTCTAGGATGCACCCTCTATAACACTCGCGAACAACCTTCGACAAAAAATTGATTCTTATGTACATTGACCTGGCGGATCCGATTCTGGAGTTCGCCAGTCAATCTGGAATTGCGAAACTGGGGGCCTTTATTTGAAATTGATGTAACTTTGCGTACACGCAAATATGACGCAGATGACGTCAGTTTCGATTGAAAAAATACATTTCAAATAAGCTGTGCACTAATTTTCAATCACGAATGACGTTAATTGCGTCTACGCAAAGTTGCATCAATTTCAAATAAAGCCCCCCTGGTCAAAACCCGCATTTTCCAAAAAATCTTAAATTAATCTTAAGGGGGCAACATCGCTCCCATGCACACGATACAAAATACAGAAATCAAATTTAGACTACAAAAAAAAAACCGCACATCAGAATTTGCTGAAATTTGGCATAAACATTCCTTGATCGATTATCTAGAGAATAGTGCAGTTAGATTTTTCATATTTCGATTTTTTTTTTGGCCCTTAGTGTGAAAATGAACTATTTCCCAAAAATAGGAAAATCCACGGTAAAAATTGAAAAAATAAGAGCACTATTCTCTAGATAATCGATCAAAGAATGTTTATGCCAAATTTCAGCAAATTCTGATGTGCCGTTTTTTTTTTGTAGTCTAAAACCGATTTTGGAATAAAATTACAGATATTTTGGCAAATATAGTTCAGGCTTTTTTTCGAAGATGGCGCCACCAGTCAATTCGTGATGTCATAATTAGGCGTTTTCGAAAACCCCGAACCGTTGGAGCAGCAGCTGATGTAGGTTGTTCAACGTTTCCAAAAAAGCCAATCGACAACAGAACCTCTTTCTCACCTTGTGTATTTGTTTTGTTTTTTATTATTGGTTTATAAAATAATAGGCACAAAGCATGCTGTGCCATTAGTTTCCATTGAAAATAAATAAAGTATCTATTTTACGTACCTAGGTACCTAAACATAAAAAAATTGGATCGTGTTTTGTAAGACAAAATGTCTTTGAAAAAATAAAAAGCTTCAATAATAATTATTAAAATTTATTTACAAAAGGTGGAAAGTGCTAAAATTAGAGTTTTTCCTTTGTGTTCTTGCATATTATTGAATTATAATATCCACCAATGCAGTAGAGCATTCCATTTAGGTATCTGACGATTTGCATTTCTTTTACTAGCTCTTGGATCTTTTACCAATATCTGAAATTATGTAAGACTCCTGGTAAGACTATTTTTTTATTATTCCTCCGAGTATTCCTCTATTTGTAAGCCCATTCATGTGCCAATTGCTTCCTGAAAATCTCATACCACCTACCACAACTAAACATACCACAAAAACAAGCTCTACAACAAAACGTCACTTTTACAGAGTAGAACAAAATTTGAAGTCATACCAGGCATGGAAATACAAATCCCTCCATAATCCCATTAGCCAATCAGTGCGAACTGAGTGAAAAAAGTTGCACTGATTCTGCAAATTGAAATCGCTATAATATTTAAAATGCTTTCATCTTGGCGCCATCTATAATTTTTTTTTAGAACTAAAATATAATTTGAAGGGGGGGCTGTTGCGGCCTTAATTTAATATTTAAGTTTCGCGGTCATGGTATACAAACTATTTTGTGTACAACTATAAGAATTATGTAAAGTTACAGAAAAACTGTATGGATTTGACAAGAATTTTACACATTTTGCACGTAAGGTGTGGCGGCCGCGAAAACTAATTTCGCGGATGGTTGCACAAAAATAACTAGTGTTAGTGATTGGCATAACAGAAGCAATGCAATTTTCGAAATAGTATCAGTATTTGCAACCACACGTCTTGGAATCTTGGGTTCGATCCAGCTGGGGGGCTGAGATTTGAAAGTATTCCAGCACCTCTTAAGTAGAGAGTACCATCCCAAGAATCCCAAGGGATATTGATATTGGCTGCCCAAAGCTGTTAGAGCAGGTATTTGGCCAACAAAGACACAGGAGAAATAAAACCGAGTGAATCGAAAATCCTTGCTGACTTGAAGGATGTTTCGCTTGGTGCAAGGTTGGTCAAGGGTCATACATCAGTATGAGAATATGTCAGAATTTGAGTCCCATTTTAAGCCTAGAATTTTGATAAAATTAGGCTCCTCTCTGTTCAATGAGCAAGACGTTTGAACTTCGCTAGGAGGCAAGGGGAGCTGGATATATGGTTGCTGGTTCACTTGCTAAGTTGAAAACCGGCCTTTTGCAAGATCTGGATAAGTTCTGTTTGAAGAGAAAGCGTGGATTCGAGGATTCGCTGTTAGGTAATCTACTTAATTGTCCCTTTTAAAGAACTTCATAGCTTCTGGAAAGCTATAGGTTCTTCTTGATTAGCTATAGTTCCTGGAGAGTTCTCAAGGCTAAATAGGGAGAAGATCAACTGACCTTAAAACAGTGACTAGGAAGTATTTTTCAAGCGGGTCGGTTGGATGGAACCGTCAGAGGATTTTTTGATAGTTGTCAAATTGGGGCTGAGCCAGGATCTGCCTGTATATCTTGACACAATCGGCCACAAAACAGTAAGTATGCAAGCGGAATGACAAAAGCACAGAAGAAATATCCCTTTGAAGTTTAGGTGTTGGTAAGGAGTGCTTCGTTCAAAGAGGTACTGCTCGAGCCGCGCTGGAATGATTCAAAGGTAAAGCATTCAAGTAGATGCTCCGGAGCTGCTGTATTGTTTTTTATATCCCTGTTCTTCTCATCAAAAAGAAAAAAGATAAAAGATGCTCCGAGCACGATTGTATTGAAATCCAGTGGCAGTGGTTTGGTCATTGTCGGTTTTCGTGTACGAGTTGCAATACGATATTACTCTTCCAAAAAGTTTCACACGTAGCTGGGTATTTTATGAATAAAATCAGACATTTTTTTTACAACTGCATTTCCCTCACCGATGCCCCATAGCTTCCGAATGGTTGGTCAGACGCAAGGGTCAGACATTGTTTTCACCATAGAGGTTTTGACAAGTTTCTGACACTGTCGCTGTCAAAATAAGAATTTCATTTTTTTTTATAAACCTTATAAACCTATTTTGACGATAGGTATACTTATTATCCTTTACACTGCAGAGTATGCGAAGCTCGAAGCGTTGTATATAAACACGTATGTAAATTTAACTATGTAAGAAGACGGCATTACGGGAAAATCTTACATGGTTATTCATCACCAATCAAATTATTTTCAGGAACATCAGGAATTAGAATATCGGAGAAAAAAAAATCTCTTTGGTGGATCCACATTTTTTAAATCTAAGGTAAGTGTTTAAAGCAAAATGCAAAAATGGAAATGTACCAACAATTTTTTCATGAACTTTGGTAATTCCAAAATTTTTCAAGGACTTGCCCCTTGTTTTATTCTAATCGGTGACTCCACCGATGAGTTAGCTATCTTTGTTTAGTGAATGGAAAATGACAATGACCAACATAGAATGATGAATCCATCGGTAAAATTTGTAAGAATAAAAACGCAGGGTTGTTTAAGGTGAGATTTGCTTGTACACTGTGTACAGACACTTGTACCCAATTAGGCAATCTCAATCACGTGTTTTTTTAATGGCCGTTCGGGTCAAATATTGCGGTGACAAGCCGGTGACATTTATAAGGAGAGCATTTGTGTCACAGAATACATATCCTCATGGATAGAAGGCAAAGCACAGAATACATATCCTCACGGATAGAAGGCAAACTGCCTAATAAAATTTTGGGGAACAATGAACAATAAAAGTTTCTGTAATCAAATCAGCTTTCAAAATAGTTCTTCCAATGTCAATATTTTCAATATTATAAGATTTGTTCGGACTTCAGTTCAGAATTGAACTACGCTTTCGCATTTCTTTATATAGGTTTGATATGACCAAATGCGCAAGCGCAGTCCAATTTAGAACTGATTTCGAACTGAAGTCCAAACAAACCTTTTTCCTCATTATTGAATATTGACGGATTTTTCTTCCGAGTAGAGCAAAAATGGCCAAACTTCTTGTGTTTTGTGTACAATCAACGGCGCACAGTGCGGCGGATTTGAATTCTAGCGAGACAAAACCGAATTTTTTAGAAACAAGGCAAAAAAAAATTGTTGATTAGAATAGATAGTAGACATTCTAATTGATATAAAAATTCAACAATTTTTTTTTTGTGTTGTATATTCTTTGTATTTTGATAAGCTTGTATCAACCCAATTTAGTCGTTTTCTGCTCAGCTTGGCAGAAGTGTTACGGAAATAAAAATTTATTAGTACGAATACGTTTTATTCAAAAAACAAATTATGTTGCAGATTGATAAAGGTAAGTACTTTTATACTGTAGTTATTTTATTCCCGAAAAAGCTTCGTGACTTTGTTCTACAGATATCAAACTTTCACTTTTTTTTCAAATATCGCCATATTGGGTGGAGTAGATCTTTTGAGTTACCAATAGTTACCACCAAGTATTGAGCAATTTTGATGCGGCAATATTTGTAGTTTCTATGCTCATATTTTTTTTTACCGCACGTTACCGCACCACTGAAAAAAAAAAATTTTTTTAGGAGTCGCGCACCGGTTTAGCCGCGAAGAATTATTTGAAGCCCTCAAGGAAAGAGGCGTTTTGAAACCAACTTCTAAGACCAGTTTAAGCGTTTTGTGGGATGTTGTGAAGCAATTTTTGGATGTCAACTGTCTTAGTGCCGGTGAAAAGAAAGGTGTTGAGACCCAGCTGCGATCATTTTCTATTATTTTTTATCGGAAGTGGAAAAAAAGCTGTTTTTCGTTAAAAAAATTTCGCGAATCTAATAAACCGTGGTTACAAGGCATTTTATTAGTCACAGGGAGTTCCAGCTCAACCAGTGGACGTTCAAAAGTTTCATTTCAATCTGCTAGCATAAAGACAAAACAACGACGCATTAAAGCGTTAACAGAAGCGCATTCGAAAGAAGAATTGGGTTTTGCAACTACTATGAGCTTAAGGGCTAGTGGGAGTCGAGATGCTGCTTCAATCGTTGAAACCTTAACCGAAACTCCATCGAAAGGAACAGAGTTAAAAAAATCAATAAATGACGCCAATAGTCAGTTTGGCAATTTTTCTCCTGATGAAGCTCTGGCTTTATTTGCGGATTTGAAATTAACACAAGCTCAATACCAACTTCTGAGGAATGCGTTAAAATCAAAAGGTCTTAAAGATGTTTTGCCCAGTTACAAGCATATTTTGACAGCTAAGAAAAATTGTTATCCAAATGGTATGGTAATTTCAGAGAAGGTTTCAGAGGTTGATCTTCAATCGTTACTTAGTCATACCTCAAAAAGATTGATAGAGTCCCAAGAAGAAGTATTATCTTCTTTCGCATCAGATTCCGATGATTCTCCCATCAAACTTAACATGTATGTTAAATGGGGTGCTGATGGTAGTGGTGGTAAAAATTGTTTCAAGCAAAATTTTGAGGTTGAAGTTTTTGATGATACAACTATCTTAACAACTTGCATTGTTCCGTTACGTCTCACACTCGATAAAAATGAACAAACAGTTATCTGGAAAAATCTGAAAATGTCATCTACCAGGTATTGCAGACCTCTGCGAATTCAATATATCAAAGAGACCAATGATGTAATAAAAGAAGAATTTTGCAATGTTCAGAAAGAGATTGATACATTGACAAATACTGAAATCTGTTTCGGTAAAAATAAGTATGTGGTTCACTATGTTTTGTTTTCTACAATGGTTGACGGAAAGGTCTGTAACGCTCTTATGGATTCCTCTTCACAAAAATGTTATATTTGCGGAGCAGGTCCCAAAGATTTCAATAATCTAGAAAACAAATTTCCCATAAAAAATATTTCTTCTTTAAACTTTGGATTATCACCACTCCATGCCTACATAAGATCCCTTGAATGCTTTCTGCACATTGCCTATCGATTAGATTTTTGCATGTGGAGAACACCTAAGGAAATGAAGCCTTTATCTATTGAAAGAAAAAATACCATTTCTACAGAGTTCAGAAAGCGAACGGGACTTCTAGTAGATGTACCAAAACAAGGATTTGGCTCTTCTAATGATGGCAATACGGCACGCAGATTTTTCTATGACCCTCAAATATCAAGTGAAATCACAGGAGTTGATAAAAATTTAATACATAGGTTCAGTGTTATCTTGAGAGCTCTAAATTCTGATTATCCAATCGATTTGGAGAAATTCGAGGGGTACGCTCACGACACAGCCCAAATATATGTAACACTTTATCCATGGTTTCCCATGCCTCCTACTATACATAAACTCCTTATTCATTCGAGTGAAGTTATCGAGCACTTTTTGTTGCCAATTGGTGAGCTATCGGAGGATGCCCTAGAGGCGCGTCATAAAGAAGTGAATTATTTTAGAGATCACCATACAAGGAAGATATCCAGAACTAAAACCATGGAGGATATATTTCATACGCTTTTAATAACCTCAGATCCTTTTATTTCTGGCCTTAGAAAACTTCCTTTTAAAAAAAATCAAGTTATTGATGAAGATGTTGTTCAGCTTTTCATTTGCGAGTTTAAGGTGTAGTCATATGTAAACGATGTCATTCTTGTTGATTTGAACATAATAGCTTTGTTTTGGTTTGGAAAAAAGAACGGTCTAAGGATGGTTCAAAACACTCGCACAGTTTATTATTGGAATTTTCGATAGCCGAGCCATTGTCACTTTGTTGATTGATAAACTGTGCGATTCTTTTTAACCGTTCTAGAACCGTCCTTTTTTCAAACCAAAATAAAGGCAATACCTATTTATATTATGTGTTCCTAAAATAGGGCTTTATTGTACGAATAATTATGTGCTATAAAGTGACTAGTCGAGAAAGCGTACACCTGATAATTTCCGTGGTATATAGATAATTTTATTTCCTACTGAATTTACTGTATTTTGTTCATTTTTATAAAGAAATAAACCATAAACAAAAATTTCTATATTTTTTCAAAGTTTCACCTATTGAAGGTAAAAGCGGGAGTTATGGAAATCCTTTACTTCCTTGGGAGTTATATCCTTAACTCCCTTGGGAGTTAAGACCCTGTTAATGATTATCGTAAGGTATAATATGGTTATAATAGTTCAGTAGGAAATAAAGTAATAAATTGGTGGGTTTGATTCAATTTACAGTTTATTTTCTTCTTATTTGAGCAGTAAAATGAAAGCATTTTTTTTATGTGAATTTTTTGCGAAAATGAACTCATTCTGTTCCAGTTACACTCAGTTATTTTGTGTGTGTCAAGTTTGTTTCTACTATTATACCGATAAACGGCCGCATAACAATATTGTTTATGTCCGATTGACCACTAAAGTGCTATTCATAGAACAGTTTTGTGTCAATAAAGTAGCACTTTATTTTACTGTAAAATAAAGTGCTACTTTATTATACTGTGAAATAAAGTACTACTTTATTTTACCAGTAAAATATACTAATTTATTGCATACCTGCCACGATGAAACAGGTAAACCCGAATTTCAATTTTTTCATTCAATTTTTTCAATCTTTAATGAGAACCAGACGCAATTGTACACGAAATCATGTATGTAGCGCTTATATAAATAGGCTTTATTGGCTCATTATTTAATAGCCTCGCCTGCAAGGTCGCTCGGCCATAAAATTATTCGTACAATAAGGCATTACTTTATGTACTTGTTATATAAATAGCTATCATTTATTTGCTCTTATTAGTATTTCAACTCTTAACTGGGGTGGTGTTCGTTTTGGTATATCATGCCTCTTGTGCCTATGGTACCTAGTTACCGGTTTAATATTTTGGAGCCGCTTTTATATTTATTTCTTTGTTTTTTATACAATTATTATCTATTTTTTTAAATATAATATGCATATGTATAATACATATGTATTATTCATGCCTCTATTCCTCTATATTCGTCCTTGGTAGTCGTTCTTGTGTAGATTGGTCCAGGACCCCAGCTGCCTCCCCTGAATGCGTTATGTCTGTCAAGAAAGTTGCAAGTTCTTGTCTCACAGTTACGATGTTATTTTCGGCGGGAACTGCATCGTAGCCAAAAATTATATATCTCAGTGTCTCTGGGCTTAGACGCTGCAAGGCCGGTCTGAAATGAACGTCGAATAGATTCATCATATGATGTCTTATGAGTTCTCTTTGATTTTCCATGGTGGTGTTTCACAAACGAAACTTTATAACTAAATAGGATAAATTCTTATTTATTTGTTCATGTTTTAAATTTTATCAATAAGTACTATGCTAGAATTCTTTATGGTAACAAAAAATTTATGTTTATTTTGTTTGGGTTCCTGTAGGTATGATAAGGCTGAAATTTTGTTGATCGGTAGTAAATTCAGTTAAAACACAATATCATTGTTAAAATTATTGTTCTAGAACATTCCTATTCCAATTTATTTATGAGATAGGAAGGCAACAATGTAAATAATCTTTAGGATTAGTATAGTTTTACATAATAATATTAAAAATAACAGTTATTTCGCTTATTAAAAAAAAATTGAGTCCCTGTAATTTCTACATTTAGACGTGCTGGATGTGGAAACTGCTCATCATGTGACACTATAACAATATATCACTGCTATAGGATCCTAGAGTCTTTTAGGTACATTATCCAGAACGCCTGTTAGTTTTCAATTACCTCGTATACAGAAAAGTGACCTTGATGGAAGTTGCTTCCCATATTTCTACCTGTATAAAATATGTCTTGTGGTGTCATTTTTGGCTTGGTTGCCATCTAGAACAACTTTGTTTTTTCAAATAGAACATCCTATTTTCTTCTATACTGAGACAACTAGGAATTTTTTGTAGTTTTAATTTCCACGTTTTTTCAACTGCTTAGTTAAAAAATAAAAAACAGCAACTTTCATCAGGATCACTTTTTCGTATACGAGGTAACTAGAACGTTACAGGTACTATAAGCGACTTTTCTGCCACTTTCTATATGTAAATGGAATAAAATCATTGAATAAAATACACTTTTATTTCTTCATGTCATTTCAATAATCCACCTGCAGTTTTATGGTCGCAAAAAATGTACCCACGTTTTTTGGCAGTGTCAGTGAATTAAAAAAAAAACGATGTACGATATTATATGAACAAAATAACAACCACCGATTTTACTATTTCAGTCCACGTAGATTTAAAACAAATGATCTGTGCGCCTTTCTGTACACTAACCCATAAAGGTAAAAAACAAAGCAAGCTACAAAAATACATATGGATACTATTTTTTGATATTCAAGCCTGAAAAAAATGTTACTGAGGTTGTGTCCCGCTAGAATTCATATCCGCATCACTGTGCGGCGCCCGCAGAATTTTTCACAGGGGGGGGCAAATAAACTGCTCTTGGGGGAATCGTGGAAAGCGCACCGCAGGCGGAATTTTTTTTTTTTGGGCCACACCCAAATTTTGCTAATTGTAATTAATATAATAAACATCTATATATATAAAACACAGTTGTGTTTTGTGGAAGCACTTATAACTCGAGAACGGCTCGACCGATCTCCTTGAAATTTAAACCACGTAGTCTCTATCTGAAGGGAAGTGACATAGGCTACTTTTTATCCCGGAAAAAATATTTTTAATTAATTAATAATTATAAACAAACTCATTCACATACATGACCCAACTTTTTTTTGTTGAGAACATGAAAAAACGTTGCCACATTTATTTGAGCTTGTGCATTCAACCGACGCGACGTAACTGTATTATTTTTTAGAACACAAGAACGACTGGACCGATCTCCTTGGAATTTATACCACTTAGTCACTATATAAAGGGAGTAAGTATAGGCTACATTTTTTCTCGGAAAACAAAATTAATTTTTAATTAATTATAAACAAACTTATTCACATACATGACCCAACTTTTTTTGACAATATGAAACAACGTTGCCACATTTATTTAAGTTTGCGCATTCAACCGACGTAACTGTATTATTTTTTTAAAAAATTTAAAAATTCAAATTTTCGCATTCAACTGACGTAACTGTATTATCTATCTATCTGTCGGGTTGGTTGCAGAACCTATAACTCGAGAACTGCTAGGCCGATTTTTATGATTTTTGTTACATTGGATTTGTCTGGCCCGAATTACATAACAACTATTGGAACATTGGAACATATAAAAAAAAAGAAAAAGAAAAACATATTGATGAAGAAAATTCACTAAATATGCATACGGCGCCATGTCTTATAACCGATACCAAGTTTGCCGCGTCAGATTGCGCGGTTTGTTCCATTTTGATTTTTGAACATTTATTGAATACCACATAATTTATTGTTAGTAATCATTTTATCTTATTAAAAAACTGAATTTGATTAAGCTAATTAACGCATTAGCATTTATTGATTCTGAGGCGTTACGAAGTTCGCCGGGTCCGCTAGTTAAAAAATAAAACAATTTGGAAATACTTTTATTTCGGACGGGAAAAAAAGTTAATTCTCTGTATCTTTTGATCGGTGCACAAATTACTTTTCCTTTAAGTATTTATATTAAAAGCCAGGGGGGGGGGCATCTGCCCCCCTCCGGGCGCCCATGTGTACAATCTGATTTTTTTTTTGAATTTAGGAAACATTTATCTGGGATTTGAAATGCACACTAACACTAAGACGAATTCTCATTCAGAACCACAGAACATATCACCTATAGAAAAATATCTCAAATGGAAGAATCGCGACAAAGGTTTTTAGTTAGGTTTTTATTCAACGATGGCGACACTGTCGGGAGATAAGAGAAATTTACAGGTATCTGTGGTGTGGACAGTGATTTGTGTTGGTTGATTTTGTCATTTATTTTGTCATTTTAAAAGTCAAAATTTGAATTTTTAATTGTGTTGTTGTACCCCACGGTACAGAATGGTTTCCACGCGCGTTAAAGTGAAAATTCAAAAAGTTTTGGTTGAAAAAAAACCTAATTTTTGTTCGTATTTTTTTGTATTTATCCGTTTGTTTCGTTTCGTTCGTATTTGTATTTATTATTCGTATTTACTTTGCGATCTACCTATAACTGCGTGTCTCTTGCTAACTTACTAACTCTTTTTGCACTATGTTCGACATCGGAAACTTCCTGCCAGTCATAGTTTTTAAAAAAATGAGGCGAAAAGAGCTAAGAGGAGTCAGCAAGCCAAATGCAGTTGAACATTAAAAATTATACAAAAATAATAAAAATATATGAAAAAAATCAATTCGGCTTTTTGTCAAGAATACTCGATTAGTTGGGTTTTCAGTCAACGAGGGCGCCGTAATTCATAACCGGTACATACCATTGCAGATACTTTTCTAGAGGTGATATGTTCTGTGTTCAGAACCACAAATTTTCAGAACTATTTTGACATATTTTTTTTAAACATAGGTAACAGGTAAATTGCCAAAGTAAACTGTGACATATTTTCTGGTGGCGTTCATTCCGCACCTGTAGTTCTGTTTCACTCCAGCGTCCCCAAGCGGATGCGATCCGAAGCTTTTTTTTTAGGCCCCGCCCTCCATTAAGCTTTTTTTTCTATCCGTGAGGATATGTGTTCTGTGAGGCAAACTGCCTAATAAAATTTTGGGAAACAATGCGCCGTCACGGCGTGATGGATGCGATCCGAACTATTTATAATAAAGGTTTCTGTAATCAAATCAGCTTTCAAAATAGTTCTCCCAATGTCAATATTTATATTTTCAATATTAGATTTGTTCGGACTTCAGTTCGGAATTGAACTAACTTACGCATTTCTTTATAAAGGTTTGATATGACCAAATGCGAGAGCGTAGTCCAATTTAGAACTGATTTTGAACTGAAGTCCAATCAAACCTTTTTCCTAATTATTGAATATTCACGGATTTTTCTTCCGAGTAGAGCAAAAACGGCCAAACTTCTTGTGTTTTGTGTAAAATCTGATTTTTTTTGGAATTTAGGAAACATTTATCTGGATTTAAAATGCACACCAACACCAAGACGAATTCTCATTCAGAACTATTTTGACATATTTTTTTTAAACATAGGTATAGTATTTTTAATACCCATTTAGAATAACCCCATCCTTATTTATCAATCACGAATCAGATGAAACAAAAAATTACCAACAAAAACGAACGTCGATTGCTAATACGTCAATTTCATGTACAAATAGGAAATTCCTAACCTAATTTTATTTGTGTGTTCAAGAAGCGACATACGTTTTGTCACTAGAACGACTGGTACTTCTAAATAGGTATTAAAAATTCTATAACAGGTAAACTGCCAAAGTAAACTGTGACATATTTTCTGGTGGCGTTCATTCCGCACCTGTTATTCTGTTTCACTCCAGCGCATAGAAAAGTGATTTATAAATTCTTAAATAGAACATTCACTGGATTCATCCCCTCCACTTTTTGTTTTAGTTCGTGACTACACCGCTGTGCGCCCATATCGCCGTTTCTTAACGTCCCCCTCGTTTCTATTCTAATCTCTGACTTTACCGATGAGTTAGCTATCTTTGTTTAATGAATAAAAAATGACAATGACCGACATAGAATCGTATATATAAAAACCAGTCATAAATACGCAGGTGTCCATTTAACATCATAATGCAAGCAAATGTCATCTTGTCATCTGAATTAATTTGTTGAGTGCATCGTCGTTGATTATTTTGAATTCCAAGACTGTGAAAGAAGTGATAAGTGCATCATCATAAGCAGCCGGTTTAAGAGTTGTTGCCACAATGTGTGACCAGGCGGCAAAAAAATAAGGGTGTCCCTAATCACCCGGATCTTCCGGTTGAATTTTTTTTTTTTATTAGCCCGGAATTTCCGGATTATTATTATATTATTATTCGTCCGGATTGTTTTTTTACTTGTGTACCAGTTCACCATTAGTTCAGTACACTTATATCCAGTATTAGATGAACTGTAATGAAACTAACCAAAAATATGCAAACTAGCCCAAACTAACCCGTCCACGTAATGCGTATTAGCCCTTGCATGTATTGAATTTAGAAACAAAAACAGCGCGATTTGAGCGCTTTGTTATTAACTAGTAGTTCAGTACACTTATATCCAGTATTAAATGAACTGTAATGAAACTATCCAAAAATATGCAAACTAGCCCAAACTAACCCGCCCACGTAATGCGTATTAGTAAAACAGCGCGCTTTGTTATTAACCATCAATTTCTCTCACTTTGTATCTCCTTGTATCTCCACCATCCTCAATTACTTGTTAATTATCAATTGTCAATTACTTATCACCACCTTCATAATTGAATTTTAATAAAATTAACTATTCACAAAGAATTGACCATTTGAGCACATAATACCTGGAATATAGTAGTCCAGTACACTTATAACCAGTATTAAATGAACTGCAACGGAACTAATCAAAAATATGCAAACTAAAGGCCGAAACCCACTAGCAACGCGCCACGCCACCCCACGCCATGTGACACATGTTCACGTGGGACAGTTTGTGTGCAAATTGACGGATGGCGTGGCGATGCAAGAATATACGCATACATTTTCGTCACATGGCGTGGTGTGGCGAAGCATGACGTGGCGTGTTACTAGTGAGTTTCGGCCTTAACCCGTCCACGTAATGCGTACTAGTCCTTGCATTGTCGAAAAAATTCAAATATCGAATTTCAAAAAAACAAAAAAAAAATTCTTTCGGATAGAGGAGCAAAAAATACGTCAAAAAGTAAATTTGACCCTCCTCGCTACGGTACATCTTGAGGCCGAAAAAAAATAAAAAAGGAAATTTTGATTTTGATCAGAAAAAAATTGTGGGTATCCGACACGAGACCACTTTTTCGCCTATAACTCCGCTATTTCTTAACCGTTTCCAGTCATATCTCATTTGAAAGAGGATAAAATTATCTACAAAATATTATTTTATGGAGTTTCTAGGCCCTTTTTGTCTTTGAGATATTGGCCGTCAAATTTGAAATTTATTGTAATTTTGTTAAAATGTTCGAGGTCGATTTTCTCGAAAACGGTTCGCCGTGAAGGGATACTTCTAATAGGCTTTTTTGTAGTACTCGACGCGATCTATAAGTTTTATATTTAAACTTTTTCTCCCAAGCTTTTCGTTTTTGAGTTAGGACGGTTTCAAAATTTAAAAAAAAAAATCGAAGGCTACTTACCTTTGATTTTTTTTGTCGAAAAAATTCAAATATCGAATTAAAAAAAAAAAATCTATCGGATAGAGGAGCAAAAAATACGTCAAAAAGTAAATCTGACCCTCCTCGCTGCGGTACATCTTAAGGCCGAAAAAAAATAAAAAAGGAAATTTCGATTTTGATCAGAAAAAAAATGGGGGAATCCGACACACAATAGAAAATTCAAATTTGAAATTGGCGGCGCGGCGCCAGCAACAGCGCAATGGGGCCTGGGGTATGGGGAGTAATGATTGTGTCATTGAAGGGGTACATGGTGTATTATTTTCCGGACGAATAATATTGAAATAATAATTCGGAAATTCCGGGTTAATAAAAAAAAAAAAATCGACCGGAAGTTCCGTAACATTATCCACACTGAAAAAATAAATCGGTCAAAAGCGAATTGTAGCCACAGACCAGGGAAATCTACATCAAAAACAACACAGAAACAGAAATTTTGGTTTTGTTGGAGATAAACAACCTAGAAATCGTGTCACTATATGATGCTCCATACATGCTCGAGGGAATTATAAATAACTTGATCAAATATGACAGCCATTTAACTGGAAAAATGGACATTTTCAAAAAGCAGATTGGAAAGTGTTTCAGTCAGTTCATGAGTCAGATACGCCAGATCATCTATGAATAGATTATAGATTATTTTATTAATTAAGTGATTCTCACATAAATAAAATGTATAAAATTTTAGTTTTGAAGCACTGCCTTATTTTGAAATAATTGAAATGTCAAACCATTAATTTAAAACCGAGATTCAAACGGCCCGCCAAATATTGGTTCAATGACTACACCGCTATGGCAGCACCGTCGTAAATGTCAGTTGGCGACTACAATGGAAGTGAGCGTTCTATATCAGAATATAAATCACTTTTCTATGCTCCAGCGTCCCCAAGCGGATGCGATCCGAAGCTTTTTTTTTAGGCCCCGCCCTCATTTAAGTTTTTTTTTTCTATCCTTGAGGATATGTGTTCTGTGATTTGTGTTGTGGCCCTTGTTGCTTTCGAAGTGAATTTTATGTATTTCTACGTATTTTCCATTGGTTTTGGTCATATTATTGTTTTCATAGTGAATTTGATAGTTTTTAGTATGTCTACGTATTTTTTAGTGTTCTGGCCCTTGTTTACAAAGTGAATTTTATAGTGTTTATAATGTTTCTACGTATTTTTTTAATTTAGTAATAAATTCTGAGATGGAGAGTGAATATCTTAAGGTATTATTAGGGGAAAATCGAGCCTCTGTTAGATCCTTTCTTTTAATTGCAGCAATCCATAAAGCCCTGCGTTGTTTTTCACTTTTGTAGATCAAAAGCCGATGATTTAAAATAGCAGGAACTGAATAAAATTTGACATTAGCCCTG
This sequence comes from Ceutorhynchus assimilis, assembly GCA_917834065.1. Lineage (NCBI taxonomy): Eukaryota > Metazoa > Arthropoda > Insecta > Coleoptera > Curculionidae > Ceutorhynchus > Ceutorhynchus assimilis. Next base: position 3,008,958 of record OU892286.1, read on the forward strand.
TTACCTCAACTTTCACACCCAATTACGATGCAAATCGCTGGCATTTTAATTAACACAATACCTAAACACACAAAAAAACACAAAATCCGATAAATTAAATCTTGACGTTTGTCCAGAATGTGACAGAATCAATGACATATAGAATAAACAACACATAGTGCTTAACCCAATGCTTGACCCGAACTTCCATATTGAATTTCGTTTTTGACAGGTCAGTAGATTGCCTAATTAGGTGCTAGCTGACGTCTCATACATAACCTCAATGACATGTTTGTCCCCCTAACGAAAATCACTCTATATCCTGTTCGCAATCCGATGTCCACAGGTGCAGGAAAATGTATCACTTTTCCCTATCAAATAGCATTGAAAGGTGATAAATTTTACCTGTACCTGTGGACATCGGATTGTGAACAGGATATAGAGTGATTTTCGTTAGGGGGACAAACATGTCATTGAGGTTATGTGTGAGACGTCAGCTAGCACCTAATTGGTTTGGTTATATATTTGCTTGTTTATAGTTTTTGTATATTTCCTATTGAACAGGCTTCGTAGCTCCATGCTCCATGACTTCTTCACATATCTGCCCCTCAGACCCCCTTTTGTGGATGAACTAGACTCACTTATAGGCCAGGAAAGAGAGGTTGAACCTCGCAAACTCGACACAAGTTCTGTTTTATTTTTTTTCTGGTAGGATAAGGGCTACTTGTTATGGGTCTAACTTTTTCCCACAAAATTTCATCCTGGAATATCCCCTTTCATCCCCCTAAATGTGTTTTTTTGTGGTTTTTCCGAAACGTAGCGCTTCTGATAAGTTTTACAAAAAAATACTGTTTTAGCAAATTGAAGAGGACTAAATTCTCTATAATTTATCCAGCAACAGCATATGTCTATCACCTACCCTTTAGTCGGAGTAGCAGTCTAAAGTTGAATGACCTTGAAAATAGATGTTTTGGAAATTATTATTTTTTTACTGAACAGTAAAGCGAATCCACCACAAACTATAAAGCAAATACTCATAAATAATTGGCCGATTTTTTGGTATATGTTTTATTTAAAAATGGTAACCCGTCTAAGATATACTGGGTGCTGAAAGTTAAACAACCCCCTTTCATATCATCTGAAGGGCTAATGCTAGGCTGTTCAAATTTTCAGGGATTATTGATGTTAGAATGATATTGAAAAATTCGTATAATGCACCCCTATTCTCCACCTGGAACCACCCCAAAAAAATAAAATTTGAAAAAAAAAATGCCTTTTTTTTCAGTTTCTCGCACACAATGCCCTCCATGTAAATGGTTCAAATATTTTTTTTTTGTGCACACCTTCGACATACATGCATAGACACCAAAATCATTTTTCTAGTACAACCCCACTAGACGGAAAAAAAATATTCGGGGGGTGATTTTTTTTTTTTTTTTTTTTGGCTTTTTATTTCACATAGGTCAGTAGCGCACTGGATAAGCTTTCCAAAAATATATCTACTTATTGCAACATCCCTCTGGAAACTACCCCTGCCCCTTATGGAAGTTGTCGCAACCACTATTTAGCGATTATTTCGTTACCTATGCATTTTATGGGAAGGAAATTTATACGAAATTGATGACCACCATATGCTCTACAAATAAGGTCTTGATGCATTTTCTTTATATTTGCAATCGTTACGCTACAGTGGCGTCCCAAAGTTCAGCAATTTAGAAGTGGATTCCAGGTTTATTCCATTATCTCGTCACCTATACATTTTATCGTTAAAATTCATTTGCTAAATGGAAGGCCAGAAATTTGTCTACTCATTATGCCCTATGCACTTTCTATGTTCTTGCCACCTTTCAGCCACAACGGTAGCCCAAATGTCGGAAAACGTCACGCAAACTCCATTTTTGTTATTTTTTTTTCGTCAATGGTTTTCAGCTCATGTTATAAGGGCCTATCTAATTGATTTATTATAACAGTATTAAGTATATGCCAATTATATTTCATGCAATCTAAGGTCTATGTTCCAACCAATAAAATACAGTGGCGACATCGACAGCTTGTAGTTGTTTCCACACCACCCAACAATGGTGTGGGAACCATGTAGGTACTCTACCTCAAGAGGTGCGTTTTTTTATTGTGGTATCCCCAGTAGGCCTACTATACATTAATGTATGTATCTTTTTCCTCTCATCTCCTCGGTTGGGAGGGGGGGGGGGGGGGTGCTAAATCTGTGAATAGGTGACGAGATAATGGAATAAAACTGGAATTCGCTATAAAATTTCTGAGCTTTGGGACGCCACTGTGGCGTAACGATTGCAAAATATAAAAAAATGCATTAGGAACCTATTTGTAGAGCAAATGGTGGTCTGCAATTTCGTATAAATTTCCTTCCCATACAATGCATAAGTAACAAAATAATCGCAAAAGAGTGGTTGCGACAACTTCCATAAGCGGCAGGGGTACTTTCCAGAGAGATGTTGCAATTAGTAGATATATTTTTGGAAAGCTTATTTAGTGCGTTACTGACTACTGTCTGAAATAAAAAGCCAAAAAATAAATAAAATAAATTTCACCCCCTTAATATTTTTTTTCCGTCTAATGGGGTTGTACTAAAAAAATGATTTTGGTGTCTCTGCCTGTATGTCGAAGGTGTGCACAAAAAAATATTTGAACCATTTACATGGAGGGCATTGTGTGCGAGAAAATGAAAAAAATGGATTTTTTTTTAAAATTTTATTTTTTTTGGGGTGGTTTCAAATGGAAAATAGGGGTGCATTAAACGAATTTTTCAATATCATTCTAACATCAATAATCCCTGAAAATTTGAACAGCCTAGCATTAGCCCTTCAGATGATATGGAAGGGGGTTGCTTAAATTTCAACACCCTGTATATCTTAAACGGGTTACTATTTTTAAATAAAACATATACCAAAAAATCGGCCAATTATTAATGAGTATTTGCTTTATAGTTTGTGGTGGATTCGCTTTACTATTCAGTAAAAAAAAAATAATTTCCAAAACATCTTTTTTCAAGGTCATTCAACTTTACAACGCCACCCTGACTAAAGGGTAGCTGATAGACATATGCTGTCGCTGGATAAATTGTAGAGAATTTAGTCCTCTTTAATTTTCTTACAGAGTATTTTTTTGTAAAACTCATCAGAAGCGCTACGTTTCGGAAAAACCACAAAAAAAAATCTTTAGGGGGATGAAAGGGGATGTTCCAGGGTGAAATTTTGTTGGAAAAAGTTAGACCCATAATAAGCAGCACTTGTCCTACCAGAAAAATAAAATAAAACAGAATTTGTGTCGAGTTTGCGAGGTTCAACCTCTCTTTCCTGGCCTATTACTAATTTCTAATATGCTGCAATCGATGCAACAAGGGGACGTACCGGACAATAATCCCAATCAAGTAAATCAGTGTTTTAAGCAATTTACCATTCGCCCCAAAAAACACAATCACTATGTGACCTGTGCAATTAGTCAATTACTTTTAGCCACCAGAATTAATTAACATCAAGTTGGAAGCAAACTGGCAGAGAAGCTGCTACCTTGTAGCTGGATGTTGGATCATCAAAGGCTAGAGGAAGACAACCTTGATCACAAATTACCTGGTCCTCCTGGTAGGGGGTTGAGGCATCTGGCTAACTCTCCGTTACTCGGAAAAAACTTTAGACTGTTGAAAGACCCAATCAACAGCCTCGGAACAGGACTGAAAAACGGAAACGAACTAGGCAACGGAAACGGACAATGAGTATCGGTACATGGAACGTCCAAGGAATCTCTAGAAAAATAAATGAAGTGATATCAGAGATAAAATATCAAAAAATGGACCTGCTTGTCGCCACAGGGACCAAAAAGAAAGGACAGGGCTCAGAAAATCTTGGAGAGTACGATCATTTCTTCAGCGGGGTTCAAAAAGAATTCACAGCGAAGAAAGGAGTCTCGATCTTCATACACAGAAAATGGAGAAAACATATAACATCATGGGAAGCAGTGAACGAAACAATAATAAAACTAAATGTATGTATGTTCGGAAGGAAAATAACTATCTTGGGAATATACGGTGTGAACGACGACGAACCCGTTAATATAAAGGATTTATTTTATCAACAATAGGGAACTTGACAAAAAATTTAAACGTGAAAATATTCCTATAAATCATAAGAATACATTAATTAAAACCTATATCAGCCAAAAAAACATTTTTTTTGTCGCAAACGGCCACAATAAGGAATTAAAAATGCGGAAAAATTCAAATTATTTCCAGCGGGAAAAAACGCTCTGGTACTGGTCGTGACGTCATCTAGTATGATCTGTCAGTGTCTGTCAGCAACCGTCCATCATACCGTGAGTTCCTCTTGAAACACTGAGCGCTCGGAGCATTTTCCGTCTTTTTTCCTTATGATGAGAAGAACAGGGATAAAAGAACAAAACAGAAACTCCGAGCGTTTACTCGAACTCTACATAATAAATACCCGTTAGATGTGTTTATTTACGTTTTTCTCTGATTGTTTGAAGTTTTATCATTATTAGAATTGGTTTACTTAGCTTAAATTCAATGATCAGCTCAGGATTATATAAATAAAACGATATACCTATTAATTATGACCGAAGAAGCTTAAATTCAATGATCAGCTCAGGATTATATAAATAAAACGATATACCTATTAATTATGACCGAAGAAGGAAATTCCAAAGGCCAATCCGCCAATCTGTAATTTGTGATATGTTTATAGTAGCAAAAGTAAGTATGTGCGAATCTTTTTTCCATTATAACTTAAAAATTTACAACTCGCCGCAACCCAAAACAACAACAAAACAAATAACGGTGGAAAATGTGGAAATCAACCAAATTAAATACAATGAAGTAAAATATAACGTTTGACGACAAGGTGACGCAAAATCATACTACGTGACGTCATCTTGATTCGCGCGCATTTAAAGTCGTTTGAAATGCTTTTAATACGCGCGAAACTTTAAACATTTTTCACCAAGTTATTATTGAGCTTTAGGGAATAATATTTGGGGAATACTCTTTCAAGGCATAAATAAATGATTTAAAAAAATTAAAAATAAATTGTAAAGTTCCCTATTGAGTGACCAAATCATAAAAGTAGGAACTTCAAGGGAAATAATATTGCTGGGAGACTTTAACGAACGAACAGGAATGAAAATCAACGACAAGATGGTCGGAAAATTTGGAGATAATGTAACAAATAATAATGGAGAAAGGCTCATAGCAATATGCCAACAAAATAACCTGAAAATTCTAAACGGTTACTTCCAGCATAAAGAAATACATAAGTACACATGGAAAAATGAAACCAGACAACAAAAATCGATCATTGACTACACTATCGCGAAACAGAGCTCGAACATAAAATTCCAGGCTGTGAGAGCATATAGGGAAGCGACCTGTGGAAGCGATCACTACCTCCTGAAAACAAACATCTTTATCCCGGGCAGAAACACCGCAAAAGAAAATGGAATGGAAAAACAAGAAGACAAAATTGTGCCTGAGAGATACAACCTAAAAATCTCTAGAAAAACAAAGCGTAAAGGGGTTGTACATGAAGAGATTGGATCAAAAATTACAGAGTAGTATAAACTTCCAAAACCTAGAAATGCATTATCAACATATCAAAGAGAGTATTCACAGTGCAGCATTTGAAGCCCTAGGCAAATACGAAAAAAACGGAAGAAGGCCCTCACCCTATTGGTGGGATCAAGAAATAGAGAAAAACATAGCAGATAAAAGGAAGAAATACCAACAGTATCTAAGTTTAAAGAAAATACCGGACAAAGAAATATATAAAGAAGCACAAGCAAGAGTACGGAATAAAATAATACAGAAAAAAAACGAGTCATGGGAAAGAAACTGTGCGCATATTAATACTTATCTGGGGGGTAAAAGAAACACAGAAAGTTGGAGATTACTCAAAAACATGAGGAAAACACAAACTGAGGATATTATCAATACAATAACACCCCAGAAATAGGAAGAGTACTTTAAAGAATTACTGACAGAACAACGAGCAGTGTTTAAAGAAGAAAGGGAACAGACACGAAACATAAAAACTGCAGGATCACCTATAAGAGTTATGCAAGAAGAAGTTAAAAAACACTGTAGCTTCTTGAAAAACGGTAGGGCACCACCCAAGTAACATTTTAAATGCTTTTTGGCATTATCTAAGTTATATGAAAGCTTTAAGAATGTAAAATTAGAAGCCTTCTATTTTAAAACTATTGTGTTTTATTTAAGAGCTGTAACAACATTCCCAGATAACACAGAGGGATCCATAAGACATCCATTGGTTGTCCACTGGACGGCCAAGCAAAAATACTAGGAAGTCCGATGGACATCCAGATTAAGTTCAGTGGATGTCTCATGGACATCCTCTGGCTATCCAGTTGGCACAGCTCTGGATCATTCCTGGATGTCCAGATCATAGCCATGGGGTACCGCTTAAATATCCATTTATGGATGTCCACGAGGCATCCACTGGACTACTTTTGGACATCCTATGGATGACCATGTCCAGCAGTTTTTAGGCCATTTATGGAATATTTTGGATACTTTATGGATGTTCTAGCGGCATCCATTTTTTCTGCCATTCATGGAATACTCCTGGACATAATATGGTTGTCCATAAAGCATCCATTTATGGACATGAGCTGGAAATCAAATTTCAAAAAAATTGCTGTTAAACAAACTTTATTGGATCATTTTATTACTTACACCTAAAAACATTATTTACATAAAATAAGTTTGTGTCATTATTCTGCGGTTTATTTAGGAAAAGGAAAATTATTTAGTATATTCTCAGAATTAAAAATAAAAAATATATTATTAAGTGAGCTGTGCATCGAAATTATTACTGAAACTATAGTTTTTCAATTTTTAATTCTGCGAAAAAGCTTAATAATATCCTTTTCCTAAACTAAACCGCAGAAACAAACTTTCAAAAAATATTATTTTTTATATTAGACAAAAAAAACAGTTATTCTTGGCAAATTAACATTAACATAAAATTATTAAATAACATAGATCATATACGGTCGAAAAAACTGGACGGACAAAAAGTGACACTTCAGTCCCTGTCATGAGGGAGTGAAATTGTCGCTTTAGTCCCGGAAGTACGAAAAAAATATATATTTTTTTTTAACAATAAAAAAAAAACGACTATTCTTATAGGAACTACTAAAATATCAATAAAAAAATATTGTTTTTTGTCAAACAAAACAAGTTTTACTCTCAAAGGAACCCAACAAACCAAAATAAAAACGAAGATAGCAGACAAGTGTTCACTTCCTTTCTTTTGCTCTACGCATCCAATTTTTGATACTAGTTTCAATGTCCTTTCTAGAAGAATCCTTAAACTTTTTGAAAACAGCATCTGGAACAATAAATTATAAAATAACTATAACTATTTAGACTGATAAATGCAAATAATATACCCTCAACGACTTGCATTAATAAATAGACGTAAAAGCTTAAAATGCTAGACATTAAATTTGCATTTTACGCCCTTAGTACAAAAAATAGTTACTATTTTTTGTATAACTAAGTACCTTTTATTTTAAAATCGAGTAAGACAGTCAGCAGTTTTTAAATTCTAAAAAATGGTTTAAAACTATTGTATGATATACTACTTACCAAACAACACACTGCATAGTTTTAGTTCTGAAAAATTTTTTTTCCCTTTTTTTCCAAAGTAAGTATAGGTCTCCGCCAATCGGTTTGAGATGCAGAAAGACAGGCCACGTTTCACGAATTGGTTAATGTCGATCCCTCCTATCTTAACAACTTCTTTAACCTTGAATAGATAGAAGAAAAATTAAAAAATCAGTATCATGTCTGTTTGAATACGTGACTTTTAACATTTGTATTTTTATAATCTAAATAAATAGACAGAAACCATAGAAAATTGAGTTAGGAATATATAGGTACTTACAACAATTGCATAATTAACATCATTCGATAAATACTCCTCAAAACCTGTTAAATCTTCTTCGTTGCTTAAAGGAAAATTAAAATCTTTAATGAAACTTATTTTGCAAGTTTCATTTATTTCTGAAGGTTTATTATTGGTATCAATTTTTTTGAGTGTTTGATCCATTTCAACTGTATAGCCATGAATTTCTTTAATGTATTGAAATAAAATGTTTTGTTTCCGGACAAGATCTGTCAAAAGCTTTCCTGAAATTAAAAGAAACAAATTTTGATCAAAAATACTTTGCAAAATTATAAATAAAATTCAATACCCAAAAACTCTCTTACCATGCATCTTGCAGCAGCCTGATTCTGTCGCTGAAACGTCCACTCTGATTTCATTGGTATTGTCACATCGAGGGTGTTCTAAAAAATTAATAAAAGGTTAATTTTTAGCTATTAAACGTTTTCGATATTTTAACCAGAACAGAACCTCCTTGTTTGATTTCAAAACAAAATTATAAACTATACATTATAAAATGAACTTTTGTCTTAAAATTATTTTTTTAATAAAATATTAAACTCCAAGCAGTTTTGGACATACCAATTACTCGACCATTTCCTAGTGCTGATCCTAAATTCGATGTCATACTTCCTAGAGAAGACGTCGAAGACGATGACGATCCCTTCGGCGATAATATATTATTGGCATCTGAACGTGGACCTCTTGCATTAGAATTAGCCAGACGAACAGGATTTTCTAGAACAAAACAAAATAGAACGATATTTTTTCTGTGCTACAATATGTAATTACGAAGTGTCTTTATTTTCATGGTTTTATCAAAAACACTTATCAGGAGAAATATTTTCACCTTAATTATTTTTAATTTCAAAAAATTCAAGTTTTATTACCTATTGAAGTTATAAATTTAATAATAATCAATTTCTCAACATACCAACCAAAATTGGGGCCGGTGGTAATGAATTTTTTTTGGGCTTACAGCCTCTTTCCTTTTCGTCCTCACTAGTAGAAATGGGGCTGGATTCCGGCGAAAAAACTTTTTTTGTTCTCTTTTTTCTTGAGGATTTTTCATCACCAGTATCTGAACAGAGGTCCGAGAACATTTCGGCAGTCTGACATTTTTTCCTAGCCGTAAGATAATCATCTGCAAAAATATAAAAGGAAACTGCAACTAAGTGATTTATGGGATTTCAGATTACTGTGAGTTATGATCAACTCACAGAATAATAATTGAACCAGAATTAATAAAAGAACTATTTAGATATCTAGGACTTCTGTTTTAAAAGTTATTAGTATTTTAAATACGTCAAGATAATCAACGCCTTCTATTAATACTCTTACCATATATTCCATTACGAAATATTTTCACAGGGTGCAGTGGCCAGCAAGTGTTTGGCTCCTCATTATTTTTAATAAATTTTAGTAGTTTTTCCTTATTAAATGGCGGCCAATAGCATTTGTTATTATAAATCCATGAGGAGGGCACTGCTTCCACTGCATTTTCCTCCTCAAACTGCACTACACTCCACGTCTTATCCATCCTTTTTTTTCGATGAGCAACGGAATTTCAGTAATTTGAAAAATTATACCAAATGTACAACTTCAAATAAACTAGCTGTAACATAAATTAATTATTATTACAAATAGTAGGAATGCAGTTATATATACAGGGTGACTGGTAAGTGGACGTATTCCTTTGAGGAGATGACATTAGAGCCTATTTGCTACCGATTAAACACTATTTACCTCTATACCATTCTTAACGGTTTTCGCGATATTTTCATTTTTCTAATTTTTATAAAATTCACTACCTTATGAGGCAAATATTTAAAATTAACGAAAATAACAAGGACCTTTCTGAAAGTCGTGTTTTAAATTTTAAGCTGACACACTGACAAAAATATCAGCATTGAAAATTATCGAAACACTAATGTTAACTATTGAGTTATTGCGGTTTAAACTTAACTTTTCTTGTTAAGTTTCTAACTAATGACTTATTTAACCCTAAAAATATCGAAAATTTCATAGTACTTCAAACGTACAAATAATTGGCAAAAGTACTCCATTTTATTGTCTCCAAGATAAGGTACATTATTTCAGAATTAGCTTTTTGCTTTATTGTTAAATAAATTATTTTTATTTTAAGGAGAGACGATATAATTTTCAACAGAATTCTAATTTATACCTGTTTTGGATATCAAGTGTTGCAATAAAAATTTTATCAATTTTTTTACTAGCTAATAGTAATAGTTATTAGTAAAGAAGAAGTAATTACTATTTTCTGCTTGAAAATTTTGAAATTTGCATAATAAATTACTGGCACTTTATTGCCAAGCATTCTTGAATGCACTCTCTTCCAAATAAAGTCTGTTTCTTTTTTGAAGATAATTCCCAAGTCAAAAATTCACTACCAATGTTGGCAACACAAGCTCTTTCTAGATAAAAAATTTGAAAGCATTGACAATTTTACATTGTATCGCCAACATAATGTAAGTGTGACTTTTATCTTTGAAAAAAAAACAATATTTACCATTTGAAAAAATGTATTTCCTACCTTATAATAAAAAAAAAACAACATTCTCCTAATAAAAAAAAAAACAACATTCTCAAAATTAAATGAAAAAACTTTTCCAACAAGTGATGTAATTAATTTTCAAAATGACTACCCCCATTCCTTATGCAATCACGAGCCCGTCTTCTTACTTCTGTCCTGGTTACTCGATTTGAAAAGTTCTGTCGCAATATCGCAACCCCATTCTGTATCCTTTCAATCAGTTCTTCGCGCGTATTTACCTCCGTGGCATATACGATTTCTTTCAGGTGCCCCCATACATAAAAATCTAATGGAGTTAAATCAGGGCTCCTAGCAGGCCATGGAATGGGTCCACCCCTTCCAATCCATCTATTCGGAAACCTTTGCTCTAAGAGTTCCCGTATTGTAAGACGATAATGTGCAGGACATCCGTCATGCTGGAAGATCATCTCTTGCCTGTTCGCTAGAGGGACATTTTCTAGTAGCTCATACAAGTTGTTACGTAAAAATTCTTCATAATTTTCACCGTTAAGGTTATCCGGTAAAAAATGAGGTCCAATTAAATTATTGGCGATAACTCCCATCCATACATTGACACTAAATTTTCTTTGGAAACTAACTTGCTTCTTCTGATGCGGATTATCTTCGGCCCAGTAGTGCAAATTATGAAAATTTGTTTTTTTCCTTTCCTTCTCTGCTAAATTTTGATTCATCGGTCCATAAAATTCTTGTTAAAAATGAAGCATCCTCAATATCCGCATGGAGAATAAATCTGCAGAATTGAACTCTGCGCGCCGGATCACCCTCGTCTAGTCCTTGCACAGGAGTGTGATGAAATGGGTGAAGACCATTTTGATGAATCACTGACCAGACCTTCCATTGTGAAACACCCAGCTGTCGGGAAATTTTTCTGGTGCTTGTTGTTGGACCTTCTTCAAGTAGTCTCAAAATTTCACCATCAATGTTAACGTCTGCAGGAGGAGCTCCTACGCGTTCTACTCGTTGAAGGCTGCCAGATTCTGAAATGCGACGGTAAGTTGCACCAAACACACTAACATGTGGAATGCGCCTATTTGGGAAGCGACGTACATATTCTCTTTGAGCTTCAGCTGCATTTCCATTGGAAAAACCATAAATAAATAAAATGTCCGCATATTCAGCATAGCTAAACGTTGCCATTTTAGATAGAAGTTAACAGCGAAAGACTATCATCAGAACTATTTAAATCAAAACTTTGGACGAAAAACTGAAACTAAATTTTGTTATTGTTTATTATTATTAATTCAAAAAATGGAAAAATGCGTATGGTATACCTGTTGATAAATATCAACATGATTGGCGAGTATCACACCAAATTGCAATAAGAAAAGACTGGAAAATAATGTTGCTTACTTAGTCTGAACTTACAATTCTTCTAAATGCGAGAATAAAACCGTTACTCCTACAAATGAAAATTATGAAATCAACAATAAAACAACCTTATTTTAAAGACAATAAAATAGAGAATTTTTAACAATCATTTGTACGTTTGGTGGACTAAAGTGCGTTTTTTTTTTTAAAGATAAAAGTCAAACTGACATTATGTTGGCAATACAATGTAAAATTGTCAATGCTTTCAAATTTTTCATGTAGAAAAGGCTTGTGTTGCCAACATAGTTACTAAATTTTTGACTTGGGGAATTATCTTTTAAAAAAAAACACACTTTATGAAGTTTTCGAAATTTTTCAGCATAAAGAAACCATTAATTCGCAGAATTCAGTTCTGCAGATTTATTCTGAATTCGGATGTTGAGGATGCTACAATATTAGAGAAGGAATAACAAATTTTGATTTTTTACCTGATAACCTTAACGGTGAAAATTATGAAGAATTTTCACGTAACAACTTGTATGAGCTACTACAAGATGTCCCTTTAGCGAACAGGCAAACAGATGATCTTCCAGCTTGACGGATGTCCTGCACACTATCGTCTAACAATAAGGGCACTCTTAGACCAAAGGATTCCGAATAGATGGATTGGAAGAGGTGGACCCATACCATGGCCTGTTAGGAGCCCTGATTTAACTCCTGTTGCGATATTGCGACAGAACTTTTCAAATCGAGTAACCAGGACAGAAATACGAAGACGGGCTCGTAATTGCATAAGGAATGGGGTTAGTCATTTTGAAAATTAATGAGTTATTGATTAAATTGTATCAAAAAGTTTTTCCATTTCATTTTGAGAATGTTGTTTTTTTTATTATGATAGGAAATACATTTTTTCAAATGGTAATTATTGTTTTATTATGGAACGAAAAAATTAGGTGCCAATTGTGAACTATTTGAAAGAGAATGCATTCAACAATGCTTGGCCATAGAGTGCCAGTAATTTATTATGAAAATTTCAAAATTTTCAAGCAGAAAATAATAATTACTTCTTTACTAAAAACTATTACTATTAGCTACTAAAAAATTTGATAAAATTTTTATTGCAACACTTGATATCCAAAACAGGTATAAATTAGAATTCTGTTGAAAATTATATCGTCTCTCCTTAAAATAAAAATAATTTATTTAACAAGAAAGCAAAAAGCTAATTCTGAAATAATGTACCTTATCTTGGAGACAATAAAATGGAGTACTTTTGCCAATTATTTGTACGTTTGAAGTACTATGAAATTTTCGATATTTTTAGGGTTAAATAAGTCATTAGTTAGAAACTTAACAAGAAAAGTTAAGTTTAAACCGCAATAACTCAATAGTTAACATTAGTGTTTCGATAATTTTCAATGCTGATATTTTTGTCAGTGTGTCAGCTTAAAATTTAAAACACGACTTTCAGAAAGGTCCTTATTATTTTCGTTAATTTTAAATATTTGCCTCATAAGGTAGTGAATTTTATAAAAATTAGAAAAATGAAAATATCGCGAAAACCGTTAAGAATGGTATAGAGGTAAATAGTGTTTAATCGGTAGCAAATAGGCTCTAATGTCATCTCCTCAAAGGAATACGTCCACTTACCAGTCACCCTGTATATAGTTACCTTTTGAATTAGCAGACAATAGCTGGTATACCTACATATACTTAGAATGATAATTGACCATTTTTAAATATTTTAATTTACTTATAGAAAATATTTTATAATTTTTTTTTGATAGAGAATGAGTTTTGAAAAATATGAGACATTATCAAGAAATAAAGTTCAGTTATTTTTGTACCTAGGTTAAACGAGACTTGAAAAAATACACACATTCATGTTAGCTGTGATGTTCATTGTAAAGTGTACCAATGAATAAATAAAATAAATGATATTAAAGCAAATCACTTCCTAGGACATAAAACTACCAGCTATCCCAAAATGTTAATTTAGATGTAAGAGTGGAAGCACTAGAAAAACATCATCCTTGAATGGTAATTTCAAACATTTTGAAGTTATTTCGGAAAGTGGCCACTGTTGGAGTTTGTCCAAATTTCTTACTAAATAAATGCCAAGTAAAGATGATTTTATAGGTTCAGTAAAAAAATCAGAAACATTTAGAAATCTATGTCCAATTATATATGGCAAACCCTTTTTTATTAAAATGTTTCTTATTAATATTAAATTTCCATTTTTTAATGAACAGCAATGATCAGGTGATTCCACAGTTAACAAGAAATTTTGACAATGCACTTTTTGAAACTGGTCATATTCTTCGTCAATATCGATAAGAGGTCCATTAAAATGTCGTGATTTGAAAGTAGGTTCATCAACAGATGATTCTTGTTTATAGAGAAAATCATTGAGTTCAGATTTACGAAATACAATTTGGGCTAAAGGTTTATCTTGTTTACGTACTAATTTTAAAATGATTTGCATGAAATTTTCAAAAGGAAATGCTGAAAAATTAAATAATGGACCGAATTTAGTAAAATCTGCATGGAGGTGCAGAAGATTATGAATGTTATGGGAACAGTGTTCTTGGCCATAAAGAAGACTAAAAGTATGGACAAAATATTCCAGTAATTCACTTGCATAGTTTGTTAATTCTGTGGAAGCACTTGGACTGGAAAGGATGTATATTGATACATGGAGAGACAAGAAATTTAAATATTTATCTTTTGTCAAAATATCTTTTAAAACGAGGGGGCCAGTGTAAATTAAAAATTGGTAAAACTCTGTGGCTTTCCATCTCTTACATTCCATCATAGACCGTGGCTTTCTATTAAATTCAGCCGGAATGCAATATTTTAAATCACATAATTTTTTTGAAATGTTTGAAATTTCACGGAAAGATAGCTTAATTGAAGGAGCGCCATTGCACCAAAGTGTAACTATGAGTTTTTTAACTACACCCAAGTAAACTAAATGCATAGGATCTAAAACAAAATCATCTATCATATTTAAACTAGGTATTTTTTCCAAAATACTAGCCCCCAAGTGATGTTCTTCTTGAGTTTTCTGTCTAAATTTATAGTTATTTCTTAAAACCAAGTTATTAACATTTGGAAAGCAAACTCTATTTTGTATAAATACCCCTTCAATCTCACACTTAGAGCATGAGTAGTATCCATTATGCCCCTTAGTAGAAGTGATAAAGGCCTTTGCCGGTACATCTACAATGAATGCTTTAATTGTAAACTGATACTTCTGATCATTAATTATAATACCCTGTTCTGAAAATTTATTCACTTCCTCCACAAAGT
Source organism: Ceutorhynchus assimilis (assembly GCA_917834065.1). Classification (NCBI taxonomy): domain Eukaryota; kingdom Metazoa; phylum Arthropoda; class Insecta; order Coleoptera; family Curculionidae; genus Ceutorhynchus; species Ceutorhynchus assimilis. The sequence goes on from OU892286.1 coordinate 3,024,084, forward strand.
CTTTAAGAAATTCGTTCACATTTTTGGGTTTTTCATTTCCATGGTAAATACCTATTTTCTACAAACGTGTTAAAAATGCAATTTTTAACACCCCCTCGAAGCATTAAAAATGTTACTTTATTGCACTAGTGTTAAAAGTCTTTAAGGCACTAGTGTTAAAAATGAAACATCAAAATTTGAAAGCAAACGTCAAAAAAAGTTTGTATTTTTAATTATTTACATTAATATTAATGGTAAAATTTGAACAACTGAGGAAGCACCATCGGCCGCCTCCTCTATATTTTTCAAGGGATTGATGCAACCCTCTTTTTCTTGTGTATTTTGTTGCATTTTTAGCAAAAAGCTTACTGACCACGACAGACTTTCAAGAAACTGACAAGACATTTCATTACCTGTAAAACAAGGTGCTGGTTGTTTGAATTTTTTGACAAATATCAAATTCAATAATTTTACGTAGGAAAGATGCTTCCAATTTATTATTCATTTAAAAATCCATTTTGTCACTGGTTATTGCTTGTTATTGCCGTTTGTAGAAAAAATATTGTATGATATTTGTGTTAAAAGTATTTTTAAGGCACTTATGTGAATTGCAGAATTCGCTTCGCTCATTCTGCAAACTTTCACATGCGTGCCTTAAAAATGTACTTTTAACACTTATATCATAAATAACTATTATGTCAACTACATTTCTATTTTGCACTAGTGAGCAAAGTATTGGATAAAACTGAGATCCAGAACTTTTTGATAGTGGAAGTCCATCAATATTAACATAAATCTCAATTTTGTCTATAGGCTTGTTTTTAATACAACAAAATAGGTTCTTAATACATTTTTCTAGGCCGAAATGGAAAAATTGTCCAGGAAAAACAATTTTATATTCCAAATTTCTAGGTGTATGTAGTAAACTTCTGGCATCAAGGGGCAATTCATTAAAAGTTGGTTTCAATCGTTTTAATAAATCAGACAATGCAATATGAGATATGTTGAATTTTAAAGCCCACTCTGTTAATTCCGAAGTGATATCTTTTTTTTTTGTAATATTGTCACTGACTCCTAAATTTTGGACAACATTGGAAATTGAATCTTCTAAATCTGAAAAAGGTGAGGGTGAAACTGGGGGTGAAAGGGAAATATTGATATCTAATTCTTTATTGCCATCAAGATCAGGAGGATCTGCCCCGGGATCTGCTAACGTTAAGTCATTATTGAAATTCTCAGAAGCTACCATGAGTGGTGTGGCGTGTATATTCACATTATTGCGAGCATTATTGTCAGCTTGGAAATTATTACTTAAGTAAACATCAGAAGAAACATTATTTTCTTGATTATTATTAGTTCCACATATATTTTCCAAACTCATATCACTATGCAATTTTGCTTTTCTATATTTTGATCTGGAAAGTTTAGGCATTTTATTTGAAAAGTGAGTTGAAAAGTCAAGTAATCATCTAAATACTGTTTCACTGCTATCTATAAATCTATAATCTCATCAAATAACAGTGTTTTCCAACCTAAAAACAAAAAAGATCTATATCAGAAAATAGGTAGTACCTATGAATAATTTTAATTTTCTCACTAATTATGTATTCACCAAAATAAAAGTTAGAACAGTACCCAAATCTATAGACAGCTCGACTGTAATTTTTTTTTTTTCAAAAAAACTATTAGATTGATATTTGAGGTTGTATCAAGGTATAACTTAGGTCTCATCTATAAATATACCTACTCTTCATCTAGCAAATAAGTAAATTATAAAACGGGCTACGACCAAAAAAATTTGCCTTTTTTTTTAGATGAAATATTCATAGCAAAAAATCATAAATCATAAATAATGAACCAAAAATATTTTCATGTTTTGATAATAATTTATTGACGCCATATTGACTGGGTTTCAAAATTTATTGACACATTATGGTTAGATTTTACGATTTCTTTCTAATTTTGTGATAAGCAGAAATAATTAGGTAGGTATATCTATTAATTTCTTACCTGATGGGTGATTGATCCAACAACATCCAACACTGCAACACGACAAAACTTTTGCGAAAAAAATAAATAAAACGATAGCGTCCTGCTCCCCGGGGTCACTGGTTTCAATGGAAATGGTGGCGTTGTGTTGTGTGCGGTGACTATGTACTACAACACTACACCTACAGATTAATTACTAGAGGAACGTTCTTCAAACGATAATTCTGATTTTCTGAAAGGCGGAAACGAACAACTACCTGTTTTTTGGCAATTTTTAAAGTAGAATAATTCCGTTGTTGCGTACGAATACAGCGGTAGAGTGTATCGTTCAAGCAGGCAGCAGCATGAAGGAGTAATGGCTGCTGCTGGAGTGCTGGCTGGCCGCGCAGATGGCGAAACGCAAGATGCCGCGCCCTGATTGGCTGGCGCTCGGTCACGTTAACTTCTATCCCTTTTAATTGGGTGACTCCGTAGCGCTCCTATCGACTGTACCACTGTACTATCGACTAATTTCTTAGACAGAATTTCACAAATGGACCACTAATACCTACCTACCACAACTTATTAATAAATTAAATATTTGAAAATTCATTTTTGATTGTATATAAGTACTTCACTAAATAGTTATCCACTAGAAAGTCATTGGACATCCCAGGAGTTTATGCCATGCATGCATCACAAAATTATTTCGATTTATAGGTTCATTTATGGACACTGAATGGATTTCCAATGGATATCGATTCCTGGCAGTTCAGTAATTGTCCAAAAAAAAAGTCCACTGGATGTCCATTTCAAGACCATGATATTTATTTACATTTGTGGACATTAAATGGAATTCCAATGGATATCCGTTCCTTTCTGTCCATTTAATGTCTAAAAAATATAGTCCAATGGATGTCCAGTTTGTGACCATGATTTTTATATACATTTGTGGACGATAAATGGATTTCCAGAGGATATCCGTTTCTTGTGGTTCAGTTTTTGTCCAGAAAATATAGTCCATTAGATGTCCAGTTTATGACCACGATTTTTAGAAACATTTGTGGACACTTAATGGATTTCCATTGGATATCCGTTTCTGGCTGTTATCAGTTATTGTCCAAAAAATATAGTCCATTGGATGTCCATTTAATGTCCCTGGACATCTGTACATATTTTGTACCTAAAATGGATATCCATCGGATGTTGGGTGTTATCTGGGTTGTAATCACCTAATATTACAGCCTTTTAGCATTAAAATCGCGAATAGTTTTAAAGTAGCCGTAATAATGCTGCAAACATTTCTAGCTTAAAGCTGTTTTGGTTTAAGAAAGATCTGAAAACCGTTTGGCTTTATCTTAACCTACGAATAAGGAATTGAGCTGTATGAAGGGAGTGCGAAAGTTAAGCTTAAAACTGCAATAAAACCGAAGTTTATTAAACCTTTTAGGCTTGAAAAAAAGATCTAAAATCTAAACTTCATAGCTTTCTCCGATACCTGAAAGCAATTTTTAAATTCAATTGGGTTTAAGAAGGGGAGAAAGGCAGCTGCGTTAAATCTCAAAATCTTTTTGAATTTCTGACAATGGTGATGTAGCACGTGATGGACGTAAAAGTGGCAGGCGACATCTACCGCTCAATAAACGTATTTTAAAATCTTATTTTAATCTAACAAAAAGCTTGTTTATGGTCGGTGTTCAATACTTACTAACTATTTAAATATTATTAGGTTCGTTCCAACCCCCCGTTTTCGTATCGTCATGAAACGGTTTCGGAACTGTTAGGATCGATTGCAGGCGCATGCGTTGACCTTGACGGTTTTATCTTGGTACAGAAACAACGGGTAGTTGGAACGGTTTCATGATCGTTTTCGTAATGACGACAGTTCAAATAACTTTAACCCTAAATTTGTTTGTTTGCAAATTAAAATAGAAGAATATAGGATTAGGATTACAAAATAATATATAAAAAAGGAAAATCGAACACCAACGCTGATTCATTATCAAGAATCTGAAACTGAATCCTTGCGAGCTCATAACATCAAGGATTAGCAAATAGCTGATAATAAATTTTGTACTTTTTTTCACTTGAAAAAATAAAAATGCTACAGTCTTATAAGTTAGATTGGAAATTGGTTGTTTAACAACAACATGAACAACAACAACAGGTGACAAAAATTGAATTACGCATGTCAGTCATGGATCAGTCCACGCGGTTCTTGCTTTCCACTCGGGATCGAAATGACGGTGCTAAAACCAGTTCTCGAACGATCCCAGGTTTGGTTGGAACGCCAACGAAACTGTACGGTAAACGATCATCTCTCGGTTGGAACGCGTTTAACCTATGGCGCATGACCGTGACCGTACATTGAACGGTTTTTGGCTGGGTTGGAACGAACCTTTTATAATTGGTAAAGGGTAAATTGTCTATTGACTAAGATCAACAGCTGATGTACTTTGTCTTTTTTCAATCGTGTTTGATAAAGAAAGATAAAAAACAAACAGCTGGTGATCGGAATAATGGAAATCGAATCAGCTTTTCTGAAAAGGCCTAATGTCTTTGATAATGTGTACTTATGTTTTTTTATGCTATCATCTAGCGGAAAATATCTGAACCCTCTCAAGGCGCCAAACAGGTTCCTAGATCGCGGAAGCATTGAGAGAGTTTGCATCTTCTCCGCGAGATGGTCACATAGAAATTTAAAAGTACAGTGGCTAAATAAACCTTTACATACAGTGGCGACAATAGAGATCCCGCCGCCATCTTGTTCCCAACCTCTTGTTACTTTTAAATATTAATATATAGGATTTAAATGGACATCTATCATAAAAAATTGAAATCGACGTATTTGATGACCATGATTAGGTCCATCAAATACGTTGTTTTCCATGATTTATGATGGATGTTCACCTAAATCCCATATATTCATATTTAAAAGTAACAAGAGGTTGGGAACAAGATGGCGGCGTTTTCAATATAAATATATGGGATTTTAGAACCAATCAAAAATAAGACAGCAATTGTCGCCACTGTAGTAATAAAGTCACTGTATTTAAAAGCAGCCCCAACAACCTATTGCAGATAAATAATTTGGAGTTTTATGAAGGTTTTATAAAGCCGCTTTATCCACCAGAAGCTCTAGGAATCACACGCTTTAAAGCAAAATAGCTCTAAGAACAAATAATCCAAGGTTTGCAGGCCTATTTTTACGCAATTTAGATTTGTAGTACATAATGAGAAGACTTATTAGCTTTATCACTATTTCGCCATGTTTGATTGTCATTTGAACGCGTTTGAATGAAATCCATTTTGTAGAAAAATATATTCACTGTTTATTTTTAGGTAATTTGTTGAATCTGGTATTGTGATTATGATTTTACAGCTTGTTATAATTGATTTATCATATTTATGCTTCGAATATCTATAAGACATGTAAAAAAATTGTCACATTTTAGGTTAGTATTTTTATATTTTTTGCCAAAATTAGGGTTTTTTCAAGGCCCACGAGTTATTTGAACCTTTGAAGTACACTTTCATCAGTAAACTTGGGTTTGTATATAAATTTCAATGCAGATTCACGTCTATCTGCGAATTATATTTGTGTATATCACTCATAGTTAATAAATCAAAGATCGTCCATTACAGATGTGAGCCTAAACTATGTTTATTGGAAATTATGGCGAAGTAGAAGTATTGATAAAGTTTGGTTAAGCCTCTGAAGTTTTAAGATTATACATTTTGTTGCCAATTTTATTTTAAAAAATTCCATTTGTATATTTCATTCCCTCTATTTGGCTTTTTACCGCGGCCTAATAGTTTTATCATGGACTTAAAATAAGTTTTATGAATGCTGTCTGTATAGCTATAAAACTTTGCCTTTGGAAACCTCAAAGCTTTAAAAAGGCTTTATAAAAGGCTGTTAAAGCAATCTTAGGAGTGGGCCCTTTGCAGTCTTAAAAGAACTTTAAAAGGGTTCTTTAATGGTTGCTAAGGCAATATGGTTTTATGAAATATTTTTATTCTAGGTTTTATAGTAACTCTTAACACTTCTTTAAAGCTAAAAATGTTACTTGGGCAGGCCCAGGGGAAATATATGGAGAACTGATTAAGTATGGGACCAATAAACTCTACAAACATTTAACAAAACTATTTCAAACATGCATAGATAAACATGAAGTACCGGAAGAGTGGAAAATAAGCTATTTGACAACGATATATTCTTATAAAAAAGGAGATAGAAACAAATGCGAGAACCACCGAGGAAATAGGGTAGTGGACAATTTTTTGAAATATTTTTTTTATTAATCTCCATAACAAAATAAATAGTAGTTGATGATTCTTTGATTTTAGAAAACAAAAATATATTTAAAAAAAAAATAAACAAATTTATACTTATTTTAAACGCTATAATTTACCGCCCGGAAATTACGTCACAGCTGTTATCAGTGGCGGCTCGTGGTATAACATATTGGGGGTGCACATAATTTGCCGCCGGAGGCGCGAAATTTTTCGGGGTGCCACGCCCAGAAGTGTTTATTTTAGGCCTTTAAAAAAATAATTTATTGTAAGTGATCGTATGAGTTATGTGATGTGTTTACCTACCAATAATTAAAAATATTGTTAAGGGATTTCATATCTACCCTACCAAACAACCAACTAAGCTCATTTAATACTTTTTTCGGTCTATCAAATCGTGGAAATTGAAGGATCTTATATCAATAAACTAGAAATTAAGTAACAAAGTAACTTACCTCGCTGAGTACATCGTCCTGGTCTAACAATTGTTTTTATACATAAATGTATTATAGTTTTCAATCTCACAGACACGTTTTGTATTGAAAGATAAGAGTAAGATGTGATTTTGAGTTTTGATGTTTTTTAATTTTTTCGGATAAATGTACTAAATCTTTAACGCCGGATTTTGTCCATTCTGATGCTTCATCGCTTCCAAATAACAAACAGGGAAAACAGTAAAGACTATTACTAACATCACAACCGCACAACCAGTCAGTTTTTTCGTAAGTTTCCATTTTAAAAGTTCGTTTATAATCACGACTTTTGCATTTTGTTATGTTGGTGATTATTAAATTTGGCTTTGGACGGCCGACACATTTGATTTGGATTTTTTCCTCCAAAGAAAGCGAAGAAAATTTAATTGTTTTTAAATATTGCACGCTAAGGCTATCGGGGTTCAGAAATCCCGCAATTCTACACACAGTTTTCAGTTAAATCGCGCTCGAAATCGAAATAAATATAAAACAACAGCTTCCGATCCCAAAGTGCACTGACTACATGTGCACACCAGCCAGCTTAAAACATCGAACGTCGCTAGACCTTCGCGGGGAACAAAGAGTGCGGGGGGCATAGTTCCACCAATTGGATTTAATATTGAAATGTGCAGTGAACGGGGCGATCAAGCGACGCGGTGGACGCTGTGATTCCAGCGTTGCCGGTTGCGTTTGTTTTGCTGGCGCATTTGGCCACTAATTTTTTAAATTAATACTTTACAGGTAGATTGTTAAAATTTGAAGAATGATAAAATTAAATTTAAAGTTGTTTGATATTAATTTGGGAGTGCACGTGCACATGTGCTCTTATGGAGGAACCGCCACTGGCTGTTATGTCTAAGGCATTCCGACATTAATAAGAGTAGGCGAGAGCGCGGTCAGTGCGTCCTTATATTTTACATGCTTCTAGAAAAAGATGCAGATAAGCTCAGTGCGCATTGATTGACAAATGAAAATCTCTCAAAAAGTGAGGTTAAGTTGAGGGTGCGCCCCGACAGACGCTGATATATCCCTCTTTTTTGTACTAATGAGTAAGTGTGTGTCGAATATAGGACGAAGGTTTAATTCATTTCATACTCAAATACAACAGCTATGACGTAGAATCAAGGCGCGAAATATTTTCGTTTAAATAGTGCGTCCCAAAATTCCACTTTTACAATCGTTTTAAACCAAGTTAGCAATTTTTTCTGAAATTTCTTTCAATAGGAATATTTTTCATTTACTCCATAGATGAACAATAGATCATCGATTTCATTGAAATTATACCTTGTCCACTACCCTATTGCAGTAACAAACACATTGAGCAGAGTGTATGGAATACTCATAGAAGCCAGAATAGAGAACGAGTTCAAAGATAGTGAGGCAGAAGAACAGGCCGGTTTTAGAGCAGGAAGATCAACTGTAGACCATTTATTTAGTTTGACCCAGGTAATAGAAAAGAAACTAGCGTATAACCAAGAACTGCATTTACTCTTTGTAAATCTAAAGAAAGCATATGACAATGTTCCGCTGAAAAAGCTTTGGGAAGCACTGGAAAAAACCAATATCAATTTAGAACTAATAAAGGCAGTAAAAACCCTCTATAGTGATGCAAAGACCAAGATTAAACAGGGAAACATGATCAGTAAAGGCTTTATAGCAACTAAAGGACTTAAACAGGGATGTTGCATATCACCAACGCTTTTTAAAATATACTTAGAGCAAGCGCTCAAGGGGTAGAAAAACAAATGCAGACACATGGGAATGCCGCTCAATGAATACAATTTATAAACTTTAAGCTTTGCAGATGATCAAGTAGTAATTGCACAGGACTATGATGACCTAGAGTACATGACACGAAAACTGATAGAGGAATACGAGAAATGGGGTTTGGAAGTAAATCTAACTAAAACAGAATATATGACTATAGGAGGTGAACAGCAAACTCTGAAATTGAATAACGGACAAGAAATAAAACAATGTACTGAATACAAAAATTTGGGCATGAAAATCTCACGTGAGGGAACCCTAGACGAAGAAATTAAAGACCGGGATATACAGGGACGCAAGGCAATATCCCTACTAAATGGTGTACTGTGGGACCAAAATATCAACAATACTAACAAAACTAGAATATACAACACCATAGTCAAAAGCATAGTCACATATAGCTCAGAAGTCTGGCCACTAAAGAACAGAATCGCAAAAATGCTGGAAGCAACTGAAATGGACTTTTGGAGGAGATCGGCAGGCAGATCAAAAATGGAAAGGATAACAAATCTGAGAATAAGGGAGATTGTGGACGTAAAACACACAATAGTAGATGATATAAAGGACAAACAGCTAATTTGGTTCGGACATGTACAAAGAATGGCAGATACAAGGATACCCAAGCAAATTATTGAGTGGAAGCCAGGGGAAAGAAGAAGACGCGGCAGACCGAGAAGGAGCTGGAGAAGTGGAGTAGACGAAGAAATGAGAGACAGAGGCTTAGAAGAGGATGCCTGGATTGGCAGAGATGGTTGGAGATCGGGAATCGGAAGACGTAGAACGTTGTAAACCGATAATTAAATATATATACAGTAAGGGGCAGGCTACTAGGTATATAGGATGTAACCTGACGAATTTGCAGGCGTCCACATGCCGGAAAATCACAAATCCATTCAGCGCTTACCTGGCGACATTCAGGTAAAAAAGGAAACGTCAAAAGACCTGTAACTCAAAAAAACTTAGGGCCGGTTTATTCACCTTCTGATAAACTATCAGGTATGCAATCTGACCGATAAAAACGCAATCTGTAATCTCATTGGTCGGCCAGTTATCCGTCGACTAATAGAATTAAAGAACAGTAAATTTATCTTGCAGACAGTTACTAGAAAGTTTTTCTGAAAAAGTCAAAATTTTTCAGTGATTTCATGGTGGTACCTAATACATTACAACACGTTAGAAATTTATTTGGTAAAAATTATCCTGATAGACCTCTTCCTGCAATTACCACTTCGAGGGTTGTTAATCATTTTAAAAAATACGGGTGGTGCGTTTCTCCCTGAAACTATGACCGGAATAACGCCCAGTAAAATAATGAGGAGCAAGAAGCAAGAGAAATTATGTTATTGGCATTAGTTAACGAACTATGTCGACTCGTGCGCTTGCCTTAAGTACAAGCACTACTGAAAAAAAAAGTATGATTCGTAAAAATCACAAAACTCCCAAAAAATTAATCCTGAGGACAGGCGAATGGAGTTAAGTGAAACTGGTGATGAATAAAGCAAATGAAAATAAACATTTTATTACAAAAATTGTCTTCACAGATGAATCAGTATCTCAACTCCACGGTCGACATAATCCTACTCACACTGGTTATTGGTCTAAGGAAATTCAGCGTCCTCGAAAGGTAGATGTCTGGAGCGGTTTGAATGGAGAACATGTTATTGAGAAATACTTCATGGATGGTAACTTCACTGGTCTAAAATATTCCGATTTTTTGCAATTTGCAGCGGCAAATAGTTCCAGAAATTAGAAGATTCAATGAAAGCATGATCTTAACAAGATGGTTGTCCACTGTCCAGTCCATAATACGGGATTCATTTTAGATTCAGTTCGAAAAATCTATTGATAACCGCAACGCTCAGCTATCTACACGCGTAAATTTAATTATAAAAAAGTGAAGCTCGACGATACATTTAAAAGCACGATCCAATCGCTACGTTTTGTACAACGTTTTATCTTGCACAGTTCAACACGTTGCAGACAAAATGTTGTCATCAGCTTTCAGTAACTTAGCGTCTAGACCGGGCTTAAGTCTTTACCGTATCATAACCCGCGTGTGTCTAAATTCACTAAAATGTTACACTGCCATGGATGCGGTGATTGCGATTCACTACTGCCAATAGCCCAATACCAAAACATAGCTTGCCAAATCCTGTTCAATTTAGCAATACGGCTCTTTCTCAGGGGCGTAGCCAACAGGGGGGGAGACGGGGGAGCCTCCCCTCCTGGGCGCAGCTGGCAAAGGGGCGCCAAAATATATAAGTGAAAAAAAAAAAAATCTTAGACAATAGGCAAGTTTCCGAGTAGGTAATTAAATACTATTTTACAACAATTTTAATTCAGAAAGGAGAGTATTTTTACGCTAATTCAACATGCAACCGGAGGCTGCAGTGCGCCCGAAACACGCCCCGGCGGTATTGTGAACACGTCCTGCCGGCTATTGTGAACACGCCCCAGTCAAGAGTTCAATTTCTATTGTGAACTCGCCCCAAAAGTTCCATCGAAACGGGGCAACGGAAACTCGGTGAATCCCGGCTGGATTCGGTAATTGATGTGTCTCGCAGAGATAGAAAAAAAGAGCTTAATTGTAATAAATACAAGTTAGAAAGTAATGAAAGATGACATGCGCGCGCAACTCGTGGCTGCAGTGTAGCCAAATTGTATTGTTGCAGAACAAATGTAGACAATACAAATCGAACATTATAACATTAAAGAAGTGATATAGTGTCAAGTGTTTTACAACGCCTCAAATCAGACAAAAAAAGAACTTTAAAGTGTATGTTACCATCGTTTACACTTTTATTCTGATAAATGTTTCATCTGGCAACCAGCACAATGAAATTGCAAAGGAATATGTCAAGTATAATCTAACATAACCTTAAACGAAACTGCGGTGAGTTCAAGTAATACGTAAAGTATTAGTTTGGTCTTTGTCGAATTACACGTTACAAAGAAAGGAGGAACGATTGCTTCTGAATTCGCCCCTGAATAGAATAAAGAAATATGACGCAAACCCGTAACAAACTTCACTTTTTCACCTGATTGCCACAGGCTGCGCGCGCCGATTCAGGTATTACGAGACAGGTCAATTAGAATTGCATCTGCGAGCAAAATTTGACAGATGTCACGTGAAAAAAGATAAGTGGTGGATAAGTGATCACGTGACGTCCGTCAAAATTCACTCTTTTTGCTCGCAGATGCAATTACCCCAATTACCGAACCCAACCACCGACTCAGCTCTCGGTGACGTAAGTGAGGTGCACTTATAACATGGAGACAATAGTGAACAAAACAAGTAAGACACACAATAGGGTATCAGAAGTTAATGAAAGAAATAACACTTACGAAGGCAAGGTATACCTGAATGGGTTCCTTCCGTGCAATCTGACAACGTCGAACTAACCGAATCCTGCTGGCGCACATTTGTTTATTCAAATAATACAAAGGAAATTATCAATAAGTATTTCTCCAAAACTGGCCGTCATCGATAGGTAGACAAAGGAAACAATTTAAAAAATTAAAATGTTTATCGGAATTCGGAATCTAAGCCGGAAACAGAAGGGAGGAAACACCTAGTTAAACTGAAAGATCAAAAGGGAAAAGAAAAAGAAAAGTGACGTTGTGAAATACAGGGTTATTGGTTATAAATGTCACACATCTTTTTTATTTGAAATAATAGAAAGAAGTGTCTCAAATAAAAGTTTTATGGTTTTTAACAATTTTTTAAAAAAAAACTAGCATATAAAGGATGTTTCAGAAAAGCTGGTCGTGGTTTAACTTGCAACTTTCTTATTTCAAATGGAATACCCTGTATATTAGTATATTATTGAGTATTCGGATTATACATAAAATCAAAGCATGAGTATACAAAAACAATCAGCAGGCTAACTCGAGATTTGTAGCCTCAAATTGCGGCATACGCAGAAGAGATACGCGTTAAATCATGTGATTCTGCCGTAGCCGTGATAGGCTGTATTCTCGAATGGCAGCTTGCGCAGAAGAGATGTGCGTGAGAGTTAACCTGCAGTTTGTTTTTGTATATGATATGCTGTGGTGAAATTCTTAGCAGATCTCATGTGATATCTATACCCTATACTCATTCCTATACCTAAGTTCAACTCTGTTTTGGAAATATTGATAGTTGAAAATTGACTTTTTTGCAACTTTGTTAGGCTGTAAGGAATTTTCAATCATGGATTAAATTCAAAGTTGGTGTCAAATGATTGCTCTAAAGTTTAAAATTAACCGTTAAGGTTTTATAGTCTGCCAAAGTTGCAAAAAAGTTAATTTTTTCTCGCCTTTGAATTGCCTTCTTTGCGCTTAGGGGGCGCCGAATCTCAGTCTCCCCCCGCTACGGCCCTGCTCTTTCTACGATTCCACCACGGTGCCTACACTGAAGTGAACAAACTCCAATGAACGTCAAACCTTGCGTTTGGTAAATATTTTGTTCAAAGAGCAGAGCTTGCTGAGCGGAGCCGTAATCACGTGACCAGCGAGCGAACAGAGCAGTTGAACGCTGTATCAGCGTATCAGAGTGCCAGAAATTTTAATAAAGAACGCGAATGAGCCTGCACCGAGTATATTTATCAAATAAACGAACGCTAAATTCAAGCTCGGAGAACTCAGATCAAAATACCGAACGCACGGACAGTTGTCAAACGAACGACAGCGGACCGACAGCGACAGGTGTTCAAACGGCTGCGGACGGACGTAAATTCGTCATGTTGGATCCTATATACCTAGTAGCTTGCCCCTTACTGTATATACTTTAGAAAAAATAGCTATTTACCTAACAAGTGCGGACATATCAGTGCGGTAAAATTTTTTCCGCACTGACAGCCGTGCGGAAAAACTTTTTCCGCACTGATATGTAAAAAAAAAGTTTTACCGCACCGTGCGGGAAAACTCATTTTCTGCACGCATATCAGTGCGGAAAATCGATTTTTCCGCACGGCTGTAGGAAAAAATACATACATACCTACATACTGGGTGTAAAAAATTAGTGTACCGGACTTCGAGGGGTGATACTACATATGAAAACTAAAATAAGTTCCTATGAACATAATATGCCCTAAAATGCTTTTCCGTTTTGTGAGCTCTCACCCTCTACCCTTATGGAAACTAACCTTTCAGGACTGTTGCGACTTTTTTTACTTTGACCATTCGCTTTGGCATCGAAATACGCGAGAATAGCAAATTTCAAGGAAAATAGTTTAGCAATATTTTTGAAAATAATTAAAACCTATTATTTTCATCTACCTATACTGTTTGAAGAGCTATAACTTCTTCAGGAAGCATCTTAGGCTTAGGGCATTATGTTCATAGAAACTTTTGGAGACTAGCCAAAAAAAAACCTAAAAAAGGCAAAGCTCACGACCTGAAGTCTAAGGAACGACATTCAAAAATTAGATCCACTCATACGAGAAACAAGCCGAGGACAAGGTGCAGCCTCGAGTTCGCCTTCTAAATCCATTGATCCATGATCCTGTGGTAGTGGTTGAATTGAGTAGACTGAATTCAACTGAAGTCAGAAGTTTGCAAACAAAGTGTTTTATTTCAAAAGGGACATGGCCAGCAGCTTGGTTAAAATTTACCTACCTGATGCTTCTAGCAGCCGATTGCTTCCTTTCTTACTATCGACTCACGTTCCACTTATTACTGGTTACTAACTTATTCGCGTTCAACTGATATTCTTGAAACACTGACAACTAATTTTATAACGTACTTATTTTGGCAATTGCCTAATTATACTGCTACGGCTAGTCAGCTTCAGTTCGGAGGCCATGGGTCTATGGGTTCCTTGTATACATCTTACCTTTGGGCGCCACCAAGTTAATTGTGACTTAACTAGGAAGATAACCTAATGATGTTTAAACAAAACCTGTGCAATTGCAATAAAACAACTAATTAGGTACAATAATGTATCTGGCTTCTTTATTAAAAATAATAACAAAATATAGGGATAGCCAGGAGGTTATTAAAAATGTGTTCAGAATAATGCTTGTACCAGTTTATAAATATTTGATTATAAAAAAAAATAAGAATGTAAATAATGTATAAAAATATTGATTTTAAGTGAACATGACTAAAAACCTTTTGGTATTTACACTTGTGAGTGATAAGAAAAATACAGTATGGGTTACACTTTACCAACAGGCAAATTAAACACAGAAAGATGAAAAGTTATTGTCAGGGCAACCTCAGGGTAAAATTCTAGAATTTTATTTAAGGGGCACTTACCAAACCTGATTTAGTATCAAGTGATTTACATAGGATTTGCCTATATAGTAAAAGGTGTAACTTACATGTGATACAAGTGTTTGTTATCTTCACATGTAATGTGTAAGTCCAGAAGTTCCAAGAGTGAGGTTAGCTACATGTTTGGTCTCACTGTAGATAGACAATGGTATGATAAGTGAGTCATGAGTCCTATCCACGTTGTATCCGTTCAACGAAGAACTCGACGTGGTTCTGCCAGAGTGGCACCAAGAGAGTTGCTGAAGAATTGCTACCAAAGCCCCAACTGAGAGCAATCTAGATCCAGTCTAGAATCTCTCTAAATACAGCTTAGCAACTGTCCAACTATAGTCTGAGACTAGAATTGTCCAACTATAGCCTAAGAGTAGGATTGTCCAACTATAGCCTGAGACTAGGACCCTCAATTTGAGGGATACTCTAGACCAAAGGTGAAGTCTTAAACTTCCAAATGCTGCTCGGAACAGTCCGAAACAGAATCCAAAAATGACCAAGGGACGACTCTAGACAATTATCAGCAAGAAATTAGTCTAAAACTTGAGCTCCCTGGCACAAAATTTCAAAAAGTCTCGCCCCAAAAACAATTAGGACCGAGGCCCGAGACCGGACGACTACTCAGCGTGAGGTCGCAGATCAAAAGGGCAGATTCTTCATTTCGAATTTAGATTTCGGAAGAAGACTTTCATCTGTCAAACTTCTAATTTTGACATTGAAGAAAATTATAGAAAAGGACGTGTTCAGTTTCACCCCAAAAGTACGAACTGAGAATCGGTTGTGTAAAAAATGACTGGTGAATGTTGAAAAGTGCCTATAGAACATATATCAAAAGGTAGAACAGGTCTAAAGAAAACGCCTAGACAAAACAGCTGTTCAATGACATGATGGAAATGAAAAGTCAAAGAGTACAAAAAAACAACAATTATTATCATAACCTCAAGATTATTGATTGGATTTGCAAACAGAGATGGTGATGGTACTAACTCCTTTTCCTAAGATTCTAATCAATAACAGCGGGCCCTGCCGTACTGAATCAAACCTTCCTAGATCAATCAACAAAACTTGCAAACCTGAACCAAAAAAACTTCTAGTAGAAGGCAGTACTCAAGGTAACAAAATCTGGGCACAGAAAAGATAGCTATTTATTCATTTATTTCATTGTAGTTCTATATGGAATCATATCTACTAAAGCAAAACACAGTAGCTTATTAGCCAAGAAATTGAAAACGTTACAATTTATCACTGACTTTTCCTCAACGGCCGACTCGGTTTTATACCGCGTTGGCTCCTCTAGAATTCTCTAGATAATTTGCGTCATATCGTATCAAATTCGCTGGACTACCTATTACGCAGTAAAATTCCATTAGCAAATTTTCTTGCAATCAGGCAGAGGTGCAAGATTGTGCTCAATTTTTCCAACTTGAGTTATACAGGGTGTATATTTTAAGTGATACCACTGTTGCTATATCAGCAACTGTAAAAGCTACAAGGTCGGTTAAATTAGAAAAGAGTTGCATTTTTTAATGCCCATTAAAGACTCGTTTGCAGTGTTGCCAAATTCCTTTAATTTTATGAAATCAAGGGTGATTTCTGAGAAACGCCCAAAAATATTTCATCAATTATTTCGAAATCTATTGATTTTTGAGTTTAAATTTGAAAGTTTTATAATTTTTTTTTCTCTACAACATGATATCTTCAAATTTTAAATCCGACGTTTCGTGATCGAGCTACTATCATCAACTTCATTTTTTCAAATACGGACCTGGATTTTTTATGTCATTTTTAGAAAGCGCCCCCTTCATCCCCTTTCCAAAAAAGACATAAAAAATCCAGGTCCGTATTTTAAGAAATGGGAGCTGATGATGGTAGTTCGATGACGAAACGTCGGATTTAAAATTTGAAGATACCATTTTGTAGAGCGAAATAAATTATAAAACTTTCAAATTTAAATTGGGTCTCCGAAATCAATAGTTTTCGAAATAATCTATGAAATATTTTTAGGCGTTTCCTAAAAATCACTCTATATTTCATAAACTAAAAGGAATTTGGCAACAATGTAAACGAGTCTTGAATGGGCATCCAAAAAGGCAACTTTTTTCTAATTTAACCGACCTTGTAGATCTTACAGTTTCAGATATAGCAATAGTGGTATCACTTAAAATATACACCCTGTATATACCAATATTCTTTCAGACTGAGAAAAACTGAGTGATTTTTAAGGATTGTTATGAGCACATTCCAATGTTTGTTACGATCTGAGCGAGGATCTGAGCGTCTCTTATACGTCAACGAATTATCACATCTACGTTACAATCCACTTACGATCAGCTATTTTTATTTTATATTTTCTCACTTCTTTTCCATATTCACTTTCATTAAAGACATAATATTTTCTCCTAATGCTGGTCCAAGACACTTCATTCTTCTATTGCCCTCCTTGTGTCTTCTCTCATCTTAGTTTTGTTTTACTATTCCATTGATTTCTACACAATCAACAGATTTGCGACTACCCTTGGAAATGAGCTCTTGCAATTGATCAATTAATTTTTTTGTGGAGTCGCTTATCTTGGAATATTACTTATACTAAATTAAACAAGAAAATGACGTAATACCAATCTTATATATTATGAAAATTTTCGACCGAAAGCTGTGTTTCGTAGTAGAAGAGAAACATTAACATTTATTATGCTCATGATAAGACAGACTTATGGCCGTTTCCACCAACTAATTTAGGGGAGCCTTAACGATAAGTATTCCTTAAACTGACATTTCTCCATGAAAGACATTTTTAAGGAATACTTATCGTTAAGGCTCCCCTAAAATAGTTGGTGGAAACGGCCATTAGATTAGAACTCGAAATAAAAGATAGATCGCCAATCGCCAGGCAGTGCCAGGATAATTATTAGGTTTTATTTTATTTTATGTAGATTTTTCTAGAACAAATTAAACGTTTCTGGCTAATCGGAATAAGGTTAAAAACCGTGAATATTAATAAGACAGTTAGAAAAAATGAATCGCAGGAACAACCCAGAAGCCAATGGATGTGAACGTTTGACAATGGCAGCCCTTATAAACCAGGTAAAATACTATAAACTTGAATAATACAAACAAATTACCTATTTGGTTAGATCAAATAAACACAATACAAAAATTGGGTTAAATTTAATAAACAAAAAGTGTAGCTTTGAATCTGAGTGCGGGTTTATAAAATTATCTATTGATATCATTGATTTGGCCTGTACCTACTTGATGGAAGTTTGAACCTCTAATGAAGTTACTCTTTTGCAATCACCTACATTTAAATGTTTATATAACATATTATTCTTATACATAAGTGCATAGCGCTTGCAACACTGGAATCTCAAATTCGAATCGAATAGTCTATATGTATATAGTTTATGTATTGATGAAGTCCTCCTATGTCTATCTTCAACTGTTCGAATCATTGACAATATTACTTTGTGTTGCCGAGATCATTTTGACTTTTATCTTAAAAAAAAACAGACTTTAGGAAAAGGTCATTGGGAAAACTCATGAATTTTCTAAATAAGTCTGTATACTTTCCAGGCCACTGGCGCTGACGGAATATCGTCTCTAGGCTCTCTAACATGCACATTCTCGGAATACAGTCCTACGAAGGAAGCTTCCGAGTATTCTGAATCTGGAAGAAAAGAAACGAAACAAATTTTGGAGCCCGAACTACACTTGAAACGTTTATTATATTATACCAGTGAAGAGCCCATTCCTTGGAACAAAATAAAATTACCCGAAAAAGGAAATTTGTATTTGAAGCTGTATAAACGAGTGATAAACAATATGTGAGTAATTTAATTGGCCCCATGTTTTTTCGTTACCGTTAAACCAAAATGTTTTCAGAATCGGGGATTAAGCTAAGAATAAAGAGACCTTTAAAGCGATATATCACTCGACCGCGCCTTCTATTTAGAAAATCGTTTCAAAACTGCGCACAGCTGTCATTTTGACAGCTGAAACTGTCATTTTTTTTTTCAATGAATGGAACATTTGCTCACAAATCATCATTCCACATTTCGTTGTGATATACCGAGCGGTTCAGAAGTTAGAGGGGGACAACGGACCTTATGTCCTCACTGTATAAAAATAAAGAGGGCTTTTCATTAGGGTTTCACGATGTTCAAGAAATTTCTTGTTCTTGACTTGATCTTGACTTGAATTCAAGAAAATTTCAAGTCAAGAAATCTGAAACTATTTTCAAGACAAGTCAAGATTCCCTTTTTTAAGATCAAGATTTCTTGTCAAGAAATCAAGAAATTCTTCAATTTCTTGAAATACCTAAACAGTTTTACAAGTGGCTGTAATAGTATATTGAAATACAAGTTGCAGGCTGCCACAATAGTCCCACAATCTGCAACGTGTCTATTATAGGTACTATTTTCCCAATTTTGTATTAAAACGTTTTTAGTTCGATATTATTCTCGCAAAATATGTCAGTTGGTACCATTTTACTAACCATACCATTTCCAAATCCAAGCGGCAGTAAATGACATTAAGTAGCCTAAATTGTCAACAAACACCAGCCTTCCTATTGGTTGAAACGCCCTACCTGGACTAGTGCGCATGCACGGAGGACATATGATAGGTTGTAATGAAAATGACCAGTTTGTCATTTACTGCCGCTTGGATTTGGTTCAACCATAGATCTTCTTGATTTTTCGAGCAGGTAGAACAAGTACTGGGTGCTGTTATTTGTAGTGTTTTAACAGGAAAAACATACTTCCAGACCAGATAGAGAAAAATTGACTTAGATATCATGAGATCGATGTTCGAGAAACGTCGATTGTCAAAAACCGTATCGCGATATCTCCAATGAATAATGGTACCATTAATACAGGGCGATTTTGGATTCTTCCCTATTCTGAAAAATAGCTATTTTCTGTGAAAACATTTTCCGGATTCTTTTTTAAGCACATAATCCAGTGGCGTCCTATTAACAAAAATCAGACTTTAGTCAATATCTCAAAATCGGAGCGAAATAGAAAAAAACTGAGTACGTCACTGGATTGCGTTCAAAAAAGTATTACCAAATGTTTTTACAGAAATGACAAAAAATCATAAATAAAAACAGGGATGCACTGGGTTCTAAACTTACAGCGGGCGATTTCCCTCATGGGGCGCCATCACCAAGAAAAAGTTGAAGTAAATATCGGGTCATTTGTGCCTGGGAACTTTTTCGATACCGTGGGAAAATCGGCGGATTTTGCTGGTTTTGTACTGGTTTTATGCTGGTTTTATGTTGATTTAGTTGGTTTTGTGCCAGCAAAATTTAGCAAAAAAACAGCTAAACCAGCCTAAAACCAGTGAAAACCAGCACAAATCAGCAAAATCCGCCGCTTTTTCCAGGGTATTGAAAAAGTTCCCAGGCTCAAGTGACCCTATACAGTTGAAAGTAAAGCTCGTCATATGTTATCGACAAGAATGAATTACCACACCGTTATATGCTTCCCAAGAAAAAGATCAAAATTTGATGGAAGTTTTCACTAGTCTTAGCTATATTATTGATAATTTCGTTATTGTCTAACGACATCAGTGATTTTTTTTCCATAGACATTATCAAAAACACTCCGGGGTTGTTGTGATTAAGGTTACTTGATAATTGATTTAAATATACTTCAGCTTCTTGAGCTTCGATCACAACTAATTTGCGCAACTGACAATCGACAAATATTTGTAAGCTTTCGAAAGTATTAGATAAGCATATGCGTGAAGGATTGACACGGTTCAAGTGAACGTGGATCAAGTACCCTCGGACGAAGCGCGCGCCTCACTTGGACGATACTTGGATGGTACCTACTAACTGTTCATCCAAGTAAGTAAGCGTGCTTCCAACTTGATCCAAGTCCTCATCTAAGTGCACTTGGATCAAGCACTTGGACCGTGTCAAACTGGTTCTAACATTAAATTTGATTGTTAGCCTGTAACTGCCATAAATACAGTTTTTGCAAGACTTGCAAACTGTTGCACTGGTTATTCACTCTAATCTTCACTAGAACGAATACACGAGGAAAGCGCAAGGCACAAGCAGGATGTTACTTGTCGTTCTTACTAATATGAGAGCACTATAATTAATAAGTAATCGATATTCCGAATTTATTAAGAGTTATTTATATTACTAATATGGTAAGGGCTTCATTACAGTAACGAGTGGGGAATATTGACAAGGACAAGATGAGGTCGCAAACCGAGTCGTGGTAGTCACGACGAGTGGTGTAATGTGCGTTACCGTACGTGTGATATACAACATTTTATGTGCGAACCAGGGCCCGGATTCCGAACACACGATTCGATAGTATCGTCCATTATATTTATATATAGACGATACTATCGAATCGTAGGCTCGGAATCCGGGCCCAGATTTTTTTTATGTATTCGGAATGGTTTTAATTTATCACGATAGATTAGGTTTATAATTTTTTCGAATAAATGAATTTTAAAAAGTGCCGTTTTTCAATAAAAATGAATTGCGTAATGAGCTCATTACATCACTAATGATTTATATTACATCACTAGTGATGTAATGAGCTCAATATATCACTAAGTACGATAATACAACTTATTACATAACTCAAACAGGCTAAAATGAGTGACGTAATAGGCTCTTACAGTGTGGGTCTTACATAAAAATATTTTTAAACCTTATTTTGATATTAATTAAATCATGAGGGCGCGGCGGGCTCTGCCCGCCAGCCCGCCGGGTCAGTCCGTCACTGAATAAAAAACTATCAAATATTATCGCAATACGGTTTTTGACAATCGAAGTTTCTCGGAAATCGATTCCATGAAATCTGAGTCAATTTTTCTCTATCTGATCTGGAAGTATGCTTTTCCTGTTAAAACACTCTAAATTGCAGCACCCAACGCGTTTCTAAAGTGTTTTCGAGAGCGACGTATAGAAAAACAAAGATAGCTTATTTTCAAGCAATTTCAAGAAATTTCAAGATATCTTGATTTCAAGTCAAGACTTTTGCTTTCAAGAACCCTTCGAGTCAAGACATGTTGAATTTCTTGATCTTGAATTTCAAGTCAAGTCAAGAAATTACGTTCAAGTCAAGATTTCTCGTCTTGATGAAACCCTATTTCATCAAAAATAATTAGGTTACATACGGCATCTTAAAAACGGCTAGCTTGGCAACATTGCAAATACCATCATCGAATCGGGCATTCACAAAAACCCCCAGATGAAGACTTATCTCTTATCTCTTATCTTAGCTCTTGTACTACAGGTCTATTTGTTATAAAAACATTTTTTTTTCCATTTGCAGAAATGCTGATTGCAAAGTATATATTGATAACGAAGAATTTGAGTGCCACCTTCTCGTCCTACAGTGTTATTCAAGGTTATTTGATAGTTGTGGAACTAAAAAAAAAATTGAACTTTCATCGGTGAGTCTTTCACAAACTTCTACTTTTTTGCACTCAGCGCGGATAAAAATCTCATCCGCACGGCGTGCAGAGAATTATAACTTTGCGCATGAAAATGCGTGCAGAACAGTACTACTTTGCGCTAGTCCCCAGTACATCGATTTTTGGATTTTGTGACTCAATTCATGTACACTCTCTGTTCGACCGTCGAGCAGAGACCAGCTGGGGAATCACACCGCTTTTTTTATTTGAAATAAATTATTAAACCAACGCGTACTACAGCTACTATCGGATCACCACCACCGGGAAGACCCTCGCATAAGAGGACTATGGACGAGGTAGAAGACGACGCAGTTTCCGTGGTATTCCTCGCAAACGAAGGTACCACAGTATACAACTTACGACATAAAACAAAAGCCCTGAAAACGAAATTAGCGATATACTAAGGAAAATGCACAATCTGCGATGACCTGCACAAGGAAATCATGAAAATGACAAGTGTAAACCCGCAACCCTACAATACGCAAACGAAGAATTTTGCAATCACGCATCTCGAAACCGTCCAAAAGTTAGTGCAAAGCAAAAAGCGGCATAAGGCTGCTGCAAGGTCGCCGCCCAAACCGATCGCATCAAATTCCAAAGAGGCAAAAAACGGTACAATACCAAAACAAAAACAACAGCAGCAGCCACCGAAAATTGCATTCAAGATTCCTTTAAAAACCATTGGATTTAAAAAGATACTAAACATCAAGCAGCCAGACATTGGGGTACCTATCCCGACCACAAATAGGTTTGAAGGAGTCCCGTCTGACTAGGAATGCGCTGCCACAGCAAGTAACGTATCAGAGGCATCAGGCACCACCTCGATATGCAATAAGGCTCGTCAGAGCATTACACCAAACAAGGCAAAAGCAACTACCAAAAAGCCTGAAAAACCTCCCTCAATCGTGGTCAAGGGAAAATTCCAGAACCACCGGGCCCAAAGCGACCTGTTCACGAAACTGAGTATCACCAAATACTCAATTAGATACTCAAAAAACTCCACCATATTTATTGTGAACAGGTCCAGGATTGGCAAACCCTGCTCCGAAACTTTGAAGCCGAAGAACCCGAGCACCACACATATGCCGAGAAAGCAACAAGAGGGCACGCGTTTGTCATCCGGGGCCTGGAAGGTAATATTAGTATCCAAGACATAACAGAGGACCTCAGGAACAGGCACAACATTCTAGCCAGAACATCTTTAGGATGAAGACTAAGTACGAAGCTATGTACTTAGTTATCCTAGATGCTTCCTACACCCTGAAGGCCCTCAACTAAAAGGCGAAAATCATATTAAACGTCAGGATACACTGGGAAAATAGGAACTCGGAGAGCCCTGTGATGCAATGCCGACGGTGCCGGGAATAAGGTCAACCAGCCACCTACTGCAAAAGGACTATCAAATGCAGCAGGTGTACTGGACCACACGAAATCACTATCACCTGCGACAATCCCACTGGAAAATGTGCCAACTACGGGGGTGAACACCGCAGCATCAACCCTAATTGCTCTGTATACATATACAAGATCAGGCAATTAGAACCCCGCAGGAGGTATATCTTCTTCACAATCCGTAGTCCAAAGGTAAAGGTAAATTTATCACCTTTCCCTATCAAATAGCACTGAAAGCTGATAAATTTACCTTTACCTTTGGACTACGGATTGTGAATAAATAATACGTTCCTGCACCGCCTCTAACTACACCGGCATGGCAATCACGGGCCAACCCACTTAAGCCAGGGACACATCTATCATGCATTCTTCCGATCCGACTCCGATCATACAATCAAGGTCCTTATTCTTGGAACAGGGGAGCAGCGGAACTCTCGTTCTCCTGGAAACGCTGCTTCCTGTTGTCCAAGAATAAGGACCCTCATTGTATGATCGGAGTCGGATCGGAAGGATGCATGATAGATGTGTCCCAGGCTTAACTCAAGAACCGAGAGCCACATCTTCTGCAAGCCTGGTACCTCGGCGGAAGCCCGAGAGGTACGACCAAGAATTCCCGGCGCGTCGAGTTGCACAAACGCCCAGAGCACAAACACGAGCCGCTACCAGTGACAAAATTGTCAGAGTGTAAGTGACAATCTTAAAGTTGGCCACAACGATTAGTGAGCTTAACTCACTCGTCAACATCTCGGAACTTCTGAAGGCATTAAATACCTATATCAACTCCTGACTCCTGAAACAATGCAATGGTGACAAGGCTCAAATCCTACAAGTCACCATGCAATTCTTTTTTACTCAAAAACACAATTTCGACTTTTGAATGTTTCCAATACTGAGCTGGAACTGTAATGGAGTCAAATCCAAATTGGAAGACTTATATCAAACATTGATTGAACCATTACAATCGCAAAATAGTTTTTCTAAACGAGACTAAACGACAAACCTAAATACATAAACTACATCATTGAAAGAGCCGATAGAGTCCTAAATAGGGGAGGGAGTGTTGCCTGCCTAATACAGAAAACAGTGAGATATAGGCGAGTTAGCACACTGGTGTCTAACATCGAGTATATCACAATCGAAATCGATAACAGCACGTGGATTTCTGGGGGCTACGCCCCCCCCAAATTCACTAAGTTCAGCCAACGACGTTGGGGTCTTCTTCCCAGAAACAATAGGGCCTTGCTGGTGGGAGACCTCAACGCCAAACACACAACTCAACGCCAAACACATAAGTTGGCTGAACAATTGCAATAATACGGCAGGCAACATTCTTTTCAACTACTTGATAAACAATACGAACTTGCATCTTCATCACCCCAACAACCCTACCTACTTCCCTGGCTTAGGCCTAACCCCATCCGTAATTAATTGATGTTGCACTTTCGAAAAAGGTCACTATCATCAAAATCGAAACAAAAAACTTACTCGGCTCTGACCACACACTGTACTGGAAAAACCCTCTAGTGCTAGAGGAATCGAAGGTCTTCTCATACAGGAATTTCAACTGGCCAATGTACAAACAAAGATTGAACGACATTACGGCCAACCCTGATCCAATAATTAGTATTCTAGAACTTGAGAGGCTAGTAGACATACTTTCAAAGAACATCCAATCCGTCAAGGACCAACTGGCCACAAAAATCACCCTGAAACACAGAACAGACTCCCTCCCAGCATCCATTGTAGCACTAATCAAAGAACGCAATAGGGTCAAAAGAGCATGTCAGAGGCGTCCCAACCCCCTAGACCGGGAGGTTATCGGGATAATGAACCTCGAAATAGAGAGGGACATACGAAATCACAGGGAAAAAACCTGGATGAAGTATGTCTCCTCTCTAGGAACAAATGATAACTCCTTGTGGAGTCTGGCCAACAACCTTAGGCGACCAGGATCGCAGCAAGTGGACCTGGTTGACGGAGGCGCCAGCTACTACAAGGACGAAGATAAAGCGGAGATATTCGCAGAACACTTTGCCACGGTCATCAAAGAGTCTCTCGATCAGGGATTAGAACATATTAATATCTCGAGGATGACGGACGCCTTTGTCATGCAAAATACCCAATACCGCCCAGGGTACTACAAGGGATGCTAACGACCCCTGCAGAACTGACTAAAATAATCAGAAAGCTTTCAAACAAAAAAGCTCCTGGACCAGAATCGATCACAAATACGCTCATCAAGAACTTGCCGAGGAAAGCAATAATCTACTTTCTACAAATTTGCAACGGAATCATGATGCTTCAACATTTCCCAGCAGCCTGGAAGTATGCAAATATTATGGTTTTCCCTAAGCCCGGCAAGGACATAACAGAACCCCAATCGTACAGACCAATCCCCCTACTAAACTCACTGGGCAAAGTTGCAGAACGGCTGATCCTCTGCCGACTAGCAAGCGAAGTCAACACACTCGGATGCCTATCCCCGGAACAGTTCGGATTCCGAGAAAAAAAAACACAGCACTACTCTAGCAGTTAGCGAAAGTGGCTCAGGATGCAATCGCATCATTCAAGAACCACCAAAGCACTTTCCTATTACTCCTCGATATAGAGAAGGCATTCGACAAGGTGTGGCATAAGGGCCTCATCTACAAATTGTTGGCAACACACAACCTACCCCTCCACTATGTATCACTCCTACCCAAGTACCCTGCTTTGCCATTAAAATAAACAGTTACCTATCCCAAACCAAACCTATTAAAGCTGGAGTACCCTAAAGCACCGTCCTCTCCCCAACCTTCTTTAACCTCTACATAGCGGACATCCCCAAAACCCATAGCTCCAACATGATGATGTATGCCGACGACACAGCGGTATATATCAGCGCCTTTTTCGCAGAAGATGCGAGAAGGGCGCTGGTAGATTACATGGAGAAACTCACGTCATACCTGGAAAAGTGGAAGGTCGAATTGAACGCTTCAAAAACGGAGCTGCTCACGCTTACCAGGAAAAGGACAAACATCATCATGGATCCTCCCCTGTCAATCGGCGGCACGGCAATCGCCAAAAAACATCGGAAAAATACCTGGGGATAATCCTGGATAAGACTCTCCGGGGCTACTCTCAGGTAAATCACGCACTCAAAAAAGCCTATGCCGCCGAAAGACTTCTCACCCCCATCATGAAACTAACATCCTCCTCAGTCTCAAAAACCGTGTTGCCATCTACAGAAGTATTATCAGGCCATCACTACTATATGGCGTTCCAGCCTGGAACAATATCTGCAACACCCAAAAACTTAGACTCCAACGTTACCAGAACAAAATGTCCAAGACCGCCCTGGGATACAAGGACAGTGGAAGTTCACATACTGGCGGAATTGAACACTATCCTGGAATGTTTCAGCGAAGTCTCGTTGAAATTTTTCAGGCAGACAGCGCAAGGACCAGACATAACCGGAAATCTTGCCTCCCTTAAATTCAACCCCCAAAATCCCGCAACACATCGGCCCATACATCACTGACTACCAATTTACTATAACTCGCCTTGATCAGGAGAGCAGAGACTGCAGGATTTTAGCGCTTCACGCTAAATAAACGTTAGGCAGCGGTAAAACTCGAAGTATAACTCGAGCATATAATATAAAATATAAAATACACACATCAAAATAGTCTAGGGAACAAGATAATTCCTACACTATCAGAAATTTTTGCTGGTTTAATTTTTAAAATATTTAAACTAAATAAGTTTGCAAAAAAAGCCGACGGTAAATTTGACAAGATTTGTTCAATAAATAATACTCACTTTATCTTTTTTAAATAGTTGTTCTTTCCTAAAATTGAAAGACAGATATTTCATGTTCCCTACACTATTTTGATGAGTGTATAATATAAATGAGGATCAGACGCGGCCCAGTCGGGGCCAAGAACCTTAAACACTCTCTGTGATCCTGATACAAGCGCCGTGCGCTACGACTTTAGACACACCAAAGAAACGAGAAAAAGGGTTTTTGACAATTTTTCCCTTTATCAAGGACAGGGCAAATATGGAATGACAAACAGGATAATAAAATTACAAAAATACTTTAGAGGTCGAGACTGATGAAAATTGAGCTAAAAGGGGATTTAGTGCCTTAGAGAAGTTTCATCAAGCCTGGTTGCCACTACCACCCCTAATTGTACCCGGTAATGGGCTAAAACATCGGCCAAATTCAATTTGTAGCTCTGCGGCATATCATGTAAATATTTATATTTATATTAGTATGTAGCATAGTGATAGGTTAAAATTTATAGGGTAATGGACCAAAACAATATTTTGCAAGATTTTAGTCAGATTATTTAAATAAATTAATGAATAAAAATTAAAAATGTAAACAAAAAATCACATGATTGAAAACACCCTCTGATTGGCTAAAGTCGATTTTGACGTTTTTGGACGAAAATAGTTTCTAGCTAGTGAAATATGTAATGATTTACCAATGAAAAATTTGGCATCCTTGCTTTTTTGTTTCTGGTTTGTGACGTCACAAACCAGGTTCGCGTTTCCGCGCCAGTTTAAAAATTCGATTTTTGAATAATTTTATTTTCAAAAATAAGCGTTTTTTTGTCGGAAAAAGTACAGTACCTACAGATAGTATTAGAATGACTAATAGAATCATTTAAATAAGTTTTTGAAAAATGTGAAAGTGGCTAAGGCTAAGGTAGTTTTAAGTTAAGGGGATTGGATGCGCCTCAATGCCAAAATATTTTTTCCTGCGCGAAGCACCTAACGCAGTCTATCATTGTATTCTTCCGCTCCGATTAATACTCCTTAGTGGGAATGAGATGAATGAGACAAGGAATGCATTGCGTTCTTAATTTCAACCTAATTTTTTAACAATTGAAGTTATATCAACTTTCTTTTTTGCATTCGATTTATAATATAGGGACGAATGGCGTTATCTTTCTAGAAATCCGATAATAGAGACAAGTTCTCGAATAATTACAAAAATGTAATTTAAACTAGAGAAAAACAAGAAAGTTAATCAATTTATGGTGTTTTTTTTTTAATTAGCGCCATTCTTATGGCGCAAACCAGAATTCAAAAAATTATCTAGTTTTTTTTGTAGAAATTTAATTATTTCTTCTTGTCATTTTGTCTATCTCTGTTATGCCCGCAGCAAACCCCATGGCTCTTTCCTCCGCCTGTTTTTCTATAAATTTTAAATCGCCGTGATGAAAGATTCAGCGTCGACCGGCTCAACAGTAGCCCAATGCAATGATCGCGATGAACCTCGCATCTTTATTAGTATTAACTTGTTGGGTAGTTGTATAGTTCGACGTGTGTTAGAATATATTTTAAACGGCGCATTAAATCCCCTTAATTAAAATGTGTTTTTTTTTTAAAGATAAAAGTCAAAATGACATTATGTTGGCAATACAATGTAAAATTGTCAATGCTTCAAATTTTTTATGTAGAAAAGGCTTGTGTTGCCAACATAGTTACTAAATTTTTGACTTGGTAACAGTATATGTAAATAAACGTTTAATGGTAATGACTCGAAAACACCAATTCTGACAATTTTGTTCATATCTTTCACCCTGAACGTGGACATTTTCGCGCTAGCTCTTCGTGAAGTTGTGATTCTGATTCTGACGTCTATGATTCTGACGACCCTCAGGAAGGTGATATATTATAGTTCATACCAAATAAACTTATAGTCGGGTTGTCAAGCTCGGCCGGCACAGCGTTGCCGTCTCTTGCATATTTTCCTTTGGTCAAAATATTTTCAGAAACAATAATGGATTATATTATAATATAATGCAAATATTTATTGCTTGAATTATAAACATTGTTTCAAAGCTTGGTTTAATAGATATTTAATAACAACTCATTTGTTAATCATCACATTAAATATAATAGTAATGCTCAGTACCTATTTTATTTACAGCCATTCTAAATACTATAAATAATTAACTATTATGAATATTTGAACCATCAAGAATATTTTCAATTATTCTGGATCCGAGTCTGGATCACTGAAATCGCTAGAATCGCTAGTCTTCATCAACGTTGATAATAAATGGAAGAACCTGTCCATTACTTGTTCCCTGTTATACCACTCGTCAATTATTCCTTTTGTACGTCTAATAGAATTTTTCCACATTTCAGGGGTAAACAAGCATCTTGAGTATAACCATCTCTGCCAATATATCGGTTATAATAGTTTTTTGCAATTCCCCTAATAAGTTCAATCGTGAAAAGTACAGTTGTATGGAGGTAGTCGTAAAATTTTATGTCCATACTGTTCTGCCATTGTAGGTACCTACTTACCGTGCAACAATGGTCACAAGTTCAGATTTCAATGCTGTATTTGGATACTCAACTTTCTGTTCGGTTAACTAATTTTGAATTTCAGCCTTGGTAGACGAACTATTAGGTGTCTTCGTTAATAACATGCTGTGGTAACGAGCATTGTCTATAACAATGACAGATGGTTCACTCAAGTTCTTCAACAGCTGATTTTCGAACCAACGTAAAAAGTTTTGGTGATTCATTTCCCCATGGTAGTCGTTAAGTAGAGATTATCGATGAAAATACGAGCGATGCACCTTCAACGAATCCATTTTCATTGCCAGCATGAAGTAGGTATGATATATCTAAAAAAAGCATTTAATTTGTACATTTAATACAAATGCTCTCTGTATTCATTTTTATATTCACCTTTTACCATCAACTTTGATAGTTTTAACACTTCGCTCGTTGTTGTCTTGCCAAGAGCGGTTAATAGCACCATTTTGAAAAATCCAAGTCTCGTCCAAGAAAACAAACTGGTACAAAGCCTCCTGTTTCAGTCTTAGATAAGACCTTGAAAATGATATGCGTTTGACAGCAATATCAGGAAGTTCCATGAGCCCTTGTCTTGGGTCATCTTTTTTCCATTTGAAGCCTACTTCTTTTAACAATCTACTCAATGACATGCGACTACCATCAAATAATGGTTTGGCTTTCAATTGCTCCCATATACAGGATAATGTTACATGTTGTCCTACAAGAAGAAAAAAGGCGATTTATAGATATCTATGTACCTTTGTCTCAAACGATTTACTTTTTGTATACATATCGTAAATAGTGTTACGTATAGCACTGCTATCGAGCTTTGAAACATCACAGACTCTCGTCGAAGTGCATCGTTTCTTAGAAAGCGATTCTAAAAATTCGTTATTTTTGATTGTCGTTGAAATAGCACAGACAGTGGACATACTTAAGTTCAAAGCCTCTGCTACGCGCTAAAAATGAGAGATAATAAAGTTCAAATTGAAAATTCCTATTTGGTCACACGACATCAACGACTTGTGAACTCACCTTCCTTACAGCATTTAAGGGACATAAAGGGCCATTATTATCGCGTTCTTGTTCGAAATATTCTAACAAGGATGCGATTAGTTCTTTACAACTGTTAAGCTACTTCGGTATCCTGTACACTTCGCACTACAAGCTGCTTTTGAAAAACTAGCTCACAATAGCACTTAAACCAAAAACTCGTAAGCTGCCGAAACGCAATCAAAATTCAAAATGTCAAGAATTTAATTTAGCAACATTACATTTTTTGAAGTGGTGTTACCAACTGAATGACCAGCGAGAAATTCAAATTCCAATTAAGTCAATCCGGCACCGAATATTTTTACGGTTGGCGATAACAATTTTAAAAATGGCGTCATCGATGTCACAACTACAAGTTTATTTGGTATGAACTATATGTACAGGGTGGGCATTTTATTAGGGGCCTATGTTTTTTCTCAGAAACTACAGGGTGTACAAAAAAAATATAAATACATAAGTTTCTTGGTTTTAAGCAATGTTGTGAAATATTTGAGTTTTATTTATACAGGGTGTCCCCAAAGTGCTGCACCGACTTCAAAACCAAAATTTTAAATGGAATAGCTTGTATATTTTTACATTTTTGGATTCCCGGAGAAAAATAAAGCTAACTTTTATAAGGACTCCCTATTCGAATTTTGTGTAATTTAGGCAGAAATTGAGGTTATGTATTTTTTTTTTTTAGCAAATTTATGCCCTCGCCAAATAGTGTCTTGTGCGGCTTGTAGTTGAGATTATTTAATAAAATTTCAACCACACCTTAAGAAGACTACCTCCCAATGATCTACGATGTCCAGGTTAAATTTATACAGGGTGTCTCAGGTCATAGGACATTTTTTCCAATTTTCAATATCCAAGTTTTTTTTAATGGATGTATTTTTTTTTTAGTATTTTAAATTATATTATTTCATAATATTTGGTTGGGGTGATTAGAAAATTAAATAAGCTTTTCTTTAAATTTAAACATTTGTTTATGATATTATGATCTTTTAATAAAGCGTGTGTCTAATGCTATAAACCATTTAGAGGCCGTTTACACTACATGCATAGCTCGAAATGGAGGACATATTGAAAACTTACTTTAGTCTGTTACTTAGCTTTAATTTAGGTGTTGATGTATTTTTTTAAAGATTATTCTTTGAAATTATATATTAAAATATATCGATGAAGTAAGTGGTCTAAATATTTCGTGTACTATTAGATTTAGGTATAGGACATACATACAGGGTGTTTCAGAAATGGTGTTATAAACTTCAAGGGCAGATAGTATTCATGAAAATAATTAAAAAAGTTCCTATGGATTTAGGTCCGGAAACGCTTTGTTTCCAAGATACAGGGTGATGTTTAAAAAAAAAAAAATAGTTTTTTATTAATAGCCCAAAAGAGTTTTATCCGATTTCAATGAAATTTTCACGGTTTATTTCAACCATTATTAGACATCTACTGGACCCATTAGATTTGATCCAGAATTCCCAGGGGCGTACCCAGCGACTAAGTCGGTTGTTTTTGTGCAGAAAAAAATATCACTCTGTAGTTTTTGTACGATTTTTATTAATTATTCAGATAGACACACTAAAAATACAACATTTTTGTCTCTTAAAATTTTCAATTATCTCGCTCCGTTTTCGCGGAAAAATTACAAACCATACCTCGGCACGTCTCTGGACTCCATAAGGAAAGATAAAAAATCATAGGGATTAAGGTACATCATCCATTCATTGAGTGACAAGGCCATAAATTCCATTTGAGGTTTTTTTTTTGTTTTGTTTTCATAAATCAACAAACTTCGATAAATTTTTAATCAATTCCTGAACATTTTTATTTTTTCTTATGGAGTTCAGAGACATGCCAAGGTATGGTATTGTAATTTTTCCGCGAAAACGAATCGAGATAATTGAAAAATTTAAGAGACCAAAATGTTGTATTTTTAGTGTGTCTATCTAAATAATCAATAAAAATCGTACAAAAACTACAGAGTGATATTTTTTTCTGCACAAAAACAACCGACTTGGTAGCTGGGTACGCCCCTGGGAATTCTGGATCAAATCTAATTCGTCCAGTAGATGTCTAATAATGGTTTAAATAAACGCTGTGTCTAGAATCCCGGTACCGGTAACACATTTTTTACCGGTAGTTTTGATGCCGTTACCCATATGATGCACTAGGTACCCGGGATTTAAGCAAATCCCGGTAAAAAATGTAGTCGTTGGCGGTTTCTGTTTTATCAAAGTCCAACTTAACCTAACTTTTTATGTTTTTAACTTGTTTTGTTGATGTGTGAACGTAAAGTGGAGTGTTTTGATGAGTTTATCAACGTGAAAATACTTTTTAAATGGTTTTTAATGTAGGAGGACAAACATTTAAAAGTTATAAAGAAGTTGAAGAGACTTTGACATGTAAAATATGCCAGTTTGTGTAAAATCCCCAGATGTGGTATTGTTCTGATTGCAAACTTATAAAAAAATGAATAAAAAATGAGAAATATTTATTTTAATCTACATCCTAAACAGTATAGTTACATATATTGGCATGAAGTAAATTAATAAATACTAAATTCGATTATGAACTGCCATATAAATTGTTCCATTTTAAATTTGTTTAAATTCTCAGGGGTTTTCCGAAATATCAACCTTAATTTACTATCATCTGATTGCGGATTACTTCCAATCTGGGATGAGTTGTTCGACATTTCCGAACGCAAATGCAATATTAGGTATTTCGAACCTAACTAACTTTTATAGTTTGAAATGTTCCAAAAAAGTGACCAAAACATTAATAAACTAACCTAAAATTCCAATTAGCTGATAAATAACGATAAAAACAAAATCAAAACACCGGGATTCACTTAAATCCCGGTACAAGTGCGACATATCGATGACGTCATCAAAACTACCGGTAAAAAATGTGTTACCGGTACCGGGATTCTAGACACAGCGTTAAATAAACCGTGAAAATTTCATTGAAATCGGCTGAAGCTCTTTTGGGCTATTAATAAAACACTATTTTTTTTTGAAAAACGTATCACCCTGTATCTTAGAAACCAAGCGTTTCCAGACCTATAGAATTTTTAATACCCATTTAGAAGTACCTGTCGTTTTAGTGACAAAACGTATGTCGCTTCTTGACACACAAAAAAGAGTAGGCTAGGAATTTCCTATTTGTACATGAAATTGACGTATTAGCAATCGACATTCGTTTTTGTTGGTAATTTTTTGTTTCATCTGATACGTGATTGATAAATAAGGATGAGGTTATTCTAAATGGGTACTACAAATACTATATATCCATAGGAACTTTTTTAATTATTTCCATGAATACTATCTGCCCTTGAAGTTTGTAACACCATTTCTGAAACACCCTGTATATGAATGGATAGGTATTTTTAGCCTTTTTAACAAAAAAATATCAAATATAGGGTGTTTTATCAAAAATAACTTGGATATTGAAAATTGAAAAAAATGTCCTATGATCTGAGACACCCTGTATAAATTTAAAGCACCACACATCGTAGATCGTTGGGAGGTAGTCTTCTTAAGGTGTGGTTGAAATTTTGATAAATAATCTCAACTACCAGCCGCACAAGACACTATTTGCTGAGGGCATACATTTGCTAAACAAAATACATAACCTCAATTTCTGCCTAAATTACACAAAATTCGAATAGGTAGTCCTTAAGAAAGTTACCTTTATTTTTCTCCGGGAATCTAAAAATGAAAAATATACAAGGTTCCCATTTGAAATTCTGGTTTTAAAGTCGGTGCAGCACTTTTGGGACACCCTGTATAAATAAAACTCAAATAATTGACAACATTGCTTAAAACCAAGAAACTTTTGTATTTTTTTTTGTACACCCTGTAGTTTCTGAGAAAAGACATAGGCCCCTAATAAAATGCCCACCCTGTATGTGTCGTTTTAATGCCAACCGACTGTTTTTTATATTGCATTCACGATATTACGTTTGTCTAACAAAAATCTGGTGGCTGTGGGGAATCCGACGACCCTAACATGATGCCTTCGTGTTATGAAGCCGCTCAGGAAGTTCGGCGTGTACATGAGTTTGAGTTACAAAATCCAAAGTTCGATGTGTACAGGGTGGGCCAATTTGGACACTTTCTTATGGAAACACCCTCTATTTTTAGAGATAGAAAAAAATGAACCCCCCACTCTGAGGCTCAAATTTCATGAAATTTTGATTGGTGCAAACCACATTTTGATATCTTAAATCGTTTACCGCTAGAGGGCGATTCTCGATTTTGAGCAATAATGTGAAACCATCATAACTTTTTTGTTAATGAAAATTATTGATTTCCGTAAAAACTTTCTTGAAGCACTTTTTCAAGCAGAATTCAGTGACGTTCTCAGTTTTTTTCTAGTTGGTCCCAACGTCGAGATATTGATCAAAGTCTGGTTTTTTTCAATAAGATAACCAATATATTAATAGCTCATTGGAAAGTTCTGCTTTTTCTGATTTCAATGATATAAAGTTCGATAGGTTTATCTCTATCAGTTTTCGAGAAAAAAAATTATTTCGGTTTTTTTCATAAGAAGCAATGTGTAAGAAAAGGACTTCATATCTGTAAGGAAACTGAGAAAGGTCTCTTTCCAACACATTGTTTCTTATGACAAAAAACCGAAATATTTTTTTTCTCGAAAACTGTTAGAGATAAACCTATCGAACTTCATATCATTGAAATCGGAAAAAGCAGAGCTTTCTAATGAGCTATTAATATATAGGGTGTCCTTTTGAAAAAAACCAGACTTTGGTCAATATCTCGACGTTGGGACCAATTAGAAAAAAACTGAGGACGTCACTGAATTCTGCTTGAAAAAGTGCTTCAAGAAAGTTTTTACGGAAATCAATAATTTCCATAAACAAAAAAGTTATGATGGTTTCACATTATTGCTCAAAATCGAGAATCGCCCTCTAGCGGCTAAACGGTTTAAGATATCAAAATGCGGTTTGCACCAATCATAATTTCATGAAATTTGAGCCTCAGAGTGGGGGGGTTCATTTTTTTCTATCTCTAAAAATAAAGGGTGTTTCCATAAGAAAGTGTCCAAATTGGCCCTGTACATCGAAGTATACTGGGGACTATTTGTTTAATTGATTTAATTTTTAGGAAAAGTGTAGTCCGTCCGCTTTTTGTTTTATTTATAATTGGATGAGAGCCAGCGAGCCATCTTACATTAGTTTAAATAGATCTAATATTTTGACTATTTTGACATCAGCAGAATATTTACAAATCAAAGGTATAGTATTATAGGTTACATATTTCAGTGGCGAATCCAGAGTTTCTTTGCGATAGGGATTATTTGTCCGCAAATAAGAGGTTAACATTTTTAAACTTAGGATTGTATTTTATACCTAGCACATTTCTCATTTTGTTGAATATACCGGGTGACCACGAGATTTGCCTAAGATAGACCCAGCTATATCTTAATGCATGACAATCGATATCGATTTTAATTTCTATGGATATATTGTGACGGATTCCGGGTTCTCTAAAACCCACTTCACAAACAACAAACAATATATCACTTATCGAAACGTACACAACTCTCGAATTTGAACTAAAACTCAACAATACTCTTATTTGAACTGCTCACAACACAGCTCTTTTAGACTGACTTACTTAATACATACTAATATGTGCTATTATAGTCGGAAATGCACTCCGGATCTATATTTTCTAGTTTAGTTTAAATGGAAGTATCGAATTTTTTGAAGTAGGTAGTTCACAGCCGCCTGCAACAGCTATAGTAAATTTATAAAAAAGGATTTAAAAAAAATTATTATCGAAACTATAGGTATGTACAGTTGCGATCAAAAAAAAGTAGTACAAGAAAAATCTCCAATATCTCCTGGTCTATTATACATTAATTTAATTCATAACCAAAAAGACATATTTTTGGCATGTTTCGACAAGTTTTTAACCTAGAAAGCTTCAGATGACATTATTTTGATATTTTTCCACCCGTTTTCAACCTAGAATATGTCATTGCCTGTCAAAATTTTGTATGTTACACCAGGAGCTCAAATTGGGGTTAATAATTTTTGTACTACTTTTTTTTGATCGCAACTGTACGTTTAAGGAATGCGTGACAGATTGCCAGATTGTTTCATAATTAATGAACCAAAAGATGTTAAATTTGTTTTCAATTCTCCCTCTGTTGGATTCGCCACTGCCTTATTTGGCAATCAAAACAAATTTCTATCCAAATATTATTTTAAGATTTGATTGAACAATGTTGGGCTTTCATAGACAGCACAAATGTTTTCAATGAAGACTCAGCATTTCTACTTTACTTGGAGGCTAAGGAAAGGAAATTGCCACAAGTCCAGGAATTTATGCTGCCAAGAATTCGAAAGTTTTTCTTGACGTTGGTTAGCTCATCAAATTGGTTAGAATTAGATGTTCTCGACATGAAAAATTTGCTCAAGTCCAATTATGTTGCAATAAATTGGTAATTTTTTTTTATGCGAATACATGCAGAGAGAATCTTTTGCAGAAAAAAAATAATATGTTTCCAGCGAAATGGAAATATTTATGGCGGCTGTTCGATGGTTGAAGTACGATTATGGGGAGCGAGAGCAGTACAAGTATGAAGTGTTGAAGTGTGTTAGATTTGGGAACATAGCTCCATGGCAGTTAGTAGATATTAAAAAAAATCCACAAAATCCAGACTTTATTGAACTTTGTCAAGACTCTAGGATTTGCAATATGATTGATGAAGGAATTTCGTAAGTAGAACTCCTTTTCACAATTTATATCCTGAGTATATCAAGCTTCATTATAAGTTATATACCCTGATTTACGTAGCTCGTGCATTAGAAGCTTTCCAGTTTACAGGTGGATAAGTATTATTTTGTCCATTATTATCTAATCCATAAGAGAGTAAGAGTAGGTATGAGTTCTCTATGCGTTTGTCTTAGCTAAGCCTGATATCGTTCAGCCAGCCCGAATCAAAGTTTGAGTCTCAATCATCAATTCAACTAAATAATGTTGGTAGATAAGCTTTTTTATTAAAACCTCGAAATTTCTAAAAATCTTGAAAACTTACTTTGGTGTTAGGTAGGTAACTAACTGATCAGGTCAGCTAAATTAGCTATGTAAAATATATAATTTTTTTTTATATTCAACAATATTGAGAAATTTGGAAACTCGAAACTCTATATTTGACAAAACTTAATTTTTAGATTCATAATAATCAAGCATTGGTCCGGTCAGGATAATAGTGAAACTGACCTAGCACATTGTTATGGTATTTTGGGGTTAGAAGAACCTCCGCCGAGAAACTGGATGGGTCCTGAAAAATCCTATGCTACTTATAGAGATTTTTTAATTTATCTGGATCAGTATCGTAGAAGTCAGCTATTGGAGAAAAACACACCTCGATTGATCGATGAAGTCGATGAGCCGCTGGAAAATGAATTTTCGAGAAAATTTTCACGTCTGAAAATAAAAAGAAATCCGGATCTTCGACAAAATTAAAAAGAAATTGTGATGATATTATATTTTATTAAGTGCCTACTTTTTTGAGTCTATTTTAAATTTTATTATTATGACTTTATTAAGGAAATACTAACAAAATAAAAATTCTTCAAGGTTCCACAAAATATCCTGAAGCTTAGTGGCCGTCGTAACTTGAATTTATTCCTGACCTTTCGCTAGCACGAGGACGAGTGGGCTAACTTTTCCAGAGGTGCTTCCATTCCCAGACTACAACACTTTTTTTGGGACCGACGTTTATTATGAATATCGTTCAAATTTCATACATAAACTTCTAACAATCATAAGTTTTAAAAGTAGGTGATACTTGAAAACTAAACTACCAGGGTCCCTATTCTTGAAACAGGGGAGCAGCGTTCCCAGGAGAACGAGTGTTCCGTCTTTGTTACTTATACAGTCATTTGAATATCATTGGGAAAGACGGAACACTCGTTCTCCTGGAAACGCTGCTCCACTGTTTCAAGAATAAGGACTCAGGGGAGTACCGGATGTTTAAATAAAAACTAAATAAAAGATGAGAAGTTCAATAATTGTAACTAAATCACTAAAGCTAATCCTAAAAGCGAGTGGGGGCGTCTCTCGGCTGCTCGGGGCCTATATGCTCTAGCTGGTGTTGGTCCTAGCTTTCAAAAAGTGTGCTGTGTTCGACTTTCTTAGCTTGCCCTTCCCGGAGATCAACGGCAAAGCAGATGTTGTCTCGAGGTGTGGCGTTGGTCCTAGTGGAGATCGAGGAAGCATCATACAAAAATAAGGAGAAACCGAAATCGGCGAAATCTCATAAATTGAGACTCCTACAAGGGAAGTCGCGGAGACTGAGCAGCCTCACAAAGTCTAACCAACGATATCAGAAACTCCTGCGAAAGGCCCCTTAAAAAAATGGCAGTTCTTAGAAACGTGCCTTGATGGAACTGCACGGAAAAAATACTTCACTATAGTAAAGAATAGTACCGTTTGGCCAAGAATATATTTGTTCTACTATTCCCCAAGAAACCCTGTGTTTTTATTCTCATCAAATTTAACCGATGGATCCACCATTCTATGGCCGTCATTGTCATTTTCCATTCACCAAACAAAGATAGCTAAGTCAGTAGTGTAAGATGGCCGGTTCTGCGCCCTCCGACGCCTCAGACGCCTCCGTGACGTCTGCGCATGCGCCAACCAGGGCGTCGCGACGCCGTGACGTCATCAGTCAGCTGTCACCTGTCAATGTCATCTGTCATGGTGAGTAAGGGTTGGTTTGGGTTAGTTATAGGTTAGCATAGGACCCCCCACGTCAGCTGTCAATGTCAGTCATCCGTCCTGTCAGGGGGTCCTATGCTAACCTATAACTAACCCAAACCAACCCTTACTCACCATGACAGATGACATTGACAGGTGACTGACATTGACAGATGACATTGACAGGTGACATTGACAGTTGAATGACATTGACAGCTGACTGATGACGTCACGGCGTCGCGACGCTGAATTACTAGGACCACAAATAATTGCTCTAATCGTATTTGGCAAAAGCTCACTATGTCTTTTCCTCTCACTCACTTTTTTTTCAGGTAACCTAACTGACCCAACGACGTGGGAGGTCCTATGCTAACCTATAACTAACCCAAACTAACCCTTGCTCACCATTGCTGTATACAAACGTATCTCTAGCCCTGTATAGGTGTATACAAACCTATCTCTAGACCTGTATAGCTGTTTCAGATCAAAGGCGCCGGCGCCGCCGATTTAGAGATTTTTCCCACGGTTTCGAAAAAATTCTCAGGCTCAGGTGCCCCCGTTACTACTAACCTGTCTCGAAAAGCTGTCTCGAAAAGCTGTCTCTATAGACAGACCTGTCTCGAAAAGCTGTCTCCATAGACAGACCTGTCTCGAAAAGCTGTCTCCATAGACAGACTTGTCTCGAAAAGCTGTCTCCATAGACAGACCTGTCTCGAAAAGCTGTCTCCATAGACAGACCTGTCTCGAAAAGCTGTATCTATAGACAGACCTGTCTCGAAAAGCTGTCTGTGTAGACAGACCTGTCTCGAAAAGCTGTCTCTATAGACAGACCTGTCTCGAAAAGCTGTCTCGAAAAGCTGTCTGTGTAGACAGACCTGTCTCAAAAAGCTGTCTCTGGACCTGTACAGCTGTCTACACACTTATAATTGTCTCTGGACCTGTATAGTTAGAACGTTTTATAGTCTATAAGAATATACTGCATCACATATTGAAAAATGTAGCAAAATTTATACTGATTGCTCCTCGTACCCGTTGGAAGCCAGACAGGTAAGAATGGATAGGTATATTATCTGATTGGCTTCATCCTCCATGTACACGTTCGATGCCAGTAAACGTGGACTCAATAGATCTGATTAGTCATTGCCGATTATGATTGATTGACATACTGTCTATTGATTATTAATTTTAGTGCTGTTTTTTGAAATTACGCCGTTCATGTTTGACAAAGAAAAAGCCGACGGAAGCCGGGATTTAGTTAGTTTTTATGCTAGTCCAAGTGACTTCGTAGGGACTTTACTTATAAACATTTTTTATCAATAATTACTCAATGATCTAGTGCCTTGTCTAGAGTGCTGGATTTTGGTGTGATGGTCTGAGGACTCGATTCCCCGGCTAGAATTTTTGCAATCGATCGATGACGAGACGACGACGAGGATGACGCCCGATGGCGGGACGATAACTGTGTTTTGAAGATGATAGCATGAGATAAGGAGTTGCGGTCGAATTCCAGGAAATTCCCCAAAAAAATTGGGTTTGGTCCGGGTCAAACCCCGAAATTTCAGATCAAATACATCGTCGATCTGGATATTTTCCCACGGTATCGATAAACTTCCTAGGCTCTGTGTGGTTAGTCCTTCTATACTATTTTTCATTTATTTCGCGTTCCAGATTTAATCGACATTCGGAAAGGTAGAAATGAAACAGCTCCTGGTAGCTTAGTTGATTAGAGCGTTGCACTGGAAATGCAGGGGTCCTGGGTTCAAATCCCATTCGAGACATGAATTTTTTTTATCAGTTTTTAATTATTACGTCTGCATACCACTAAAATAAACACACGATTTTCTAAACCAATGATTTGAATTACTAGGATTAACAGAGATTCAAACAAAGTTAAACTTAGGCACGAGTAATTAAATAAATAAACAGTGACCTGTTTGTATTTTACACTTTAACATAAAACCAAAATGGTGAATGTAAATGTACGTAATATGAATGTTTTTACTAAAATGTATGTCTTATGTCGAAAAGCTGTCTCCATAGACAGACCTGTCTCGAAAAGCTGTCTGTGTAGACAGATCTGTCTCGAAAAGCTGGCTTCATAGACAGACCTGTCTCGAAAAGCTGTCTGTGTAGACAGACCTGTCTCAAAAAGCTGTCTTTGGATCTGTATAGCTGTCTACACACTTATAATTGTCTCTGGACCTGTATAGTTAGAACGTTTTATAGTTTATAAGAAGTGACTTGAACCAAGCCTAAAACAGTGGTATGGTCAATATACTGCATCACATATTGAAAAATATAACAAAATTTATACTGATTGCTCTTCGTACCCGTTGGAAGCCAGACAAGTAAGAATGGATAGGTATATTATCTGATTGGCTTCATCCTCCATG
Organism: Ceutorhynchus assimilis; assembly: GCA_917834065.1. Lineage (NCBI taxonomy): Eukaryota > Metazoa > Arthropoda > Insecta > Coleoptera > Curculionidae > Ceutorhynchus > Ceutorhynchus assimilis. The sequence continues at coordinate 3,066,129 of OU892286.1, forward strand.
TACACGTTCGATGCCAGTAAACGTGGACTCAATAGATCTGATTAACCATTGCCGATCATGATTGATTGACATACTGTCTATTGATTATTAATTTTAGTGCTGTTTTTTGAAATTACGCCGTCCATGTTTGACAAAGAAAAAGCCGACGGATGCCGGGATTTAGTTAATTTTTATGCTAGTCCAAGTGACTTCGTATGGACTTTACTTATAAACATTTTTTATCAATAATTACTCAATGATCTAGTGCCTTGTCTGGAGTGCTGGATTTTGGTGTGATGTAAGTCCTATCAAATTGATTTGACACCTCAAGAGGTCCCGTTTCGGCTTTTCGATTTGCTCATCTTTGTTTGAATGATAGGCTATCCTTTTTTATTTTGAAGTGATAAGTTGTGGTGTCATGTGTTGTGTTTTTGTTTTATGTTTGACGCTTGTGTATGTAATCCTTATATTTCATCTTTTTCAACAAAGCCGCTGACTAATCACTCAACATGTTGAGTGTTGGTGAACGCGGTCATTCTCACAAAAGGAATACGGGAGTGTAGAGTTGAGAGACAAGAAGAAAAATGTAAATCAAGTTTCTCCTACCCTACGAGTCGTGCGTCCAAAGTGGAGGTTTTGCTATTGACGGTGCTGCCTTAAGATTTCGTTGCAACATAATAATTAAAAATTGAAATTTTTTCAACGCGAAAGGAACCTTTAGAAGTGAAAATAGTTTGAATTGAAGCGAAAAATCAATTATAAAATAATAAACATAATCCATCATCTATTATTCAAATTTGAAGGTCGATTTTTCTCTCGTTTTTCATACCACCGTCTATTTGATGTCGATACGGAATTCGACAATAATACATATGAATCACTCTCCATCTGATATCGAAATAGGTATCGAATGACAGCTAGCGAGCCGACTTGTGATAAGATAAGAATCCCCTAGCTGATACTCCAATATGAGTTGGTGTGGCTCTCTACGATTGTGCGTCAATGGTCACCTGATCTCACACCTGTTTTTTTACCGTATCCTTCCTTCATTTGCTCCCCATACGGAAAGTGTCGACTTAAAAAAGCTAAACAATAGAGTATTCGATGTTCTATCCTAATGTTGTGCACAATGCTCTCATTGAATTTTGTTTAAATTATTATAGCCTAACCTAGTCTAGAGGCCATAAATAAAAAGCAGTAAAATATTATAACAAAAGTTTTATTTAACAGAAAATTTACTAGTACAACTTCATAATTTAGGTTCTACGTTCGGGTTTTGCAAAATAATGAAATGGTATCCTTTTTTGTTCAACAAATTGTGAAAATTCGCAAGGCAAACAAAGTCGATTGGGTATATCAGTTTCACCCTTACATCTGGGGCATGTATACTTAGTAGGGATTGGCATTGTAAACAGTATCAAGTCTATCAACGTAATGCTTCATTTCAATGAGAAAGTCTCCTGTTATACAATTTTGAAGTTTGATAATTATTACTAATGCGGCATGTTATAAACTCCTATGATAACACTTGGTACTTTGAGAGACTTGGGTAGCATTCGAATACTAGGTATTTTGAATCCTATTCGAATCCTGTATTGGAATCCTACGGAAAGAGACCCGACGTCGGTTGAATCAGAAAAAAAATATAGTGCAACTTTGTGCTCATTATTATGCTGCTTTGATATTTTAAAAATTCCGAGTGCTGTCCAGAGATATCCGGAAAACACCGAAATTCGTCAGAAATGATTTTATTTTTCCAATACCGCTTGTTAGATAGGTAATCCTCCTTACGCTTATAATCCTTGGTTTGTGTCAATATCAGCGCTTGTCAATAATGGGCACTCCCCTCGACGCTTATAATCCTTGGTTTGTGTCAATCAATAGCTGTCTTTCTCTGTTCCTTAACGTTACATCTTTCTTCTCTCTCGAGTAACGAAATTTGCCCGTGACGCGTTTCTCGAATCACTCTCCATATAAGTTGTATGATATTTATGTTAAGTGTGCGCTGGCGCTATTTGACTGTGGGTTTGGGTTGGTGGTATACAGAGATCAATGGTGGCTTCATCTCTATCATTCTCAGGAGAATTAAACATTACTTATTTTTATTCTCAACAATCATTGCCAATATGGTTAATAGGACTGTGAGTGCGACTACCATCTAAATTGTAGCAATATTCATAATCATAAAAATGAAATACGTCTTTATCGTCACCCTTGAATTTTTTTTTTCTAATAGATATTGAGTATTTAAATAGAAACAGATCCAAAATTTCCGCTTGCGAACAAAATCCGCGAACGTACTGCTCTGAAAGTAATTCGTATAAACTGCTAATTTCTGAATATCTAGCTTGGAAGTACTGGAATACTTTTTTCCTCAACCCATGTTATTTGTGGATGATATGATTTAAAAATTCCACCACATTGCAGATCTTGGCAGATGTTCGGCAACTCCCATGACGTTACAGGTTATCCTAGTACTGGCAGATATAAATAATCTTTAAGATTTTATTTTTCTAATAGTAAAATGTGGCACTATAAATCGGCAAAATGGAATGACCTAAAACAGTATTACCTGGATTTTCCATGGCAAGAGGTTTGCTTTAAAACAGCTGATCCCACTATTTGCTGTGATGAAATAACACAAGTAATCTTATCTGGAATGGACGCATATATCCCACATACAACTAAACGTAGAGCTAATGCAAAACCTTGGTTCAACAGCCAGTGTCAAACGGCTGTACAGAAAAAACACAGAGCATATAACCTTTGGAAACGACAAAAAACCGCTCAAAACCACACAGAATTTATAGAAGCCAGAAATAGTTGCAAAATTACTATTGACTCCGCTAAAGAAACATACAATCAAAGAATAAAAAACAGGTTGCTGAATTGTCCAAGTAGTTCTAGGTCTTTTTGGTCTCTTGCAAAAGCTGTTGGATCTAACTTCACCAAGTCATCCATACCACCACTTACAGATAAAAATAATCACTTAGCCACAACATCAGAGGAAAAAGCCAATATGCTTGCCCAAATGTTTTCCTCCAACTCCAACCTAACAGTGCCAAACGAAAAAACTCCACCGTTCATTGAAAGGGTTTCCCATAGTATGCCAGAGGTACCCTTTTGTCACAGAGAAATACGAAAATCCCTAAAAAAGCTGGATACAAACAAAGCAATGGGTCCGGATGGCATTTCCGCAATAGTACTCAAAAATTGCGCCAACGAACTCACCCCAACTTTCGCAAAATTATTCAATTTGTCTTACAGGCAAGGAGTATATCCATCATCATGGAAGTCTGCCGCAGTACAACCCATTCCAAAGAAAGGAAAAAAGACAGATCCGTTAAACTATAGACCAATTGCTCTACTTCCGGTGATATCAAAAGTAATGGAAAGAGTTGTGAACAATCACCTAACCAAGTACTTGGAAAAGTACAAAATTATCAACGATAAGCAATACGGATTTCGAAAATATAGGTCAACTGGCGATTTACTTACATACGTCACTCACTTATGGCAAAAAGCGATTGAGTTGCGGGGTGAAACAAGAACAATTGCCTTAGATATATCTAAAGCATTCGACAAAGTTTGGCATGAAAATCTGCTCAACAAGCTCAAAGCAATGGGATTATCGCCGAAACTTTGCACTTGGTTTGAAAGTTACCTAAAGGACAGATCCATTTATGTTGCACTGGATGGCCAGAACTCCAACTCTTACCAAATAAATGCTGGTGTGCCACAGGGAGCAATCCTTTCGCCAACTCTTTTCCTGATTTACATAAATGACCTCATAGATAAAACAGTAAATCCACTTTATTGCTTTGCAGACGATGGCAATGTAGTCTCCTCACTCATACCACCCACAGGTCTTTCCGCACGTGAATTCCATCATCTTAGACTAACTCAAATATCGCAGATAAATAACGACCTGGAGATAATAGAGGACTGGGGTAACAAAAACCTTGTACAGTTCAACGCGCAGAAAACCCAAGCAGCTCTGTTTTCAAAAAAGACCAGCACCGGTGAGCCAAACATTATGCTATCTGGAAGTGCTGTCACATTACAGAGTCAGTTGAACATCTTGGGGGTTACTGCAGAGACCAACATGTCTTGGCACAGTCACGTGGCAGATATTGCTAAAAGGGCCTCCCAAAAGCTGGGGGTGCTATTTCGTACAAGACATCTGTACACACCAAGCCAATTGCTGACACTCTACAAAGCCCAGATTCGACCAACTATGGAGTACTGCTCACATATATGGAGTGCAGCACCCAAACATACCTTAATGCTTTTGAATACCGTGCAAAAACGAGCTATCAAGCTGATCAATGACCCCGCACTTACTCGTAACTTGGATGGTCTCGAACATCGCAGATCTGTGGGCGATTTATCTCTCTTCTACAGGTACTATCACGGAAAATGCTCTGAAGAGTTGGCACGTATGATTCCACCGAGAGTAGCGCCTACCAGGCGAACCCGTCAAACAGACGGTAACCATGAATTTACTGTCAAACTAGAGGCACCAAGAACCTCATTATATCAGAATTCATATCTCTGGAGAACAGCATCGCTGTGGAATAAACTCCCTGCGACGGTTTTCCCTGCAGGTTACAACCTGAACCGTTTCAAGACCAACATACACCGACATTTCCGCGCACTTGCCGCTTCTCGAGCGTGATAGGACATTTCCTTGCGAGTGCGCATATCCGTAAAAAAAAAAAAAAAAAAAAAATCTTTAAGATGGATATGATCCTATTAATACCTATATTTAGAGCTTAAAGTTGTTGGAGCATCCAGTCTGTAAGAGACATTGTTTAGTATATAACACTGTGATTGAAATGATACACATCGCTTTCTTTTTCCTGGAATTCTGTGAACTTTTTGTTCAGGATGCCTGAAAACCCAAATGACCAAATCATGAGCAGGGGGTGGTAGTGGCAACCGGTATCTTTCTAGCACTTTACTGAGGCTATTTGGGGCCCCTTATAGGCTACTTCCAGTTTCAACTTGAAAGTGGTTGTGTGATATTTTAGTCCTCTATGTTATTTCCATAGTTACCGTGATTTGTTGAAGGAAAAAACCAGTTCTAAAACCCCTTCTTCTCGTTTACGTGTACGAATGTTTGCTGAATTCGGTGGGTCGGCTGCTCAAGAATGTGCGAAGTTAGTTTTCTCATATCCTTACGCTATTTAACTGTTTGATCTAAATTATTTTTTCGCATACGCATTTACTGCTATCCTGGTAAGTGTGTCATAAAATCATTCAATCCTCCGTCCGTCCTAATACTGGATAGGTATATCACAGCTAATTTCAAAACGTGCTCCACAATAGAAGATGTCTCTATATTCTAGACATAGTTGACGAATGGCATGTTTTTTCTTCCAAATTACAGTGTTCCAGTCTTAAATATTTCAAGATAGCCTTTAATTTATTGTATAATTCTTTTGGCATTTTATAATTATTATTTTCTGCACTGATAAAATTGATTCACTTCGAATGGTTCAACTGGTAAAGATTCTGAAAAATTAATTTGGGTTTGAACTTGAATGCTGTCGCATAAGCGAAATAATTTTCATATTAAAGATTCGGGGATCTCGATGTTTCCTTCTTGTGCATAATATACCCATTTTCAAGATTTACTGGTACCTTAATCAACAATGAATAAGTTTAGTGACGGCAAAGTACTTTCCAAGTGTAAAAGTAGCTTTAGGTAATTGTTTTTACGCCTTTGTTGCAGATCACCCACCAAAGTAAAGGTATTAAGGATCGATGACTTTTTTATTCAAATAATGCAAAAAATTTAAAAAAGTTTTTTATTACTATCATACTACAAAATACAAGTTTATCCATAAAATAACTATGGTCTCAATCAATGATGATAACCCTAAAATAGAATTTGTTTTATTTTACAATTATACTATTTATTGATGATTCTACCAAAACGTCTGTAATAACCAACTAAACCGAGAAAAGATTTTAAGTCTTTAACAGCGGCGATTTGGGTTTGGTTTAATCCCGTGTTTGGTTACAATATGTCCAGAACTTCGGGTCTCAAAAATTCAGATTTGTCTCGTTGTACTTTGAATTTAGCTTCACTGTCGAAAATTTTCCGTAAGTGTTCTTGTAAGCTGCTACTACAAATTATTATATCGTCCGAGTAAACAAAACAAATTTCATTCTGCAATCCACGCAAGATATTATTCATTGCTTTCTGGAATGTTGCTGTGTTCCGAAGGGCATTCTGGTAAACTGTCCTAAATCAGTACTAAATGCTGCTTTATGAACGTCTTCTGCATCCATTTCAATTTGATAGTATCCATTTGCTAAGTCTAAAGTGGAAAAAATATTTGGCTTTTCCTAATTTATCTAGAATTCCGTTGATGGTAATGGAAATTTAACATCACCAGTTTTTCATTCAACTTCCTATAATCGACACATAATCTAAATTTCGGTTTTCCAGATGCATCAAGTTTCTTTGGTACTATTAATATAGGAGCTGAAAATGGTGAATTTGACTCTCTAATCATATTTTGTTCCAATAATTTATTGAGTCTTAACTTCTTATCGTTCTATTTCGAGGTATCTGTACATTTTGGCAAAAATTGGTGTTTCGTTAGTTAATTTGATGTTTTAACATTCGTAAAACTCAATGGTAGGTCTTCCCAATAGAAGATGTTTCTATATTCTAGACATAGTTGACGGCTTGTTTTTCTTCCAAATTACAGTGTTCCAGTCTTAAATATTTCAAGTTAGCCTTTATTGTCTAATTCTTTTGACATTTTTATACTTATTATTTCTTATTATTTCCCGCACTGATAAAATTGATTTACTTCGAATGGTTCAACTGGTAAAGGTTCTGAAAAATTGGGGTTTGAACTTGAATGCTGTCGTATAAGCGAAATAATTTTCTTATTAAAGACTCGGGGATCTCGACGCTTCCTTCTTGTGCATAATATATCCATTTTCAAGATTTATTGGTACCTTGATCTGCGATATCATACGCAGCGGTATGACAAAAGTTCGTTTCAATGTTTTCAAGACAAGAGGTTTTAATTACGTCGTAAAATTCTTTGAAAAAAAATGGTCCGCGGTCGGATGCATTAACTAAGTGTATTACCGAGTTTGTTTATCGTTATTTATTTTTCCAGTACTAATCGCGCCTGTAGACTAAACAATGGCATCATATGCTTTAAGCCTACACAAATCAGTCTTTTTCCATATCTCGACCAGTGGACATTATAATTATTATATTGCACATTTTTTTTTTAACAGGTAAGTAAATATTTTATATACTAATATCAATACCTACAGAATATTTTTCAGATATGGATTTGAAATCAATCAACGAGACCTGGAGCGGGACTCTGTGTCATGTAGAATTCTATCAGTCGACAAGATTCTACATGGTTGGCACTCTGTGCATCAAGAATATCGACAAAACGCGATTTATTTTATAATTTCATTTCTACATCTCGAGACGTGTCGAATACTACTGACGCATGTGCATTGTGAAGTTTTATGAATGACACTGACAATTGCGAAATTGTTGTTGTTGATATTCCATATTTATATTGAGAAATAATTATTCCATTCCTATTTCTTATTTATTTAATAATTTAATATTTTCATTAGTTTATTTCGAGCAGACGCCCGGTTTCCGATTATATTAATAATATCAATATTATCGTCATTGTCATGAGAGTGAGAACCGAAAAACCCGGAATAAAACACATATTATGGTTAGAATCTCTTTATTAGAAAATCAGTGCATAAAAAGACGACGAATCAAATTGTTTCTTGCTTGGACTCCTGCTTGCATAACGTTACATTATATGGTACCTCGGTACCTCGGTACCTGAATGTTATCCCTTTGGATATGAGGTTCGGGGATCATTCAGTCTCCCTTCCGAGCAATTATGTAAAATAACACAAACCATAACAAAGCGCCCAACTTTTTCTGGAGCATGCCGCATGCCTCAACACTTTTGAAGTACCTACACACAAATCTTTGTTTAAACACATCGATAAAATTTCGAGTTTGGATGCGATTTTGGCTATAATTGAACGCTGGAGTTCCTGGAGCAGTGTTTTAGCCAGGGTTCTTTGTCATGTGGTCTAATAATTTCACTCACTGTGGGTTCCATCGGCCGTGTGATAGTAATCACACCTGGAAAATGAATTTTTTCCATAAATCCTGCGTCAATTAGATTTTTCTCGTCTTGAGTCACAGGAAACTGAATCCTGATGGCTATTGATACTTTCTCTATTGCTCTGCTCTTGACATAGTTTGTAGCCACATAAATATTATAGCTTTGCCCGATTATTTCTTCAAATCTAATATCTTCTTTTTGAAAACAGTCACTGCTATTGGTGGTTGGGCATCACTCATCACTGGATATTTTCCAAACAAATATGTTTAAGCTTCTCATCTTCTTCGACAATATTGTTATTTAAATTAATAATGGGCAACAAAGCATAATTTTCAGGAAGCAAAAATAGTTATGGTATAAACAAGCAAACCAAATAATAACAAAAACAAACTTATTAATGACGTATACAGTCATTTCAAAAAATAATATTGACATTTCTTAGGAATCAAATAAAAGTTCCCTAGAGTTTCCCTTAGATTTGTACTACGTTTTTCGAATGGTTAGTAGCATGATAAAAGGATCCGAGAACGTAGCCGAACTGTTGTCGATAGTGACACAGAGTGCCGTTTCAGCCGCCTATCGCTTTTGAAAATAGATATCTACTATGGAAAGCGAGCTGTAGAATTCTATAGAGCACAGAGTCCCAGAGCTGGCTCTTCAAGGATCAAAAACACTTGTGAAATTACAAGAGCCTGGCAGAAAGTACCCAATATTTTCTGCTAAAAACCCAAAGTAAATTCGGACCGAGTATCCTCATTGAACTTGACGATAAGGCAGTGTTTCTTCCATACCACCAAATCATTGGAAGATGAGCAGTTTATGGATGGAAAATATTCAATAATATACAGAGGTCAGAAGGATGTAGGACGACCAAACCAAATGTCGCTTTTTGAAATAGTTGAGTCTTAAAAAATGTATGTTTTTAAATAAAAAATTGTTTGAGGTTAGTATTTTTTTTTTGCCCATCTGTTTCTTTATATTTCTTCATGTATGTTTCACGTATTTTTTTCATCTGTACATGTAGAAATATAAAAAATACTCAGTAATGTTATACGGGGTTTATAGATGGCGCAGAGAGCGGGTAAGTTGGAGTAGTTCAGGTAGATGACATTGACAGATGACATTGACAGCTGACATTGACAGACCACTGACATTGACGGATGAGTGGCATTGACAGATGAGTGACATTGACAGATGAGTGACATTGACAGATGACATTGACAGCTGGATGACATTGACAGATGACATTGACAGATGACAGATGACAGCTGACTGATGACGTCACGGCGTCGCGACGCCCTGGTTGGCGCATGCGCAGACGTCACGGAGGCGTCGGAGGCGTCGGAGGGCGCAGAACCGGCCATCTTACACTACTTAAGTCATCGGTGAAGTCACTGATGAGAATAAAAACGAGGGAAAAATATAAGATTTAATTCTAATATTGCCCTATTCTTGAGAAATGAAAAAAAGTTTCACGTATATTCAGAATAAAGTAGGGTGGTGTCGAATTCGAGATTATCCTAGGAAGTATTTGAAGGGCTTACTTATAGTTAGGGTTGCCAGATACTTGAGTTTTGAAAATAGGAGACCCTGTATAAAATCATATGAGATTGGATAATAATATATGAGAATATTTTATGTAGGTACTGCAAAATTACCAAATCCGAAAAAGCTCGATCCTATCTTGACAATTAGCTATGATTTTTAGCAGATTTTGAAATGTATTGCTGGACATCCTTTTAGGTAGTTAGATACGCCTCCTGATCCGTCAGTCTCATTTCTTGAAACAAGTCGTGGACAACACCTTGGATTTTTTGATGTTTAAACAAATCCCTGACCCAAAATCGTTTTGTTATTATTTTAACTTTGTCCGACGTCAGAAAAAAGTTGAAAATATTCCGATAAAAAGTGGCGGGAAATTTTCAGCCAATAGGAGCTCCGTCGTATAGTATTTTTAATTTGAATTGAACCACTGAAAAAACATCTAAAGGCCGGGACACATCTATCATGTATTCTTCCGATCCGACTCCGATCATACATTCAAGGTTCTTATTCTTGGAACAAGGGAGCAGCGTTCGCAGGAGAACGCCTGGAAACGCTGCTTCCTGTTCCAAGAATAAGGAACCTGATTGTATGATCGGAGTCGGATCGGAAGAATGCATGATAGATGTGTCCCGGGCTTAAGCCGTTTTCTCGCGTCATCTTTTTTGACATTAGTTCAAAACAGGTTTGAAATGGGCAATGGTGTTTCCATTGACTGTTTCAAACTGGTTTTGAAGGACGCATGACACTCCGGCCTATCACGTGTACGCCGTACGGTAGTGAAAATAGTAATATACATGCGGTTTCTTTTTTTTTTTGAGGAAAATATATGAGAAATAGTCTCATATTAAACATGCTAATATGAGATATGAGAAACAGTATAGTTATTTATGTATCAAGGGTACTAAGTAGATGATTATGCCCTGAGAACGACACTCTTACAAAGCCGAGGGCCTCTGGCCCGAGGGTTCGTAAGTCGCCCGAGGGTATATATCTATTAGTACCCGTGGTGCATACAAACTTTTATGTCATACCAGTTGTCACTTCGCAGTCATACCAAAAGTGTCACTTCGCAAATTGTCATTAGTGTGCAAACATGATCATTTTTTGACAGTTGTACAAAAAATGATATGTTTATAAGCGTAAATTTATATTTTTTTAATAAAGAATAAGTTAATCGAAAACTGTTTTTTTTGCGTCTTTATGCCTGCGCGGGCCATAATGTGTACTTTATGCCCGCACGGGCATAAAGTAATGAATTATGTAGATGGTATCTAAGGTATAAAAACACAATAATGTATTGGTATGACATAAAAAATATATGAGTCTCATATTAAAAATAGGAGGTCTGGCAACCCTACTTATAGTACTAGCTGATGATGGACCACTGGCCACTGCCACTTTTACGTAATGTATTTTCACCCATTTCGAATAACCGCATCTTTATTTATCAATCACGAATTAGATGAAACAAAAAATTACCAACAAAATCGAATATCGATTGCTAATACGTCAAATTCATGTTCAAATTAGGCAATCCAAACCACCTGATATTCAAGATGGCGTGGCGGCCACACATGGACGAAAAAACACACAAAAAAATTCTAGTTTCTGCCCGACTTAATAGTTTACGTACCTAGTAAACAAATATTTTATTGAATAATCAAAATCAAAGCTGCAAGTAGAACTTGAAGCCAAATAATTAAAATATTCATAAAAATACATATTCAAAACAAACTTGCTGGCCGCCACGCCATATTGGATTTTTCGTTTTGACAAATGGATTGGATTACCTAATAGAAAATTCCTTACATAATTTTATTTGTCTGTTCAAGAAGCGACATACAGTCGTGAACATAAAAAGTGGGACACCGTTTTTTCCTATTGTAAAACGAGCTCATCAGCTATACCTACGGCACTATGACAAGGAATTGACATATTTGACAAAAAATCCATTGTAGAGAAAAGACTGATTCACCCAAAATAGCGAAAAATTACAAGACCTGTCAGTCGGGTGTCCCACTTTTTATGTTCACGACTGTACGTTTAGTCACTAGACAGTGGCGTATTTAAAAATTTGGCGCCCTGGGCCTTAAGCCTAGTCTCCATGGACGCGAAATCGCGAATTTTTTTTTGCGGATATTTTCCGATTGGTTGGAATTTGACATTTAACATTTGATTTTTTTATGGCGGGAAAAATTCGCGAATTTTTTAACTTCTTGCGGCGTCGCAAAAAAGTTAACTATTTTTTAACTTTCCGCGAAATTTCGCCAAAAAAAAATGAGGTTATGTGGTGTTACTTTCAGTTTAGTTTTGTTTATGTTTTTGTCGGTATGTGCTCTGTACTCTGTGAGTCGTTGATGTGTTTCGTACTTGTAGATACCTAATAAAGAATGGATACTGCCAAAGAATTGAATATTGTAGACCCGAAAACAGACATAAATTACAGCTTGCTGGTTGATGAGGAAGATTATAATAGGGCCTTAAATGTAATTAAGACAACACCAAGACACATATCTTTTTTTGTTTTTTAGTAATCACTTTCATGGTTTTCAAAGATTAGTGTTTGAAATTCAAAGCATTTAAATCAAATTCAAATTGATTACAAACAACAACACATAGGTAACCTTAACCTGTTAAATAAAACGCGAATTTCGCGCTTATGGAGACATGGGAATAATTTGCTCGGAAATTTCCCTTGTGCATATTTAACTGGAAATTTACCTCGTAATTTTCAAAAATTGACAAGTGGAAATATCCCTGGTGAGAAGGATATTTCCGGGTGCAATTTCCAATGCGACAATGCCGCGCGGCGTCTGTCGGAAACCCACCTTCAGGTTGTCATTTTTGGCATTGAGACCAGCTTTTCCATTTAAAATGCATTGATGTCAGAAATCTGACAAAGTGTATATTTTTTGACAAACGCAATTTAAATGGGAAATATCCAAGAATCCTAAACTCTACAGATTGCTCAATCGGCTAAATTTGTTCACAATTGCTGTGACGTCACGCGCATGCCGGATTTTCAAGATGGCCGCTGATACGAATGATGTTTAGTTTGTGCTGACAACTATTTTATCGTAAATTCGGATTTATCTAGTGTAATAAGTGTAAATTTAAAGTTTCATTTAATGTGTGTAAGCATAAAAGACTCGTGGCTGAAAATACTCGCGAAAACCCCAAGCATTTTCTGGTTTTATAATACTGGATTTGTTGTATCAGGACATCGCTCTTTTATTTGTGTGTATTGCTAGTTAGTATTTCCTAGTCAAGCATTTCTTTTGCTTTTTTTTTATAAATCAAATATCTACTTAGTTGTAAGTTTCCTTTGCATGTAATTACTAATAAAAATTAGGGTTTGTGAAGAGTGAATAAATAAATATGTAAATAAATTCCTTTACTGGCGCGTTTACTATGAAAACGCATGGAAAATATGGGAAACTTGCAATGTTTTTCTGGAATATGATTATGAGAATCTAAATTAGGTATCACTACTTGGCTTTGTGAAATAAGCTCACTTTGAATGTCCATATTAAATCGTTCTAGTACCTATTAAATTAATGAATAATAATTGAGAAGTACCTAGGTAGGGTCAGTAAAAAATAAAGCACACTATTGCAACCCCGTTTCGCTTATATTTTGATATTGAAATGCAAAAATTAAACCGGCTCGGCACTCCACATTTGGTTTTCTACTGTTTCTTAACTGTAGTCAATTGTGCCCGTTTTGTGCTCAATTGTGCCAGTATTTATGCGAATTGTGCTCATTTTCATACACAAAAAAAACATTGAAACGAATCCGGGGGCCAGCTTGACTCCAGCCCTTCGTTTTTTTGACTTTTTGGCAATATGTTTGGCTAATTGATAAACAAAAGCAAACAAACTCGTCTTTCTAATTAGCAATTAGCCAACCACTCAAGCCTCAAGGACACAAGCTTTTGAAGTCTGCTAATTTTAAAATCAATAAATTAATTACAAAATACAGTTTTCAAAGGAAATAACCTCAAAATAACAATTTTTTACGTTTGAAAATGCAAGGATAGTGCACTGTCATAAAAAACACAAACCGATCAAGGACTGCGTGACGTCATTCGCATACCGCCATCTTCGATGTTTTTATGAACGTTTGTCTTATGGGATTGAGCAATCCTGTAGAGTTTACGATTCTTGGGAAATATCAATAACAATCACCATCACAGAACACATCATCATAATTAAAATATTCGCCACAACTTATAATAAATAAACTTCAAACTCGGGAAATTTCCTATCAAAATATAACACGTGCATAAAATATTTCCTAAGGGAAATTTTTAAAAATTTGGTCTTTAGTCAATTTTTTTAAACAAAACCATTCGTGCATAGCGCCAAAGAAAAAATCCCTCACCCTTCGGGTTCGGGATTTTTTCAGGCGTTATGCACTCATGATTTTGTTAAAAAATTGGCTTCAGACAAAATTTTCAAAAATTTCCGGAAATATTTTATGCACTAGTTATATTTCTACTGGAAATAGCCATCAAAAAATGACACTTAAAAAATTCGCTTTCCGCGATTTCGCGTCTATGGAGACTAGGCTTTAAGGTTTGCCGCCCTAATTTAACAAAAAAAAAGAAAAAATGGAAAAAGATCAAACAAAAAAAGTAACGCTATTTATTTATTAAATATTTTTATATGTATTTTTTTGCGATGTGCACAAATTGGTTGACGAATTCGTCCAATGATAGGTCTGTTCAGTCTGTTCTCTCAAGAGTCTCTGACAGTTTGCAACCTGTCAGAAACAATCGCTCAGCTAAGGTACCGATTTATCTTGGACCAAAGGCATTGAAAACATGTATGGGTGATGTGCTTATCACAGTTTGCAAACTGTCAGAAACTCTTCTGAGAACAGACCTATTGACACCATCATAATTAACAGATCTTGTCTGGCCTCTATATCAAGAATGGCTGAACTGTCCTGTCCGGTCTTCGCTTATACAAGAACGAAGATAATTATTTATACTTTCATCGGGTTATCGGACGGTCGCCGAATTCCTCCATTTCTTGTAATGTTATCAATTAAATAATAAATTTTAGTTTTATTTTGTTGGTAATTTGATTACATACCTAAGCACTGGGGACGCGGCTTTTGCCGCCCCTTGCAATCCTACCGCCCTGGGCCATGGCCCCCATGGCCTTATGGTAAATACGCCACCGTCACTAGAACGAATGGTACTTCTAAATAGGTATTAAAAATTCTATACCACTCACCAAAACTGTCATGTTATAATTTTTGCATTATAAACGTACGTTTCCTATGAAGCGGCGTACACACTTGGCTGTCTGCATCTAACGCAACAATGAAAATTGAATGCCTAAAGCAATAAGTTGAAGATAATGTATGGAATAGGCTCCTTGCATCAAATTTTTTTATTGCTGAGTTCGATAGTCCATGAAAAATAAGTCAACGCGTGTTTTTTCTTTTACTTCTTAGACAAAAATTAACGGAGATACAACACTATGAAATCGCCCTATGACGTCACTTATCTAATAAATAAGTGACGTTGCACATGCTCAGTATATCTATATATACAAAACTTAATATTTGAATAACTTCCGGAATAATCATATTTGGCCGAAATAAAAAAAAAGTAACGATTTTTTTTCGATTTCCTACAGTTTGATATAAACAATAATTAATTTAATTTTCCATGCAAGTACCCTATTGTAAAAATAAATTTAAATAGAATTCAACAATATATTCTCCTCTTCATCGATTTCTTCCAATAGAGGCACAATCATAGATCGTTTTTATTACCTATGTTAATGTTATTTTCATCCTCCATTGTCTACCAAAGATGATACACGAATAACGCACATGCGAGGGAAAACACTGAACTTGCGTCTATCATATGTGCCTCCGCCACTTTATAGGTATCTTCAGCCAATACATACGTTTTTTTGTGACAATTACCATCCATAGGCGACCTCAGCATAACAATAGAGCTAGGGGGCAGGAATGTCGATCTTTTACAAAAGAATCGATTCTTAGGATCGATTCAGAACCGAAACCTAAAAATCGATTCTAGAAAAAATCGGTCATAAAAAAATCGATTCTTGAAGAATCGATTTTCGATTCTGGCATTGATATTGTTGTTCAGAAAACTCGAGTATCTTGACAAAAATAGGTTTAGTCTTTTCCTGAAAACGTTGAACTAATAATAAATTCTTAAATCGAACAAAATTAAAAAAAAATCTTCATAAAATAAAAATAAATATACATATTATAATATCGAAACAAAAAATAAAAAGTACTCATGGAAATCAAAAAATGGTTAAGATCGATTCAAGGGAGAAGGAATCGATTATAAAAAAAATCGATAGTGAAAAAATCGATTCAAAAAATCGATTAATCATATCGAAAAAATCGATCTTAAAAAGTATCGATTAAAAATCGACATCCCTGCTAGGGGGAGCGTCGGCAAGTAGCGGATAGCCGAACGGCGTATGCTTTTGAGCTGTAAGCAGCCACATCATAGGTTATCCCCGAATACCCAATAAGGTGACGCTGACCAACCGTCCAATCCAAGGTGTCTCGCGATCCGTGCCGAGGGATGCATGACGGTGGGAGAGCACCGCTCAAACGGAGCCTTGAAAATATACCAGAGGGCCGATTCACGGACCAGGGAGTAGAGCTCCCCGAGAGAATAAATTTTTCGTCTTCATCATCATCATTCTCGTTTACTTTTTGATTACGTTGACAAGGACAAAATATTCGTTCTATCGGGGAGCTCTACTCCCTGGCCCGAGAATCAGCCCCCAGGCGACATCTTCAAGTAACCAGCTTTACCACTCTCTAGCTATTCGTGGGAACAACATGGATAAGAATTTGGAAAAACGAAAAAACAAAGAAAAGCGGAATGTCACCGTTATGCCAAGATCACCTCAGAGAAAAGAGGCACTGCAAAACATAAGAAGGGTATCACACCCACTGGGGAGAAACCCCAACAAAGAATGGCTGACTCCAGAAAGCAGTCATATAACCACCTCTTAGGCAACCTGGAGGGCTTGGGTTGGGTTGGGTTTCTTCAACAGAGCATTACACCAAATGAAGCCAGAGAAAATGCACTGGAGAAAAAGCACAGAACATGCCGGACAAGGCACAGGAAAGGGTGCCTAAGAACATAACCCCTCCGCACAAAGTGGATGTTAAGAAAAATAAAACTAACCTCCTCATGGTGAAAAAGCCGCTGAGCTAAGCATCAGCTACGCCGAGTCAGCTAAAACCATAGAGGTAGCAGCACTTCTCGTGGCATTCCCTAAGAAAAGGGCAAGACCCCCAAAAAAACTTCACCTTATTCGAGGGGTGGATGGGGACCCTCAGACCGGCGCGGGAAGTCGATTGAGACAGCGCCGTGCTTGTTTAGCAGAAAAAAAATTGAAAAGCACAAGCGGTCGATTTTTGCGCATATCCTTCTGTTGAGTTGAATAAAGAACACACGACGAAATTACTCTTTTCGACGATAATCGCTGCGCCGCTCGAAGGTCTGTTATCACAGAAACCACAAACCAAACCAGTCACAGCGTTTTTGATCGGTGCAAATCGAACGGGCTCTGACTGCTTTGTGATTTCTGCGAGAACCAGACCTTAGTGTACGGGAAACGAGACTCTCTTGCCCGCCTTCTTCTACCATTATGCATGCAATCTGGAATAGTGAAAAGAGGCAAACGAACGCGAAGATACCTCAAAACGGAACATAGCAAGCAATGCTGTGCCATGAACATTAGGAATGGTATAGGTATGGACGGTTACGGCATGCATACCTACTTATGATTTATGAATAAGGAAAAGACGACGAAATTACTTATTCGCCGAAAATCTGCGCCGCGCCGCTCGTGTACAGAGATGAAATTCGTTATTCGTTTGTCGCCCGTCTTTTTCTACTGCATTATGCATGCAAACTCTGGAATAATTAAAAAAAGGAGACAAAGCAAGCAATGCAACTTGCCATGCCTACTTATGATTTACAGAGTTCCAGAGTTGCAAACTTGCCAACTGCCAATTCAATTTATAAATTAGCTAGGTATCTGGCTTTTTTCCTTGTTCAATCATTTTCGAACTTTCCGCGGCGGCGCCAATCGGCGCCTGAAAGGACTGGCGCACCAGGAAATCTCTCGGTATCTCGGTGGGCCCATTTGCCCCTGGCTTATTTCACAACCAGAACGAGGGGCGTAGTACCCAGCTGTGGAAGATATTAAACAGCAAGGAAGAAGGCAACGACCAGCTTCTGAACATCGGCATAGACGATGGATCCTGTGAAAGCGTCGAGAAGATGAGTCACAGTAACTACTACAAGTACGGGTTCCCCATGCATGGCCTAAAGAAGGGAAAAGATAGAGAGGAAACAGGCGAGGAGCCCACCTCCTCAGAGTCCAAACCCGAGACTCCTTCAGAAGAAGAAGGAAAAGAAGACGGAAGCCTCAAGAAACGGGAAAAGACTCTCACTTCGGTAGAGGAAATTCCCAGCGAGGAAGAAAATATGCTTCTGGGCGAATAGGAGGCCAACACACCAGAGAGACAAGATGGACAGGTAAGATGACGAATTACACTAAAATAGCCCAGATGAACGCGCATCAAGCTAGAGAGCATCTGCTACCATAGCGCAGTTGTTCACGTCGGCCAACTTGGGAGAAAAGAGTCTTATCGTAGGAATTAATGAGGATCTGTGTGGTAGGCGGAGCCATGTATCGTTATAGGTTAGGCCATATTTTGCGACCTTTATTACTTCAATTTCTACGATTACTTTCACAGGCATGGTGTGTCCTAGTTAGCATACGTACGATAGGTACGGTTTTTGGAGCAAATGGATCCGGATTCGATTCTCGTTGGAGGCTGTTTTTTTTCTTGATTTTTTTCTAAGATTAATTATCAAGAGGACAGGTTAGTTTGGGTTCGTTCTCGTCCGTAAGCCGTACGATACAGTCGATTGCTACCTGAACCAAAACAGTGTTTTTGCCCACATTCCTCTAGTGTGTACTAGTTTTTTCACGGCACATTCGGTAGCGAATGTGCCTACAGTTTTCAGTTGTTTTCCGAGAAAACACACGCCGGGAAGTTCTGGCTAGTCAGACTTACCAGAGTTTTTTCCGGGGCTTCGCCCCATCCATTTTTTGGCCAAATCGCCCAAAACTATTTTCTCCCATTTTTTGTGGCAAATCCCACAGACCTCTGCCACAAACATCAAAAGAAAAAAGTCAGGGTACCCAAAAACCAGACGAGAACTAGTATAACAAGTAAGGGTACGCCAATCCTCCCAACATCACAACAGAAGTTGTGGCACCTAAAATCTCCACAAAGCAAGTCAGGGGACGTCGAGCGCAACCTACAACCAATCTCAACTAAAAGTTGGGGCACCAACTTGCACCTATTGCTATCGCTATCGTCGAAAAGACAAGTCCCAAATCAAGTTAGGGGACGACGACTTGCACACAAACCTACAAAATTTTCTATGCCCAAGAAGAAGTGAGGGGCTAAGTCAGGGCACGTACCAAGTCAGGGAACGTGCAAATCACGCTGTCCAACAATAACTAAGGGAAGCCGGACTTAGCAAAAATTTGAAAATTTTGATCCGCGAAAAAAGTGAAGGTACGACAAAGGGAAAGGTACTGTCGAAAGTAAGGGCACGGCAGTTACTTTTCCTATTTCCCAACTTTTTCCCCACAAATACAAGTGAGGGAACGTCGCTGTATTAGGACCCCAAACAAAGTAAGGGGCCTAAAATAAAAGTAAGGGAACGTCCAAACACAGTGGACGCTCCCAAACAAGTAAGGGGACGTCCCAAAAAACGGGGATACCCCAGGAGGGGATCCCACGATGGGAGACGACTCGGATAACGAGAGTGTGAGGAGCTTCTCGTCTACAGCATCCAGTAGAGAGTCCATAAGGGGCATCGAAAAGGTAAAAACCAGACTCCTCATACATGCAGGAGGATGCAAAGAATGTACCAAACACTACAACTACCTGGACTCGCACTCAGTCGAAAGGAGCGAAATCCGGAACAAGGTGGCGGACACCCCCCTGCCTGGGGTCGAAGGGAGGTCCAGCCACCAGCGCAGCTACCACTGAGACAGCCACCACCGATGATGGACTATAATCGTGACTTTCCGCGAGGTTTAATCCGAGAACGTGGAGTGCGGGATACCACGACTGTTGTGCGCGAAAGTCAATCAAGTGTTCCACAAAGCGCCCATCCCACAGCACGGTCAGCCCAACAAGCCCCTGTCAATCTGGGTGACACTTTCGCAGCGTTCCAGGCCAAGTTTGCCCGCCTGGATTCGCTAATAAATATGGATGGTATGATGCGAGCATTGGACCATTACATAGGTATGCTGGAAAAATGCAACAGCGATATGGAGTTGTTTAACGCCAGCCGTCAATTTTTCTTGACTGATATTAATAAATTTAATGTACCTCGCGTTCAGGATCGCACAATGGAACGCTAATAGCCTCAACGGTAAAGTAGGTGAGCTCATCCATTTTCTTCATCACGAGAAGATCGACATCGCCGTAGTCGTGGAAACATGGCTGGGGGATGAAGATCGTCTCGTGGTGAAAAACTTCTCCTGTGAACGCTCTGACAGAGCCGGCCGCCGCGCGGGTGGTGTGGCGATATTGATCAGGAACTCAATCGCGTACAAGCGGATGCCACAGTGGCCCAGTGCCATCGAGCACGTGTGCATCCAGCTTGCGAATGACGTCCTGATCAATGGCTGCTACAACGCCCCGCAGACCTGACTGTCAGTAGCTAACCTGTCCCCATTTTTCCCACAAAACACTCGTTCCTTGTTGCTTGGAGACTTGAACGCTCGACACAGACAGACAGCGGAATCATAGAGGAAATACCAACGGTATCATCCTAAATGATTTCGTCAATGACCGACCGGAGTTGATACTTCTCAGTACTGAATCGCCCCGACATTATCCTAGCAATAACATGACACCTACATACATTGATCACTTACCCGTCTTCTTCATCTGGCGCGAACTTGATCCTCCCCGGCCACAAGTTCGCCTGAGTTATAAAAACTTCAACTGGCCCCTGTTTCGGCAGACACTCAACACCATTACCCAAATTCCTGGTCAAATTGACACCATTGACGCTCTTGAGCAAGAGGTTTCAACCGTGACCAGGAATGTCCAGCAGACCCAAACTTCCCTTGCCAACCGGGTAACTCTCGATCAAGGCCGTGACGAGCTCTCTCGAGAGCTCATAGATCTTATTTCACTGAAGAATCGCACCCGGAGGAAGTGGCAACGCCTCCGAAGGGATGAGGATCGCCAACGAGTTCGGGAACTCGAGGGTGCCATTAAAAATGGCATCAGCGAGCTCCGGAACCGTAGATGGACACAAACCCTCCAAAACCTTCATCCTCAAGACAACTCTCTGTGGCGTCTTCAGTCCAAAATGAGGCGGCAGCCTGTGCGTACCCCTGCCATCACAAGTAATGGCAGGGATTGCGTCACTGCCCCAGACAAGGCGAAAGCTCTGGCTTCATTCATGGAGAGTATTCATTCCGGACTCCCACCCAACTCCCCGGAACAGGATGAAATTTAGCGTGCAGCGGCAGCCTTTGCTATTCGGAAATACCCCATCCCCCAGCACTTGCTCGCTGAACTCATTGTCACGCCCGGCGAGTTGACAAGAGTTATCCGCCGGCTCCCAAGCGAGAAGGCCCCCGGACCAGATGGCATCCCATATCGAGCCCTTAAAAATCTCCCGCGTAAAGTTATTGTCCAACTAGTACAAATAACAAACGCTATCCTCCCATCCTCTTACCGCCCAATCTCCCTTCTAAACTCCTTTGCCAAGCTCGTGGAGAAGTTAATCCTGGCCAGGGTCAACAGGATCGTCGAAAACTTCTCCATCCTCCCAAACGAGCAGTTCGGATTCCGCCCCCGTCACAACACCACACTTCTTGCAGCCAAAATCTGCTGCGATGTCTTCCAAGCGTTCAACAGGCGCATGAACACGACACTTTTTTTTTTCTTGCCGTACGATACAGTCGATTGCTACCTGAACCAAAACAGTGTTTTTTGCCCACATTCCTCTAGTGTGTACTAGTTTTTTCACGGCACATTCGGTAGCGAATGTGCCTAGAGTTTTCAGTTGTTTTCCGAGAAAACACACGCCGGGTAAGTTCTGGCTAGTCAGACTTTCCAGAGTTTTTTCCTCCTGGATATGGAGCGCGCCTTCGATAGGGTCTGGCATGCAGGCCTTATCTACAAACTACTCGCACAATTCGATTTCCCATTGCATATCATCTCCCTGATATAGTCATTCATCAGCGGCCACACTTTCTGCGTCAAACAAGGAGACGCCCTCTCAAATTCCAAACCAATTGAGGCCGGAGTGCCGCAGGGGTCGGCACTCAGTCCGCTGCTGTACTCTCTGTACACAGCGGACATTCCAAAATTCCAGAATATAAATCTGGCGCTGTACGCAGATGACACCGCTGTTTACGCTCAATCCTTCTACACGCAAGCAACAAAATTTCAACTCGCCCATCACCTCTCTATCCTTTAACCATATTACGATAAGTGGAAGCTTGGCGTTAATGGGCAAAAAACGGAAATGATATGTTTCCACAAGAAACATACCAATAACGCCATGCCCAACCCACTTATTGTAAATAACATCCCAGTGATCCTATCCCCGAAAGCAAGATACCTCGGCATCATATTCGATCAGAGAATGAAATTCCACCATCACGTTTCCCACGCCCTAGCTCGCACCTTCAGTGCGCAGCAAAAATTTTACTCCCTCATCGGCCCCAACTCCGCTCTTTCGCCAGGTAATAAGTTGTTGATTTACAAACAGGTCTTGAGACCAATGTTAACCTATGGGGCCCCTGTCTGGAACATCATCTCAACCACACAAAGAAACCGCCTTCAGCGGTTCCAAAACCGCATTCTGAGGGGAGTCCTGTCGGAGTCCAGGTACGCCAGAATAAGGGACATGCATGCGGAAGCATCCATTCCTTATATGTCATACTACCTGGACGAAATCAGCGACAAGTTTTACCGTCACCAAATTCAAGGATCCCCTCTCACACGCAGCCTATCTGCAACGAGATTTGATCCAGACAACCCCATAGTCCACGGGCCGCCTTACAAGAATTTACCCATCTATTTTGAACCCCCATGAAACCTTCCCCATCCCAAACCTGCAAACCACACTCCCAAATTAAATAAAACAACCCATCCATACACAGCTAAAATCCAATCGCCGAGACAAAATTAGACAAGAGAGATTTGGCGCTGGCGCCAATAGCCTTAGTCTAAGCAGGAGACTCTGGCAATCCAGTCATAAGGTCTAATTTCAATTCTCAGTTCTTCGGAAAATTCCAACTGGCCAGCGAACTAGTGTGTAGTAAACTCCTCTTTCGCTGACTATGAGGAAACCTACTTGTCTAATTACCATCAAAACACCCCCAATTCGACCAACAATTATAGGCAAAATTGCCCAATTTAGCTGATAAATGCTCATCCCAATCCCGGTAAATTCTTGCACCCAATCCTCCCAATCCTCATTCTCTGACAACCCTTAAACACCTACCCCTAGAGCTCAGCTTTTGCTGTTGAGAGCGCGTCCTGGACCAAACCGCCCATAAGGGCACAACTTTTTTGTTTTTTGTTTATAAATTAGTAAGTTAATGAAAAGTGGAGTTTTTAACTCTTTTTTCCCCACACGACGGGCGCTGCGCGCTCTGCACCCCATACTCCACCATCTACCAACATCATCTGGTAGGCCAGTGTAATGGCCTAATGCTTGCCATACCATGGTATTTGTTAGTGACCCTAGGGTCAAAAACAGCGTCTAAGGGAGACCAGGTAACGCTGCGTTAATGTACAAGAAAGGATAGGACAGCGGCTTGTTGGTCACAACATCCGACCGTGCTGACACATGCCCTCACAGCGCGCTAGGCGTGTCTGGGGCGCGGTGTGCTGCGCACACCGGAGTTTTAGTTTTAAGTCAATGTCCTAGATTAAGTTAATGTTGTATGTTTTTAGTTTGAGGCAGTGGCGACGCGTGACCAGTAGTCTGGGGGGTAAATGGTACAGGGATCTGAGGGGGCCTCCTTCAAAAACGCGCCGCATGCGAAATTTTTTTCAAATTTCAAGGTCATTCACTTTTCCAGAACAATTATTTCATTTGTGAGAAAAATAAAACAAAACAAAAATGTATTTTCTTCAATATATTAAGAATTTTCTTTTTGGCATCGTGATTTTTCTCTCGATAATTCGATCCTGGGGGGGGGGTAATTACCCCCAGTACCCCCCCGACGCGACGCCCTGGTTTGAGGGGGGACTAACCTCCCTACCTGAAATTGTACAATGTATGTAATTATGTAAATAAAGAATTTTGAGTTGAGTTGAGTTGTTTCTTCTAAAATACCAACACAAAGATTAGCACTTATTACGAATTAGGTACGATACGAGTTCTCCGCCCACCGCAGCGATCCTCATTTATTCCTACGACTAGACTCTTGTCTTGGGAGCCGTATCAATCCAAGAACCTTGGATATATAGAGGGCAGATCAGAGGTCTATCAAGTACAAGGGCCAAAGTAATTCTGGAGTTCTGGGACAGTCGGTGTAACGAGTCTAGAACATGCATTCTCCAGGAAAGGGAACAATAATCATTTATGTCTTGCAGAATTTATGTACCGGGACTTGATCACTGTTCGGGTAAAACTTATTACCAACCAACTACACCGCGACCTAGTACTGGCATCAAGCTATTTCACTGGAGATGGGCAAGCACAACCAAAAGAAGTTCAGAAACTAGTCGAGTACTGCAACAGGAGCAAACTACCGCTCCTAATTGACTGTGATGTCAACGCTCACAACACCATCTCGGGAAGTACCGATACAAATCTGAGGTGAGCAACTGTTAGAATTTATTTCTCAAACAAACCAAAATATACCTAACGAAAGGAATACACCAACATTTGCTACTAGGGTCAGACAGGGGGTTGGAAAATCACCAAGCATATTTTAGAGCCGAACTTCATGCGATCGGAAGATGCGTGCAGTTCAACCTGAACAGAGGTCATTGAAAACAAGTATAATGTTTGAAAGCCAAGCAGCTATCAGAGCATTGAAAAAAATAAATAAAAAATAAAGTAACCCTCCCCTGGGCTGCCTGGACACATAGGGGTCGAGGGCAACAAATGCGCAGACAGACTCGCAAGAACGGGAGCGTCTGCTCTCTTCACCGGGCTAGAACCATTTTGCGCGTCGGAAATGCGCACCTCCAAGAAATCCTCAAAAAGGAAGAGAACTTGCTAAGGAACAGATAGTGGCTAGACCAGCCAGGACTACGACAGTCCAAAGATCTATTGGGCAACTTCAACCAAAAAAGATTAGAACTGCTGGTCACCCTCAACAAGAAAAGTTTCAAGACTCTAACCGGGTTTTTCCGGGACATTTCAGACTTAAGAAACACCTATAGACAGAAATTGGGGTTGGAAGAAGGTAGCACCTGCAGATTCTGTGAAGACGGAGAAGAGACACCGCACAGAAACACATCTTCTACTGAACTGCGATGCTAGAGGATGAAAAATCTGCGTCTCCACTTAGAAACTAAAGTCACCGCTCGCCAATTTAACATCTTGCCAAGTTTCTGAATTTGGGGTCTCACATTGGGTTTTAAAGTAGCTCGGATTAGATTGGGTTGATGAACAGAGCCGCTAAAAAATCTTGGTACAACACAAGATCAAATACGCAATAAGGACATGAGACAAAGCAGAACAAAAGTGTAGGATGTGGTAAAGCGTTTCGCAACCTTGAGATGGATTTTGAGCTTTGCAGGGCTGGAAAGCACACGCTGGACATGGTATATTTCGGAAAGCCAAAAAATACTTACTGTAGGAGAGGCGTTAGACTGGTGGACGCTATTAGAGAAGTGGCAACCTCAAACTGGTCCCTATCAAAACCAAAAGGCCGTGAACCAGAGAGGGAAATTTGGAAGATATTTGATAAAAATATTTCGTTTCTCATGCATGAAATTGTGAATTGTTTCTTTGATAACACAGCTCCCTGGCCTATTTTCTTATTTATAACATACATTTCTATAGAACAATTAGTAGTAGTAACAAAATCATTTGATGTAATATTTTTATGTCCAGTAATAAACACAAAATCCCTAGAAAGGAATGAAATAAAACCTATTTCAAATTAAACACAATCCTCAAAGACTGTTCTATTGTAAATCAAAAGTTGTTCCAGCAATCATCACATAATTTATCACCCCAATTAATAATTTAGCCATTGCGTGCATACTGCATAAAGGCAA
This sequence comes from Ceutorhynchus assimilis, assembly GCA_917834065.1. Taxonomy (NCBI): domain Eukaryota; kingdom Metazoa; phylum Arthropoda; class Insecta; order Coleoptera; family Curculionidae; genus Ceutorhynchus; species Ceutorhynchus assimilis. The sequence continues at coordinate 3,092,132 of OU892286.1, forward strand.
TAAATTTTTAAGGTTAGCTATAGGATGGGAAATGTAGATATAGATCATTTCACAAATCGAGAATATTATTTATTATATGGTGAGTCATACAGCTTAGGAGAGTCAAAAAAGTAACTTTTCAACTGCGGAGTTAACATATTTAATTTCAATAAAACAAATAAACTTATTTCCACCGTGTTTTCCATCAGTTGTAAATAAAAATAAAAGTAATAAAGATAAACTTAATTTTGCCTCGTCTATGGGAAAACCCGAGTATATATTTTTGCTGCAGCACAGTTGTTATAGAAACCAGTCACCAACAATAGCTAGAAATTATTGTCTATGGGTGAAAGTAATTCATATTTTTATAGGTCAGACACTATAGCTCCAACAAAGCTGAATTTAATATTGTATTTGTCAATATGTTTCCAATATGGATCGCGTTGTTAGGTTTACTAGTTAAAAATAATTTCGGTCAGATAATTGAAATCGGTAAGCCCCAATTTAAGTGTGGAGAAAATGGAGAAATAATTAAAGAAATAAACCAAGTAACTGAAATAAGGTACCTACCTAAATGTATAATATTATTTACAAAAAATATGACTTTATTTTTTACTCTCCTTTAGATTACCAAAAAATCATTATGCTTTATACAGTGTTAACACAGAAAGAGCTATGAGTTGCACTAATGGTCAAAACTGTAATTTTGTATCTTGGAAAACTATTAGGGATTTTGAAATGTATTTGAATCGCAATTTTCCTAATACTGGAGATACTGGAATAATTTATTTTGAAAACATAATGCTTATCCCTGGATTTAATTACGTACTTCACGTAATTTTAAAATCTCCCGACAGAAAAATTGAAAGAAGAAATTATAATCTTATATTTTATACAGAGAATAATGATACCGAAATAAACATTCTCGGACGGATAGATTTAAATTCTGAGACTAGCAAGTTCTACTCAACATTACCTGTTATTATAATTGCAAATGTAACTTTCTGTGGTCCATTTGAGAGTTATTATTATGTAGGTTATTTTCTATTTATGAAATAAGGTTGACTTGAATTAGTTCCTGTTTTAGTTCAGATGGTCGATTATTATAAATAACAAAAAAATAGTATTGCCTAACAAAAGTAGAGAGCTATCGATAATGTCGAACACTACCAAAGATCTGTATATCATACATTGCGAGGTTGTGGCTTGTGATAGTAATGCTACAATTTTACAGGTAAACTTATTAATGCAAATTTCGGTATTAATAAAGATTACTTTTTTATTTTTGTAAGGAAAATATACAAATAGACATTATTCAAGCTCCAACTGTAGAAAGCAACGAGAGTATCGAGGTATTGTTGCCATTCAAATACACTACAGTCAGCAAAGGCGATTCAATATTCATTCAGCCATACATTGGCAAACTTGATGGGAACAAAAAGTATAAGGTAATTTTTGACGATTAATGAAATTTCTCATCCGATGTGACCAAAAATGCTTAACTATTGAGCAAAACCCACATAACATTGCTCATCGTGAAAAATTTTAAGTCAACCCAGCCTACTTTGTCTTGGGACGTACCATTGCAGATTTGATTTTCATCGGCATAAACTTGTTTGTGGTATATCCTTTCATCCTTTACCACATATTGGTTTTCATCCAGATTTCCCTCATTAAGTTTTTCTAGCAAATTCAACGTATGGTAACAAATCCTAATTGTTGCAGTACCTGTAATGGCATCACAATCAGTGGTTATGGTAGATTTAATGCCAACGAGGTACCTGCGAAAATGCTTATAAGAGCCTCAACTATTGTCAGAGTCTCAAGGTCGTAAGAGTGGTATTGTTCTTTTACTAAAATAGGCTACCACTTATGACTTGCTATTCAATTGTCAAATTAAAATTGCTCCATATCCAATGCTACTTGCATTGTACATAGCTCTGTAGGGAACCTATTTTAGTGGCCAGTGCCGTAAACAAATAAAAGTTGTCGCGAACTTAAATGACTAATCACCTATTTACTGGATCTTGTATTCTTCTTGTTCCTTTTTCCATTAAAGTAGAATATTTTGTTTTGTTAATCTGGTTATACAATTCACTGTACATTATTCCCATATGACACGAGAGGCTTAATAAGTGATAAGCCTTTTGGGATTATCGCGCTTGGTGGCAATATTGTTAATTTGTCATTAATGATTATAAAAATGTATGAAGTATTGAAGTTTAGTTCGTTGTATAACCTTTTGAATACCACTCGATGTTTCAGGATTACCTAATACTTTTACCTGACACTCAACGCGTTACCAGCAACACCACTCCTCCTTCGGAGTCGTGGTGTTGCTGCGTAACGCGTTTCGTGACAGGTAAAAGTATTATCCGGTAATCCTGAAACCTCTTGTGGTATTACATTCGATAACACACGAAGTTCAGCTTGCAAATTCGGGAACGAACTTTTGAAAGTAAAGTACCCACCCAATCCCATGAATTACCTACTTAACTTCTTTGATATTTTTGGAAAAGAATCTTTTGATGCTTGAACTATTGCTTTTCTTGGTCTTATGCCTTCACACTCAACCACGATACTCCAACGAAGACGGCGTTTTCCAATGTTGAACGAAAATCCAGCAGTATTTACTGCTCCCAGAACTTGAAACTGAATAAGACCTTCTTCATGTGAAGAACTAACATACCAGAACGTCATCAATGTAAACCAAGGCTATTGTGTGCTTCAATGATTCCAGTGCCAAATTCACGGCCGTTTGGAATACAGCGGAAGCATTGGCGAGCCTAAATGGCATTCTCAAATACTATTTTTCAATAACATACTTTTCAAAAGTGTTTACGTATAAACTCTTACAATTTGCAGCCCCTTCAAACAAGCGGCATCAATTTCTTTTTGCCGGAAATGACTCAATTAATTTAATTTTAAATGAAGCCCAGTCTCTAGTATCTGGGTTTCATCGCTCAAGCCATGCTTCCATATCCTTCATTAGAAATTCACCAACTAGAGCCAAAATTTGTGTGTCGGAACAACCAAATTCTTATTGATATTATGGATAAGCCTCAATTTGACTTACCCACTTATTGGATTTATTTACCTCAGGCATAAAGTAAGGCAAGTCAATCTGCGCGCTGGAACTTTGCGACTGTAAAGCTTTAACAAGCGCACTTGTCAGCGCTTGAGCTGAATCATCAGTCCTACTTTAAAGCTCCATATTTCAATAATGCAATAATGCACAAAGCACAACATACCAGTCCCAGCTTTGTTCAAACTGCACGATGCGAAGCAAATCGGTTTTCTAACTGCCTCCATTTCATGTGACAACACTAAGCCTACTACGTATTGGGAAGCATCACAAGTGAGAGAAAATGCCGTAAATGGTTTGATTAATTGATAGTGAGTTAAAATATTAGTAACCAACCTAGCTTTCGTAAAAATGTCAAATTATGTGGTTTAGGAAACATCATTTCTTATTGCCAAAACACCCTTTTCCAGTAGGCTTATTCCCCCACCACTAATAGTAAATCCAAAATAATTAATAACAGTTCACTCTAGGGCCAAATTGTTTATTTATCTTTATTTAAATGGTAGAATGGTATTCAGATGGATTGATTAATTGATAAATAAACTAGTTTATTCTTATTATATAGTTTCTCAAAAATTAACACTTCTCAAACCTTACTTTTAGACCTACTCTACTCAACTTATGTAACACTGTGTTAACTTTTTCCATTAAATTATCGTCCCAAACTAGAACATCATCTATGTATACAGGGTCCCACCTACTTCATAGGGACAGTATTGCTATCTCGGGAACGGTTGAAGTTACGAGGGCGTTTAAATTAGAAAAAAGTTGCCATTTTTGAAGAATATTAAAAGTATATTTTCGTTATTGTTAAATTTCTATTAGCTTCGCAAATACATATGAAAATTAGCAAAAACAATTTTATCAAATTTTTTAAAATCTATATTGATCTTAGAGACATAGTTTAAAGCCAACAAAAAAAATATATTTTTAATATTCTTCAAAAATGGAAACTTTTTTCTTATTTAAACGCCCTCGTAACTCTAACCGTTCCCGAAATAGCGATGCTGTCCCTATGAAATAGTTGGGACCCTGTATAATAACACACATTGCTCAACCCGAACAATATTTTATCCATAATGGTTGAAAGGTAGCCGGAGCGCTCGTGATACCAATAGGCATCATCTATATTTCTATATAATCCTACTAAGGTGTTAATAATGGTGATCGACTCTTCAGCCGTGTTTGACAATTCAAGATAAATATTTTCAAACCATGCAAAATAAAAACTTTACCTTTTCTTAACATTGCCAAAATCAAAATATTATTTGGATTTGGAATGAATAATGTTCAAACTTGTTACAAATAAACTACTGATTTGTAATTTAGAGCAAGAGAACCTAAAGGGTCGTGGAATTCAAAAATAAAGATAACGTGTAGCCCCTTTATGTGCAAATGAAACCACTCAAATTCCAAAAAACAATAATTTTATTTTTGTAAGTGATGCTGTAAGTAACAAGTTACTTCTCACAATTTGACAGTTAATCGTTTGGTTGTTCTGGTGACACTGATACGGTGTACCTTTTCCAATCCGGAGCTCTTCAGGTTGTTTCCTATATTCAGGAACGAGGATTCGAGGATAGATTGCTGGTGTGACGTGTACGTTGTTAAAAAGCGAGTATCTTGCAGACAAAAATTAATATGAAATTAGTTTATTATAAAACCATTGTTGCGCAGACACTCCTTTGTAACAGAATCAGGTATGAGCAAATATTGCAAATTGGCATTTTTATAATACCTATATTTGTATAAAAAAACAATTAAATAATTTTAAAAAAATTAAGTATGTAAAATAAAGTAGCAATAATTAGGTAAGTATAGAATACAAAATTATCAAAGATACATGCTCGTTAACATTGAGCAGAATGCTGCTTCTCGTGCAGTCGTGCTGAACAGGCAAAATTTTAAAAAAATTTAGGAAAAATTGAACAAGATAAAAAAAATATATATTTTCTAGATTTTCCCTAATAAGATTAATTTTCCTTTAAGTTAAGGTATCTACCATTGGTACTACAAGATAAAGCTGAGGGTGAAATAAATTAAATCCAAGGAACTGTCAAAAATCTTGAGATGTTTTAACTAAAACTTTTAAATGAATTTCAACCTATCCGTATTTCTATCTTGAAGTTTCACCCTTTCAGCACTCTCCTTACTCGAGAAGATAATGAGGGAGTCAAACAATAATTGGCCAGCTAGGTTTCTGCCTGGATTCAGTAATGAGTTGATAGGGTTGGTCAGACAAATTTGGTTTACACTGACTCTATTCAGAGATAATGATCCAATAATCCTACACTAACACTTAAATCCAAATACCAAAGCAGCATTACCTATATTTATTGCCAAAACTCTGAATTAACTCTGAAATGTGGTACCACACAACAAAATGGAGGTTCACAATAGGTAAAAAAAAATTAAATATAATATTTATATTTTAAAGGTAGATAAGATTTATCAAGTAATAAAAACCCAACAGTGACAGTAGACACTAATGGTGAAGTAAAACGAATAAATATTAAGGGAAAATCTAGAAATCTGACGAGGAAAAAAAAAAAAAACGAAGTGAAAATTATAATCGTTTTGCCTGATCAACATCCTGCTAAAGAAGATACCTTTTTAGAACCAAATCCCTTGAAGAAAACCAGTCTTGTGTTTTTTTACTTAGCTGCGTATAGTCCGTTGCATGGTTCTTGAGCTACGACTACTGAATAGACAGAAAGAATGGGCTATTGCTGCGTTGTCATATCAATAATAATATTTATTATTACATGAAAATTAAGGAAACTTTATTGCAATTTTCATGAATTAATAAATATTATCGATATGACAACTGACAACGCAGCAATAGCCCATTGTCCCCTCTGTCTATTCAGTAGCCGTAGGTCAAGAACCATGCAACGGACTATAGTAACCATTTCCCCAATCAGAAGACAACACTCAACCACACACAAAAGACCGTGCTCACTTCATCAATGAAACATCCAGCTGATTAAATGGGGATAGATAAAAACACACTAGAATCATTCTAATTGTTTACTTGTTTACTTTAATGATTTAAATTTAAGGTTATATTAGAAACATAAAACTACTAATTAATTAGGTCATCAAGTTAAAAATAATCATTTCAGAATCAGAAGTTAGAGAAAGACAGAAATAGACTTATTTGTTGAAAGCAAGATAAACATAATATCTTCAAATAAAAATATCAATGAATGTCAATGAGGAATAATAATAGTATATTGTTGTATTAGGAGTAGAAGCTTTACTTTTTTTGTGCTGAAGTGGTAGGTTTGCGAGCCGAACGTAGTGAGGCTTTCAATGTTGCTGAAGCACAAAAAAGTGCTTCTACTCCGTATGCAACACGCTATTTTTTCTCCAAACGAATGGGGTAAGCTCGGGGGCAAGTGAATGGTTGAGCGGCAGTAAAAGTACGAGCGACACTAAAAGTACTTTTGCTGCCACTGGGGTTACCAAGCAGCATAGAAATTGAATTTCTACCACCTCGACAGGTGTTAACCCGCTGGATTTGCCTAGCAGCATAGAAATCAAATTTCTGACATCTTGACAGGGGTTAACAAAGTGACGTTTTTCTGACGTTTGGGGAAAATAGTTATTTGTTTTACTAGGCAGAAAAGTACAAGATTTAATGCCGCGGCTGGTGTTTCATAGCCGAGGCATAGCCGAGGCTAGGAAACCAGCCGAGGCATTAAATCTGCTTTTCTGCCATGTAAAACATATAATTTTTTCTCCGAATATTCAAATTTACACATGGACATCTTTTTTATATTTATTTCATTCATTATTTTTATCCAAATAATTAAATTATTTTGACAATTGTCACTGTCACCATCAATTTCAAATACCAAATTGAGTGAAATTGTTACCTGGAACGTTGTGACACTGTCACTTTTAATGCCTAGGCAGTAAAAGTCCACTTTTACTGCCTAGGCAGTAAAAATACAACTTTTGATCCTGTCAAGTGTCATTAAAAGGCCGCTTTTACTGTCATTCGGAGAAAAAAATAGTTAAAGAAACCTATCACAATTTAAAAATAAATTATTAGGTACTAGATGGCGGTGTGTTAGTACTTTTGTTAATAACAGATATTTGCAATTTTATGCTAATTTTATTTATGGATAGATGGCAAAACTGATATTATATTGGATTAATTAAATTTAGTAGATATTCCCCATATATCCCCATTAACAAAATGATCCTCCATTTATTGAATAGTTCATTTATTACAAAAAATGTGATAAATAGTCCGAACAAAGCCTAAACATTTAGTTTGGCTAGGTGAGCCCGTTCTTGAGTTATAAAATTACAACGAAAAGTGGCATTAATTTTAATATATATAGATACATTTTGTAGCATTTTTACAGGACCTCCCCTGACCAACCGCTACTGTTGTCCCATGCAAAACCTTGTTAAGTTCAATGTATTGGCACTACATGATTCAAAATTCTAATTAAATTTAATCTCCGGTTAAATTTATAAAAAGTAAGTGTCAAATGATGGTTCATGAATGTAAAGTGTCATTCCAGGGCCGCAACTAGGGGGTGGCGAACTAGGCGCCCGAGTATCGGGGCGCCGAAGGCGCCTTATTTAATCCATCCATATTTTATAATTCAGAAAAATGCAACGGATTTACGCGTCATTTGTCGTAGCACGGAAATATATTTTGCTTGTGTTACATCTTTGTAAACCATCAAAAATACGAATATTGATAGTAATCATGTGAATTATGTCAAACACAGTGCGCGTGCAAAAGGCAGCAGCAAATTGCAATGTCTGTGATAAATTCAAGTATTGATGAAGTTAGGGATGTCCAAAAATAACCGGTATTTGAATAACCGGTTTATTCACTTCAGTTTAATCAGTTATAACCGGTTATTTCATTATCAGTAGCTAACCGGTTATTCAGTCGAAAACGTCATAACCGGAATCAGGTATATGGGAATCAGGTTTTTTGAATGTTTTGATACTGAATATATATAATAGGAAAATCTTTTTTAAACTGTTGAAATTAGGTAAAGATAGAAAAGTGTTGATGTAATCGTAGTATCCCAAATAAAAAAAATGGACGTGTTGACAAATGTCAAGTCAAAATTGTCAAAATTGTCAAAATGAGGCTCCGTCTCTGGCCGTGTTCTTTTTTTTTATCTTTTTCGTCGATTTGCTCCGAAACTTCGACTGCCACGTGACTGGACCAGACAGTTTCAATTTACAAATCACGTGCCTGTCAAAATTTCGGAGCAAATCGACGAAAAAGATGACAAAAAGGAACACGGCTTCTGTGATCTGTGATAGTGTCAAGTTTTATCAACTTATTTTCTATTTACAAGGATTTTTTTAATTTTATTAACCGTAGCGCATTGACTTAAAAATCAGTAATTTTGAAAAATCGGTTAACCGCATAACCGGTTAATTTTTCTTCGGTTAACCTGGCCGGTTATTTTTTAGTAAAATATAACCGGTTAACCGGAAAAAGGTTATTTTCCGCCAGTTGAACATCCCTAGATGACGTAGCGCCCAACATTCGTTAGCTAGAGATTAGTTTCGAGTCGAGCTTTGATCCGACCAAACTGAGCAAGAGCATTGTGGGCGACATGGGCGCCCTCTGCATGCTGCATGCATTATCTCTTTTGACTCTTTTCTATTTAGCCGTTTACGGAAACTATAATCGGGTTAACCTTATCAGCAGCTGAATGTTTTCTATCTTTCCCTAGTGAATACGATTGAAAAAAGGCAAAATACGTCTGCTGGCGGTCGGGTTAACCCGATCATAGTCTCCGTAAACAGCTTTTACTTTTACAATAGCTTCGTTCGCGGTAAAGATTCTGAACTGGTTCGAAACTATTTCACATGCGCAGTTCAAGTAATGGCGTTGACGGATCATAAAATTCCGAACTTTTAGTTACGGTTCTGGATTCGCGGATCAACCAGAATCGGTTCGGAACCGTTTCTGAACCAGTTCTAGCGGTTCTTCCATTTGACTGCACATTATCAGTTTTTATTTTCCATTTGAAATCCAGTGCAATTATGTATGTGTCGTAGGCATAATGCAAATTTAGGCGTTTCCTAAAATGCCTAGGCATTTCACAAAAAGCCGGCAAAACGCAAGCATAAAATGAATTTTTCGTTATGCCGACAACAATTCAGGCAAACTGATAAAATGCCGGCAAAACAGAAACTGAAGAATATATATCATGTTGTGACTGATTATTTTTAGGCATTTCACAATTTGCCAAAAACGGTGCCGTCAAAACGTGAATAGATATAAAACAAGTCGACTTTTTACGATTAGGTATTGGGGTAATTATCTATTATCCGTTACCCAATCCGAATTTTTTGATTTTTTGTAGGAATGTACTATAATTTTAGTGGCTAATCATAAATCTGAAATCCGTTCTTGTCGCTCGCATTCCGTTTCCGCTTTGCGCGCTTTGGTATTAACCAGTACACTTATAACCAGTAATGAACGAACTGTAACGAAACTGACTAAAAGTATGGAAACTAACCCGTACACGTAATGCGTACTAGTTCTTGTATAGTGATATTAAATTTAGAAAAGCAAAAACGCGCTTCGCTTTTAACCAGTAGGTACACTTATAACCAGTATTAAACGAACTATAACGAAACTAACCAAAAGTATGCAAACTAACCTAAACTAACCCGTCCACCTAATCCGTACTAGTCCTTGAAACTTGCGGCTACAGACCAAAATGTACTCTGGCTCCTTTGATTTCGAGGTTATGCTTTTACGACGGTTAATGACTTGAGTGTTTGTTTACTGTTCGGACTCGTTTCGAATAAAAAATCAGGGGGCGGATTACGAACTCTCGATTCGAACCGAAACCGCAATGGATTTCGAACGCACTCCATGTGAATGCATAGGAATGCGTTCGAAATCTATGGCGGTTTCGGTTCGAATCGAGAGTTCATAATCCGCCCCCAGTTCGTAGTAGTGTTTTTTTTGGTATTGTATTTTGTTACGAGCAATGTAAATAATTGAGCATTAAATTTAATGCCCGGGCAATTTAGAAAATGCCCAAGGAGATATGACAAAATTTATGCATTATATAGAAAATATCAGATTGCCCATACGGCATTATAAATGATGACCGGGTTATTATTGGTAAGTTTGGCAATGTACTCCGAACTCTTGGAGTAGTCCGAACAGTTAGAGTACTCGGAGTGCTCCAAACAGTTGGAGTACCTAAACAATTGGAATAACCGGAGTTGGTGTACTCGGAGTACTCCCAATAGTTGGAGGGACTTTGAACAGTTGGCGTACTTCCATTAGTAAGAGTACTTCGAACAGTTAGAGTACTCCGATCAGTAGGAGTACTCCGAACAGTTAGATTACTCCGATCTTAGCAGTACTCCAAACAGTAGGAGCCGGAGTACTCCTACTCTGGTTCACTCCAAACAGTTGGAGTACTTACTCCGAACAGTTCGCGAAGAGTTGGGTTGGAGCACTCCGAACAGCTGTTATTGAACTGCCGCGTAGTAGAATGTGTGATAGATTTTTCTACCAGCGTACCGGAAACACACACGCATTTTTATTTCAGTCCGTTATCATTATCAAACTTACCGATAATAACCCAGTTAGTTTGGGTTAATTGGCAATTTTAATCAGACATTATCAAACTTACTGATAATAACCCGGTTAGTCTGGGTTAGTTTGCAATTTTAATCAGACAAGTTATCCACTTCACTCCAGCATTAATCATAAAGCCTGGACAATGTGATGATATTCTAATTCATAAGTTTGTTACAATGTCACATCCGTTTATGTTTCCTAAATAAAAAGATTTACTGTAACTGTGTTATGTATATTCAATAGTATTTTCGACTTTATTTTCACGTTTTGGCGGCACCGTTTTTGGCAAATTGTAAAATGCCTAAAAATAATCAGTCACAACATGATCTATATTCTTCTGTTTCTGTTTTGCCGGCATTTTATCAGTTTGCCTGAATTGGTGCCGGCATAACGAAAAATGCATTTTATGCTTGCGTTTTGCCGGCTTTTCGTAAAATGCCTAGGCAAATTATAAAAAGTCCAAATTTGCATTATGCCTACGACATATGCACTTAGTGCGCATTTTTTGGCACGAGCTAGGAAGGCCCGTGGAGAGCCAAAGCATCAAAAAATATATCTATTGTTACTTTTGGGAAGGCCGTGGAGGGACTTGCCTTGGGCGCCGAGGATTCTAGTTGCGGCCCTGTGTCATTCATTAACATCCACTTAACGTGCGGAAAATTAATAGTAAAGAAATGTTGAAGATTATTTACTTATATGTAGTTATTTACATTCACTTAAAAATTAAGAAAAATAACGCTACACACGGAAAAGTTGAACCAACTTCAACTTAAGGAAATCCGTACGTTAATTTCAATAATAATTATGAATGACAGACAAATTGAACTAGTCTGTTATTATCAATGTCATTCCATAAGTTAAGTTACGGTTTACGGTTTTGCTATTGAATTAAATGTTTAGGTTTTACAGCCTGTCAATATTTCCAAAACAGATGAACTTATGTATAGGGTATATCACAGGAAATCTACTCAGAATTTTACATAGAGTCCGAATATTCAATAATATACAGGGTATTCCGAGGGGTATTCCATTCAAAATAAGAAAGTTGGACCACAATCAGCTTTTCTGAAACACTGTGGGCAGGTATATACGAAAGTGGGATTAAAAAAAAAAATCAACCATAAAACTTTTCTTTCGAGATGGCGTCCGGGCCCCTACGGAACCCGGGCCCTGGTAATTTGTACCGGCCGCACCCCCCTATTCACGGCCCTGGCTCTAGCATGGCACTCAAAGTCCTGAACCTTGTGTTGATGAGTCGCCTGGACATATGGAATAATTAATAGTGAATGCAAAGCTCGCCCGTACCCTGAATGTCCAAGTGAAGAAATTCAATCAAGCACTGGTAAACGGCGGGAGTAATAAACTCTGTGTTTTTTAAGCTTCGTCCCCTATTCGCGTCAAATATGTATTCCCTCCCATGTATTTTATGTACCTATGCCAGTCGTAGTGGTGGTCTTGAGATATGTATTTTTGATTCGAATTAGCACGCAACTTGTAATTAAAAGAAAATTAAATGCCGCCTTCTTTAATTTTATATATTGTAGTATTCTTTTTTTTTTCATTATTATCTGATTTCAAATTACTTAATAATGTATATTTACCTATTGTTTAATTAGAACAATTAAACAGTGATTAACCTTCGCCGGCGTAATTTGACCGACTTCGTATATTTATATTTTATTTAATATCACGGTCAGCTTGCTATATGAGATTTTAGTTAGTCACAATGTTTGGGTAATATAAAAATATCCAAAACATTGTAAGTTGCATTCCAGCATGCATTTAAATAATTACGGTCACAGTGTTTTATAATTTTGCAGTTTTTGTCACGATTAGTTTATCAAAATTCAATATAAAAAGGGATGTAAGATTCGAAATAAATCAGTATTCATCTAGCATCAAAAGGTGTTTTACTCAAATCGTTTCCTGTGCCCAAGCCTTCTTGGCCACCGCAAAGAGTGAGGCTGCTCTTTGACAGAAAACGATACAATCGTCCCGCTGCTCAACCAAGCCGAGTTGGGCAAGCGTAATCTGCGAGCACAGCTTGCACACCTATTGTTCGTAGGTTTTTATCTGACACTTTCCGTATGAGGAGCGAAGGGGTGAAAGTATATGGCAAAAACAGGTGTAACGTCAGGTGACCATTGGCGTTCTAATGTAGGGTGCCACCAAGTCACATTCCTTTCGAGTATCAGATTAAAATCGACGGACTTTATTTAGTCAATTACAGTGGCGGTCCAGACGTGGTTTTCGGGGGGGGACTTCACCTGGGGTCGTATTTTCGAATATTCTCGCATACGAAATTTGATTCGATTTCGAACACTCCTCCCCATTTAATTTACATTGCTGTCAATCAAATTTCGTATACGAAATGTACTACCCCTGAGAACCGGTGTTCATTTTAGTAGCCGCCGGCAGGCTCGCCTGGGTCAGATTGGAAATTTTTTTCGGTATAAATTGGAATTTTTATATCGGCCTACCCAGTGGGAGATCTACAATATACAGGGTGGTCCTTCGGGAATGACATCGATTGCTTATGGGAAAACTGTGAAAGGTAAAAATTTGAAAATTTGGCAACATAGCAATGTCGATGGGGGACATCTAGGTAAAATATTTTCAAGATGGCGGCATTTCCGGTCATACTGGAAGTTGATACCAACTCGGTTATTTTAAATAGAACACCCCGTATATAAATGTATTTTTGAATTCTACATAAAATTCTGAGCAGATTTCATGTAATATACCCTATACCTAAGTTCAACTGTTTTGGAAATATTGACAGTTGAAAATTGACTTTTTGCAACTTTGACAGGCTGTAAAACCTGAACAATTAATTTTAGAGGAAACCCGATTTGACATTCCTATCTTAGATTTTTATAAACTATCATTTGACATCAACTTTGAATTAAATCCATGATTAAAAATTTCAGTTAAATTTAATCTCCGTTTAAGTTCAAAGTTGGTGTCAAATGATAGTTTATCAAAATCTAAGATAGGAATGTGAAATCGGTATTCCTCTAAAATTAACCAATTAGGTTTTACAGCTTGTCAAAGTTGCAAAAAGTCAATTTTCAACTGTCAATATTTCCAAAACAGTTGAACTTAGGTATAGGGTATATTACATGAAATCTGCTCAGAATTTTATGTAGAATCCAAAAATACATTAATATATGGGGTGTTCTATTTAAAATAACCGAGTTGGTATCAACTTCCGGTATGACCGGAAATGCCGCCATCTTGAAAATATTTTACCTGGATGTCCCCCATCGACATTGCTATGTTGCCAAATTTTCAAATTTTTACCTTTCACAGTTTTCCCATAAGCAATCGATGTCATTCCCGGAGGACCACCCGGTATGGTTTCCTAATAGCGCCGCAGGCAAAAATTTCGGAAATTTTCAAGGTCACGCGTTCTCCTGACACTTTTAGAATGTTCTTAAGAAATTCTATTTATGCAAAAATATAGACTTTTACAAGGAAAATTCAATTCATCTCTCAAAATATTGATAATGTGGAGTGACTGGTATAACTGGTATACGCCTAAACCGAAAATTTTGGGGTGTCTCGTGTCTCGGCCCTTTTTTAGGGGCTTCAACGATATTTAATATCAATATTTAGTTAAAAATATTATTATAGTTTACTTTCACGGTGCAGCGGTCGGCCCGCAAACGGCATGTCTATGCCCATTTTTTTTTTTTTTTTGAGTTCAGCTTCATTTGGTAACTAAACCTAGGTACAATGTACCTATCTAGGTTTAGGTATAAAATCACGGAGTACATGTAACACCAGCACACGGCATTAGTAAGTAGGGATGGCAATCGAATAAGAATAGCGATTAGTGATGCATTGACACATCAAAATTGCAAACGCAAAAATTAACGCATATATTTTTATGCGTGCGGAGGACAGTTTCTGGAGATTTTTTCATATAACATGAAAAATTCTCGGGGGGCACTTGCCCCCAGTGCCTCCGCCACTGTTTAATTATTCAGGAAACATTTTCCACATAAAACAAAAAACATTTTAAATCAACAATTTTGGAAATACGCCGCCATTTTGAATTTGACGCCTCTTGAAATAAGGTGCTGCGGATCGATAGTTTATGTATTTAGACCGCCTATACCAAGTGGTTTGCTTCTATCATTATTTGAAACGTTTTTGCTGTATTTGAAGTCTGCCGCTACGACTTATGTGTCTACATCAAAATTTCTACCATCTACCTGAACATTTTAAATAAATGGATTTGTTACCTTAAAATTTTTGGAATCGTAAAGCATTTTTTCGGGGATAATACCAGGAGTGCTTCAAAATTACCGATAATTTTCATGAAAGCTTGTTTTAATTCCACGAGTTCGAAGAACGAGTGGAATTTGTACAACAAGCTTGAATGAAAATTATCAATAGTAATATAACTAGTGCAATGGAAATTATTGATAATTTTTGGGAAATTTGCTCGAATGCATTTTTAGTTGATAAAGAGCACGAGTGCACGTAGTGCACGAGTGCCTTTTTCAGTTAAAAACGCATGAGTGCAAATTTGTCGAAAATTATAAATATATTTCCATTGCACGAGTTGTATTTAATGAGAGAATTTCATAAATCAAAAATTTAAATTTTTTGTCAAAAAATGTTAAACCACCAGTTTTCGCACCAGTTAGTATGCAATTATCTGATAATTTGCACTAGTGCAAATTATCGCGTAATTACAATCTGATTGGTTCAAATCAACAAACAAAACATCTCAATTTATTGTTGGAATACTAGTTTTGACAGATGTATGAAATTCTCTGGTTAATTTTTAAGCACGAATGGTATTTGGGGCGAATATTTCACGAATTTTATAAAAATTTATGGAATAAAATTAAATTTAAATTTGTTAAAGTCGTTAAAATACTTTTTTCTACGAGCGTGCGCAAAGTAGTACTTTTCCGCACGCATTTCCGTTCTCAAAGTTACACTTTTCCGCACTCAGTGCGGATACGGGCCTTATCCGCACTGAGTGCGGAAAAGTAAAAATAATTGTCAAGCAACAATAAGTGCACCTGTCGACTTTGACACATGATGACAAATTTTTCCCCTGTTTATATATCAGCCAACATCTATATAGTCCAACAAATACCATTTTAAAGTCACGTGATTTTTCTCTATCCTTGTTGAATACATCTCAAACAGCGGTGATAGTAAAATTGACAAAAAAATTGCTGTCTAATTATTCTTCATAATATTCTTACCTGAAATAGAATCCGTCATTGTCATCAATTAGTTTGTCAAAGTTATTTTCGAAAATAATACAATGAACAAACACAGCTAATAATTTTAACTATATTAACCTTTTTCCAACTCGAAAAGAAGCAAATAGAAAACGGGTACCCAGTTTAAGTTCAGAATGTATTACAACAGACAGCAGATACGACAAAAGTGAGTCTCGCAACAATTGCAAGTATTAAAATTGCCCTCTGATTGGTTAATACTACTTCAGAAACGCATTTGTAAAATGCTAGTGGGAACATATCCTAAAATTCAATAGTAATTAATCACCAGTAGCATTTTTTAGGTGATATGAACGACATAATCAATGGACATACGTTTTTTGTCACCAGTATCACGTGACTTTAAAATGGTATTTGTCGGACTATACAAACACTGAATATAATTAACTTTGACACATTGTCAGATTTGTGTTCTTCATTTACATGCAAAAGAATCTACAAACTTCTTTCGCATCAAATTTAAACGCTTTAAGATGAACAGCTCTGACGAGGATTTCATTTTTCTGTTTTTTTGTTATGTAATTTTTTGATGAATGAATAGGTTCGCTTCAAGTTAATTGAAAATAATTGAACAAATTATCGTTTTTTTTCTAAATTTTTGTTGTTACCTACCTGATATGAAGCTCGCAGGAAAAATTTTGTTCCTAACACGTGCGCAAAGTGTCTTTTCCGCACGCAAACACTTATCCGAACTCCGCTTCGCGTCGTTCGTATAACTGTCTTTGCGTGCGGAAAAGTAACACTTTGCGCACTTGTTAGGAAAATAACTATTTTCTACAAGCGTGCATTTTTTATCACTTTCCCGCACGCATCTTAGTTCCGAAAATCTCACTTTCCCGCACTAGTGCGCGATTTTGTTTTTCCCACACTAGTGCGGGAAAGTGGCGTTCAGCAGAAGTGTCAGTTTTGTTAATTAATCAAACATTTTATCTATTTTGTCTGCATACATTTTTGCTAGATATACTAATTTATGCGCTCATGAACTATTTGAAATATTCCTATTTTCTATTTTAATCCATATTAATCTAATTTGTGAATATTTCAAAAATTTTATAATTTTTTTTGACATTGTTTGACTTTTGGGTTCCTTTGAGGCGGGGCAGTTTTTTTACCTTAGAAATTTTGTTTATTGTAACATGAAATCGATTTAATAGATACATAATTTTTTTCAATCATTCTTGAAAGTAAACGTAAAAATATAAAAATAAGTAATTTTGTAATTAAATTTCTTTAATAATATATCGCTTTGAATTTACTTAGTTTTTGTTTTTATATTTGAACGCGCTCGTAGAAAAAATAATGTTCCTAACTCATGTGGAAAGTATCACTTTCCGCACTTGTTAGGAAAATAACTATTCCATGAGCAATTTTGCGGTAACATTCCAGAGAACTTTTACTGTAATGCTCTTTATATTCTTCTCCGTTCCTTTTTCTCATATTAAAGGCCCAGCTTTTCAGGATAGATGCAAGTTCGGATATTGGAGCATCATGATCAAAAGTGTACTTTTTTTCGCCGCAAAATGACATAAACTACCTCCAAATACTGTTTTTAGATTTCACTGTGTTTTTTTTTTGGTTCAACTTTCACTATCGTCGATTTCCTCATCTTTCACTTCACCAAACCGATTCCTTTTGATTTTTAATGGCTTTTGCTTTCGACAAATACACCAAATACTTGTGTTTCTATGGTTGTTAACGCCCGACGAAGCTAAATGAAGATTCTATAATTTTGTTATAAGTTGTTAATAGTGGTTAGCCATGTGCAGGTAAAAAAAAAAAAGAATATTGATGAAGACCAGTGACAATTATTTTTGAATGTGACAATCAATCAATTAATTAATCAAAAAAAGTTACAGAATTTGATCAGTTTGTCTAGTAAAATCTTATTATTAATCTTTATTGTAACTTTCAGCAACCATTATAATCATTGTTTCCATTTTATTGCACTTTTCTCTAAATCATGCCCAGTTTTTAAATAAAATTTACAGTCCTCCTAGTACAGTCAAAAACATTTGGTCCAGTCGACCCGAGATCCAGTTTTACTAGAAAAAACGATAAGTGGAGAGAAAACGTGTGTAGTACTGTTATGCAATAATTGTTGTGGAACAAGAAAGAAATAACTTCAAGACCGGGTGAGTCGTTCCATGTTAGAACAATATTTCGAAGATTCACCTTCTACCCAAACGTCATAAATTATCATAATCTTGTCTAGAATTTAAAACGAGTATTTGTCCTCTATTTGTGTCAATTCATTTCCTAAGAGTCTCACTTACTAAAAACAATACCAAAATAGGACTGATTGCTATATATAATTCGCCTAGTTCCAGCAGGGCAGAGTTTGTCAATAACATTAAGCTTTTGTTTGAGATGAGTTTCCAAAGACATTTGATCGAGATATTTTGTGGAGACACAAATATTAATATCATGGAGAGAAAATCAACTCAATACTCCACAGAATACCTAAATTACCTAAATCATATGGGGTATATAAACCAAATTAATGATTTCACGAGGGTAGTCGGTAATGCAAAAAGTTGCATAGACCATTTTTTTCTAAAAAATAGTGTCAAAGATACAGTCATTGCTAAACTATTTATTATCACAAGCGGCTTAACAGATCACTTTCCTGTTTTGCTGAGCTTGCAATTTTTAGAAAAAAAGAATGAGTTAACTAACTCTCAACCAAATATAACTCGAAAAATTATTAACTTTCAAGAAATATCAAACCAAATCAACAATTTGAACTGGACCGACTTACTAAATTGTGGCGACCCAAACATTTGCATGAATATTTTCCTCAATAAACTAAGTACTATAATTGATAAGGCTACTACTACAAAAATAATAAAAACTAGTCGCAAAAAAAAAGAATGGATTACTCTTGGGATCATAAACTCGATAAAAACTCGTGATAAATTAAAAAAAGAAGCTCTTAGAAATCCTTTAAATTTGCAGATACAAGAACGTTTCAAACTATATAGAAATATGCTAACTAGGTCAATCAAAAGAGCAAAATTTTCATTCTATAAAAACAAATTAAATAATAACCTTAATAATGTCAAAAAAATTTGGGAAACTGTAAGGGAGGCAGCAAATGAAACTCTGGATAAAAATATAAATATAAATTCTATAATGGAGAATCATAGTGAAATTACTGAAAGCAATAAAATGGCAGATAAATTTCTTGATTACTACTGTAATATAGGAAAAAATCTCAGTAAAAAAAATAGTTGAGAATAATTATGTTTTTGAAGGGCCAGGTACCACCTATAATGTAGCGACTTTTGCAGAGGTGACGGAAAATGAGTTGATAATACAAATAGGCTCTCTTAGGAATAAGGCGTCAAGTGCAAATGATGGTATTTCCGCCGTTATTATTAAAGACAATCATTTAGCTCTGCTGGAGCCCCTGAAGTATATTGTAAATTTAGTTCTTGCAACAGGTGTCTACCCCAGTGTTCTTAAAAACTCCATTATAACTCCTGTATTCAAGACTGGTGATAGACGAAAAGTTGAGAATTATCGACCTATTGCGATCACTAGTACGGTGAATAAATTATTGGAAAAGTGTATCAAAATCAAATTAGAAAAACATCTAGAAGATATAAATTTTCTATCAAACAGTCAATTTGGTTTTCGAAGTAAGATGTGTACTGAGGATGCTATCCAACTTGTAACAGAGAAGATACTGAACAATTTTGACCAGGGTTACAAAACTATTGGTATTTTTATTGACCTAGCAAGGGCTTTTGACACTGTGGCACATCACATTTTGCTGCGAATACTAAGTGAAATAGGTGTAAGAGGAACAGAGTTATCACTATTCCAGTCATATTTAAGTAATCGAACTCAGCAAGTCAAGGTAAATAATTTCATTGGGGAAAAGGGAACTGTAGAATGTGGTGTGCCGCAGGGTACAGTCCTCGGACCGCTATTATTTGTGATATATATAAATAATCTTACAAGAATTTTACCAGAAATAAATGGCTCGGTGATCTGTTATGCTGACGACTCTGTGATTTTGGTAAAAGCCAAAACATGGGAAGAAACACGTACGCTGGCAGAAAAATATGTTTCAATGGTCGGATTATGGCTGGATCAGCATCTTTTAACACTAAATAACAGTAAAACTCATTTTATAAATTTTTCTATGTACAACATAAAGCAGGATGAACCAGCAAAATTAACAATACATAATTATAACTGCTATTCTAAAGAAATGGCAGATTGTAGATGCACAGCTGAAATCTCGTCTGTAGCTTGTCTGAAATACCTTGGAGTTTACATTGATAAGAACCTGAAGTATAATGTGCACATTGATTACATAACTAAAAAGATCAGGAAAACAATTTATAAATTCTACCAACTCCGTGAATTCATGCCTTATGCACTTTTGAAAATAGTTTACCAAGCCCTGATTGAATCTACTTTGAATTATGGCATAAGAATCTGGGGTGGCGCGTGTGGCACGGTTTTGTCGAACTTGATGGTTACCCAGAAATATATTCTCAAGATAATAAAAAGGAAGCCAAAAAGATACCCTTCAATTAATTTGTTTGTTGAGAGTGAAGTTTTGACGATAAGAGAGCTCTATCTGAAAAAAACATTGCATTATATGCAAAATAAAAATACATACAAAACTGTTCCGGTGGGTCTTCACAATACAAGATCTATAACATGGGAACACGTTTGTTCAAGCAGGGTAAATTTCACAGCCTGTCAACGTCATATTTCATATGTGGGACCAAGAGTTTTTAATCTTCTACCTCTAGAATATAAGCATATTAGGAGAAAAAAGGTGTTCGATTTGAAAATGGTTGAATGGTTAAAACGTAGTCAAGACCTCATTGTACGGAACTTACCTTTTTTAAAAATATAAAAATAAATTAATGTAATACAATATCCTAATGAATTCCCATTGGTTTCAATTTTCCGAAGAAAAGTGAAAAATTTTTAGAATATGTTCAATGTTTGCCATTTGAAAGTTTCATGCTATTGTAGTAATTGTAATTTATGATGAATGTAGCGTTGTAAGTAATATATTACTAACTATATCTACCAATTGTACCTACTTGCAAAAAGTATATCTATATGGGTAAAAGACTGAGACCCGACAAGTCACCTGTGACTTAGGGTACTAACAGTTCTAATGCTATACTAAGTTATTAATAAAAGGGGCATGAGTATAAGTTTAAGTTTAGCATAAATTTTTTTCAAAGACTTTATAGTATGTAAATAACGGGTTTTTTGCTTATAACATGTATACTTATATGCCATTCTGTAATATATTTCATTTCATTTCATTTCATTTCATTTCATTTCATTTCATTTCATTTCATTTCATTGGCGGGCTTTTCATACAAGTTTTTCACGATAATAGTCCACTCCAATCAATATAGAAATGACAGAAATCGATACTCTCACAAGAAAACGAGGTTCAGTAAAGGCTGTACTCACTAACTTTATAAAATTTGTTGAAACTCTCACAGTCAAACCAGAATTAGGAAAGTCAGAATTTCTTCAATTACAAGATAGGATAGCAAGGGTAGAAAGAGCACTTTCTGATTTTCAGGAAATTCAGACTGAAATTGAGGCAAAAGTAGATGCAGTTTCAGTAGAAAAGCAATTCGACGAGCGCTATAAAATTCAAGATTCATTTTATAATTGGATTGCTAAGGGTAAAGAGTTGAGAGAAAATTATGAAGAAAAGAACCAAAAAAATAATGATATCGATTCAGTTCATTCTTACTCTACTGTTGCCTCAAAATCAGGTCCACAACAAAACATTATAATTGCAGTCAAGTTACCAACCATTACATTGCCTAAATTTCAGGGTAAATATGAAGGATGGCTTGAGTTCCGCGACACCTTCGAGTCCCTTATTCACAAAAACGAGTCATTGTCAGAAATACAAAAATTTCACTATTTAAGGGCCTCGCTTGAGGGTAGTGCTGCGTTGGTAATAAAGTCTGTCGAGTTCTCTAGTTCTAGTTACAGTGTTGCATGGGACACTTTATGTGAACGGTTCAATAACAATAAATTGCTAGTACACAATCACGTAAAAGCTTTGTTTGGTTTAGAAGCAATCCAAAAAGAATCGTCTGATAAAATTCGCAAGTTAATCGATGATATGTCCAAAAATTTGAGAGCATTGGAACAGCTTAACCAAAGTACGACAAATTGGGATATTCTTATAATTTTCCTAATTGTTTCTAAATTAGATAATAAGACGATTAGTGAATGGGAAAATTATAACATAAGGCTAACCAAATTGCCGGTACTTCAAGATTTAAAAACTTTTCTTAAGGGTAGGGCCGACCTACTTGAAACTATCGAGTATAAAAATCAAGGAAAGTTTGAGTATAGTCGCGATTATAATAAAAAACCAGTTTCCAATCAAAGTACTAGTAGATCTTTGGTTGCAAGTACCTATTCTTGCAATTATTGCAAAAAAGAGCATTCTATTTATTCATGTCCCGAATTCGCTAATTTAGGCATAGAACAAAGGTTAGACTTTGTCAGAAAGTCTAGTTTATGCGTAAATTGTCTAAGATGGGGTCATAATGCTCGTCAGTGCAAATTAGGGCCATGCGAGAAATGCAAAGCGTGGCACAATACTCTGCTACACACAGACAAAGTAAAAACGCTCGATAAAAATCAAGAGACTAGTAAATCTGACACACAAAAGCTTAGTATAAATTGTACTAGTGGTATCATAGGAACCGGGTCAGGTCACATATTTTTATCAACAGCGTTAGTAAAAA
This sequence comes from Ceutorhynchus assimilis, assembly GCA_917834065.1. Taxonomy (NCBI): domain Eukaryota; kingdom Metazoa; phylum Arthropoda; class Insecta; order Coleoptera; family Curculionidae; genus Ceutorhynchus; species Ceutorhynchus assimilis. The sequence continues at coordinate 3,114,833 of OU892286.1, forward strand.
TTACATCCAGAAGTGGTCAAGTCTATAATGCTAGAGTCTTGTTGGATTCAGCCTCTCAGAGTTGTTACATAACTACAAAACTTTGCAATTATTTAGGGGTTGATAAACAAAAGGTTGATATATTGGTTTCAGGTATATCAAACAAAACTATTCCCATAACTGAAAGGTGCAATGTAGAAATACAATCTTTGTATAGTAATTTCAAAGCCAAATTGTCATGTCTAGTAATAAACGAATTTACAAGTTCATTGCCTAGTGTAGAGGTTGACATATCTTCTTTAAAAATTCCTATTGATATTTTTCTAGCTGATCCCGAGTTTTATAAACCTAAAGAAGTAGATTTGCTTGTGGGTGCTGAACTATTTTGGACTCTGATAGGTTCGGGTCAGATCTCCTGCAGCAAGCATGGTCCTATTATACGGGAAACAAAGTTAGGCTGGGTCGTGTCAGGTGCTATGGGTATGTTAAACCATAAAAATAAAAAACAATCTTTTTGCCATTTAAGTACTTTAGAGTCGGTCAATTTGAATGATATTTTGTCTAAGTTTTGGGAGCTTGAGGAAGTCAATGTAACCAAGCCGCACTCTAAAGAAGAATTTTTTTGTGAGGAGAATTTCACCAAAACAACCACTCGAGATCAAGAAGGTCGTTTCATAGTAACTATGCCATTGAAGGAATCTCCTGAATGTCTAGGTCAATCGAGGTCGAATGCAGAAAAATCTTTCTATTCATTAGAACGTGGCTTAAGCAAGAACGAGTATTTACGTGATTTATATGTTAAATTCATGCGTGAGTATCAGGACTTAGGACATATGTCTGTAGATAACAGATATCCTGAACCAGTAGTTGAATATTTTGCTAGCCATCACGGGGTCTTGCGAGAAGAAAGCGTCACAACTAAATTACGAGTAGTGTTTAATTGTTCAGCATCGACCAGCAATGGATTATCCCTAAATAACATTCAGCATAAAGGTCCAGTTTTACGAGACGATTTACTAGGTATCGTCTTACGATTTCGCTGTCATGCTTATGTATTTTCATCTGATGTTGCCAAAATGTATAGGGCAGTGCTTATTGCTCCAGAGCAGCGACAACTACAAAAAATATTTTGGCGAGAAAATTCAAATGAAGATTTAAAGCCATATGTTCTTAACACTGTTACTTATGGGCAGACTGCTAGTAGTTTCTTGGCAATAAGGTGCCTTTTTGAGTTAGCAAATGAGTGCTCTGATCTTGAAATAGCTCGAATTATTAAACGAGACATGTATGTCGATGATCTGCTATCAGGAGCTCCTAGTATTGAGCAAGCACAAGCAATATGTCAAAAGATTTCACATGTTTTCCAGAGCGGCTGTTTCGATCTTAGAAAATGGCGTTCAAATGATGAACGAGTTCTTAAAACTATTTCAGATTCTTATTCAAATGATAAAATTCTAGAATGTGCTCCAGAAAAAGTCCCTAAAACTTTAGGTCTAACTTGGTGTTCAAAATCAGATTCTTTAATCTACAATATCAATTTGCCAGATACGATTTTTTTCACAAAACGAATTGTTTTATCTATAATTGCAAAAGTGTTTGATCCTCTTGGAACTCTTGCTCCTACTACTATATTAGCAAAGATGTTGCTGCAAAAATTGTGGATAGAAAGAATTTCGTGGGATGCACGGCTGCCAGATCATCTTTTAAGCATTTGGATAAAACTAAAAAACGAACTTCCTCTCATAAATAATTTTCCAGTACCTAGGCATGTAGTTTGTAAAGATTTCAATAAAATTGAAATACATGGTTTCTGCGATGCGTCTCAGTCAGCGTACGGAGCCTGTATTTATTTGAGGAGTATGAATCAGAATAGCGAAACACGAACTCAACTTTTGTGTGCTAAGAGCAAGGTTGCTCCAATCAAGTCTTTATGCACTATACCTAAACTTGAGTTATGTGCTGCATTATTAATGTCACACCTTGCTGAAAAAGTTGATAAATCCCTAGCTATTAAATTTGAAAGTCGTGTTTTTTGATCGGATTCAACAATTACTCTAGCATGGATTCGAACAAGTCCTAGTTTGTTGAAAACTTTTGTTGGAAATAGAGTATCTGAAATCCAAAGCCTAACCAACGAAACAGAATGGAAATACGTTCCAACCCAGGACAACCCGGCTGACCATGTTTCTAGGGGACTATACCCCAGCCAGTTGATGAAATGTAAGTCTTGGTTCTGTGGACCTGCTTGGTTGGATTTAGATAGATCACAGTGGCCGGAAATCCATTTTACCAAGATAGAAAGTTTGCCAGAATTAAAACCACAAGTAATAAATTCTTTGATTTCTAGTAAGCATTCAAAGGCTTGGTTTCCCTTTGAACGTTTTTCAAATTTTTCAAGAATGGTTAGAGTTATGGCTTTTATTTTAAGATTTTGTTCTAATGAAACTAATAAATTTCCTTGTTATCTAACATTACCTGAATTGAATTTAGCTAAAATTCAGCTAAGTAAACTTATTAGTAAACATCAAATTGCTATGTCGGCATTAAATGTTTATTTAAGCCGATGCCGTCCCATAAGGAACGTTCATTTGTTTTCTGGCTTTAGCCTGTAGCAATTTGATCCGAATATTTTCTTTTGTCACCTCTGTATTTTAATCAATAAAATAAATGTTTTTTAAAATACAAGTTTCTGAATCGAAAATATAATTTATGCACATACATGAACGCGCAAACAAAAACATCAATGTGTATGCAAAATACTGTCGCGTTTTTGAATGTGCAATTTTGTATGCACAGTCAGAATACTGTAGCAAGAATAGCAAGACTGCAGTTTTGTGCGAGCGCCTGTACAAAGGCGCCATGCACGTTTTTGTTTGCACGTTGATGTATGCACGTATATGTATTAAGCCATCCACGTCCGTGTGTAACCGCCCAATTAGAGACGGGAATCGATAGTAACCATTGTTTTTGACTGTACTAGGAGGACTGTAAATTTTATTTAAAAACTGGGCATAATTTAGAGAAAAGTGCAATAAAATGGAAACAATGATTATAATGGTTGCTGAAAGTTACAATAAAGATTAATAATAAGATTTTACTAGACAAACTGATCAAATTCTGTAACTTTTTTTGATTAATTAATTGATTGATTGTCACATTCAAAAATAATTGTCACTGGTCTTCATCAATATTCTTTTTTTTTTTACCTGCACATGGCTAACCACTATTAACAACTTATAACAAAATTATAGAATCTTCATTTAGCTTCGTCGGGCGTTAACATGCCCCCCGCCTTGAAATCTAAAGGATTTTCAATTGGAAGCACACAAAGTTTATTGAAACTGCGTTTAATCACACCACTGGATGTTTTAATGGAGGCAACACGAGCAATGTTATCTGATCCTTTATGTAATGTCTCAATGCGACCTAACCGCCAATCACTTGGATGAGAATAATCGTCTTTGATAAACACTAAATCACCAATAGTCAATTGTCCATTATTGGTTTGCCAACGATTGCGATATTGTAGTTCAGCAAGATAACTGTTTTTCCAGCGTCGCCAGAAGTGCTGAATTACTCGCTGAACAAGTTGAAATCTGTTGAGTCGATTAACTGGTATATCAACCACATCCTTGTCTGGGACTGCTACCATCGAACGGCCAATCAGAAAATGGGCCGGCGTTAGTGGAATTAAGTCTGACGGATCAGAACTGAGAGGACACAAGGGTCTGGAATTGAGCACCGCCTCAATTTGCGTCAAAACAGTGGCAAACTCCTCAAACGTAAAATAAACATTTTCTAGAACTCGTTTTAAATGGTATTTCACACTTTTGACTCCTGCCTCCCATAAACCACCAAAATGTGGGGAGTATGGAGGAATGAAAGACCATTCTATTTTCTCTAAAACCGCTGATGAGCAAATCTGTTTCTCACTTTCCTTCAAAAACTTACCCAACTCTCGTTTTGCTCCGATAAAGTTAGTGCCATTATCAGATAGTAACTTAACAGGTTTACCTCGCCTTGCGGCAAACCTTCGGAGTGCCATTAGGAAAGCGTCGGTAGATAGACTAGATATTAATTCCAAATGCAAAGCCTTGGTCGCGAAACAAATGAATAGCCCTACCCAACACTTGACTAGCTTAGCACCACGACACCTTCGATCCCTTACTAGAAAGGGACCAGAGTAATCTAAACCTGTTATAGAAAAAGTGCTAGAAGGAGTAATGCGTTCTTTTGGTAAGTCTGACATTTTGGGCTGTATTGAAATAGGATTGAATCTTGCACACTTGACACATTTTTTAACAGTATTACGAGCAAGATTTCGTCCTCCAATAGGCCAATACTGGTACCTAACACTTGAGAGTAAAAACTGTGGCCCACAATGCAAAGAAACCTTATGTTCAGAGTCGAAAAGCAACTGAGTAAATTTATGTTTAGAATCTAATAATATGGGATGCTTTTGTCCTAAAGGTAGATCAGAATGTTTTAGTCTTCCGCCCACGCGTAATATATTGTCGAAATCTAAATATGCACTTAATCTATACAACTTGCTTTTTTTTTCGATCACTCCATTTTTGCTCAAAATGTCTATTTCTTCGTGAAACGAATCTTGCTGGCTAAGTTTACTTAGCTGAATTTTAGCTAAATTCAATTCAGGTAATGTTAGATAACAAGGAAATTTATTAGTTTCATTAGAACAAAATCTTAAAATAAAAGCCATAACTCTAACCATTCTTGAAAAATTTGAAAAACGTTCAAAGGGAAACCAAGCCTTTGAATGCTTACTAGAAATCAAAGAATTTATTACTTGTGGTTTTAATTCTGGCAAACTTTCTATCTTGGTAAAATGGATTTCCGGCCACTGTGATCTATCTAAATCCAACCAAGCAGGTCCACAGAACCAAGACTTACATTTCATCAACTGGCTGGGGTATAGTCCCCTAGAAACATGGTCAGCCGGGTTGTCCTGGGTTGGAACGTATTTCCATTCTGTTTCGTTGGTTAGGCTTTGGATTTCAGATACTCTATTTCCAACAAAAGTTTTCAACAAACTAGGACTTGTTCGAATCCATGCTAGAGTAATTGTTGAATCCGATCAAAAAACACGACTTTCAAATTTAATAGCTAGTACAGTCAAAAACAATGGTTACTATCGATTCCCGTCTCTAATTGGGCGGTTACACACGGACGTGGATGGCTTAATACATATACGTGCATACATCAACGTGCAAACAAAAACGTGCATGGCGCCTTTGTACAGGCGCTCGCACAAAACTGCAGTCTTGCTATTCTTGCTACAGTATTCTGACTGTGCATACAAAATTGCACATTCAAAAACGCGACAGTATTTTGCATACACATTGATGTTTTTGTTTGCGCGTTCATGTATGTGCATAAATTATATTTTCGATTCAGAAACTTGTATTTTAAAAAACATTTATTTTATTGATTAAAATACAGAGGTGACAAAAGAAAATATTCGGATCAAATTGCTACAGGCTAAAGCCAGAAAACAAATGAACGTTCCTTATGGGACGGCATCGGCTTAAATAAACATTTAATGCCGACATAGCAATTTGATGTTTACTTTACAACAATGTATTTAAAAAGTCCTAGAGGAAAGGGGTAAGCACATTAAAGCATATAAAAATAATTGATTATAAATCAGCATGGCAATTGGTTAATATAACTCCTCCTGTTGTAATCCCAACATATTAGGTATTAGTTATTTTACATGTATATGATAATAGATTCATAAGTTATATTTTTCTATTCAGTAATTTTCCATACTCTTATTTTTTCTTCAATTATATCACTAATAACAAACTTCATTAGTAGATTATAGTATTTTATGCACGAGCGGGCGGTAAGTTGAACTTACCGCCCGCTATTTTCGTGTCATCAAACACTCTCGAATATTGGTGGAGGCCACTATTTCAATTTAATCCGTGTTGTCAACTATGGAAATAGAAATAAAACAATAATTATAATTTATTATGCACCTCAACAACTATAGTACATAGGTTTAATATTAATAGAATTTAAATATTATTATTTTTTGTTAACATACAAATTAGATATACAGTTATGTGAATTATCTATCACAACACCTCCTTTTCTTATAGTTGGGGAGCTGGCGTCAAAAACATGCAAGAGTTTTCGCAAGGCGGATATTTTCAAAATAGGTCGTACTTTAGTGTTAGAATGCTAGTGTACAGTCAGCACTCACAGTTCCGGGACAGCTGGCTCTGGGACGCGGGCAAAGTTGTAATTTTAAGAAGCATCTAAACTGTTTTCTCAAAGCTCAAAATTTATAGAAATTTTGCACATTATCTGTTTGAAGGTCACAGATAACGTATGTAAGTCGTCAGACGTCTAGTTTGTTGCAAAAAGGGGGTCAGACGTCCTCAAAGTTTTTATTTTATGGCATTTTCTTGGGTGTCCTGTCAAAATATATTTTAGCAGGTATTTGACAAATATATTTGAAGAAAATGCCATAAAATAAAAACTTTGAGGACGTCTGATCCCCTTTTTGCAACGAACTAGACGTCTGACGATTTACATACGTTATCTGTGACCTTCAAATAGATAATGTGCAAAATTTCCATAAATTTTGAGCTTTGAGAAAACAGTTTAGATGCTTCTTAAAATTACAACTTTGCCCGCGTCCCAGAGCCAGCTGTCCTGGAATTGTGAGTGCTGACTGTACACTAGCATTCTAGCACTTAAGTATGACCTATTTTGAAAATATCCGCCTTGCGAAAACTCTTGCATGTTTTTGGCGCCACCTCCTGGACTATTATGTGCTTATCAAGAACAACCGTATTTTCTGTATCATTTATCAGAGAAACAGGATGAGGTTCATCGTTTAGTTGTCTGGATGTTGTTTGGATCGAAGTCTTACCACTTGTTGAAGGAGTTTGGTGTAAAATTTGGTCTGCGAATTTCAATTTGCTCTCTATGGAGTCCTCGATATAACCCTCGGCAACCGTCGAGGATTTCCAACCTCCATGTCTTTTGAGAGCTAATACTTCTACGCCGCTATTTGCAAGAAGCGTCGCAGAAGTTCTGCGAAAAGCATGTCCAGTGTATTGAGAAGGATTTTGCAAATTTAAAAATGTGGCAATTTGTGCTGGCCATTTTCCTATGGTATTCTTTCCTACAACTTGATTAGTGCAAAAGCCGTTTCGAATTTTTAAGAATAACTTGTTTGATTTTGCGGTTTTTTGTCGTAGTTCGATATATTTCCTACAAATCTCCAAATAATCCACTCGCTGGTCTTCTTTACCAGTGATGGTGAAACTCCTTTGAATATTGGTTTTTGTATTGGGTATTTTAACAAAAATGAACGTTTCCTGATTATCTATGTCTTGTAAAGTCAAATTACATAATTTCTCCCTTCTGCATGCTCCAGCTACACCAAATATCATGCCTATCTACGAAAAAACAACAAATTAATTCTTTGCATTGTTAAAAACACAGGTAAATTAACTCACTTTCAAAATCAAGTATCTATCATCTGGTGCCTCCATTAGAAACCTGTATAAATCCTCCTTTGTGAAAACTTTAGATTTTTTCGGTGTATGGCCAACGTTTTTTCTTTTCAGAAAGGCAATTAAAGTTGCGTATTTCGAAATGTCAACATTTTCCTTCAGAAAAAGTGTCGCCTTCAGTATGTAATACTCAGCCCATAAGCTTCCAGGTGATTTTAACTTCTGATTTCGGTGTACAAAGTATGCCAAAAGCACTTTCTCCGAAACAGCCCAGTTTTTGTCAACGCACCACTTCTTAAAGATTTCAAAGGTTTTTTCGTACCGTTGCCTTGATTTTTCCGGAATCACAGCGTCACAACCAATATTCCAAGCATTTTCCAGTTCACTATCACTATTTTCACTCATATTTCTCCTTAAATTTCAAAAAAGCGTATTTGCAGCTTGCAACCGTATTGTTTGAAAGCGAGTTTTGCGTAACTAACACAAATAAACAATTTGAGAAGCACCATAACAACCATACCAACCATTAGAAACAAGTAGTCCAGCCAACTATAATAATAATAATAATTGTTATAGATAATGTGCGGTGGTGGATAACCATGGAAATAAGAGTTGTGATTTTTGGAAGCGTTGCAAATACAAAAGTTGCCAATTTTTCATTGGGAACGCGCCTTTATAGGAGGAAGACAATTCTATTTTTGAAAATGTCAATTGGATGCCATTCTATAAATTAAGTTTTTGAACTGGAATAGCCCGATCGTGCATAAAACGTAATAAGTATTTTGGGCGTTAAGTGTCGTTAACCGCCCTCGAATATTGAAGACCTCCGCTACGCGTCGGTCTTCAAACAATCTCGGGCGGTAAACGACACTTACCGCCCTTAATACTTAAATAACTATTGAAACTCCTATTTATTAGCTAATGACAAATAAACAGCGCCGTTCGTGACCAAAGCTCAATACTGCTCTTAAAAATACCAACATTAAGCATTATATTATTGGGTACCTATCTTTGAATTTAATTATCTTAATGTTGTTGATGACTGATCCAAAATTGAACAAACTAATTTGGGAGATCATCTCTAAAATTCCATTATAAAATAACATTTAAGATAGGTGAAGTTTATTTAGTCATTAGACATTTTATCAATATTCAATTAATAGTCGTAAATAACCATTTTTGTCTAATTATCATAATCATTATAATTTGTCTATAAAAAAAGGCAGAATTAGAAGTTAGTAGACAGTCAGCCGCAAAAGAAGTTAGTTGTAACCTAGAGTAACCTCCGAACTCAGTTACGATTTTGGCTGTGCTTTTAACTAAGAAGTGAAATAAATAATTAAAAGTTTAAAAGTGTTTATTTTAAATGCTTCGGCAATAACGTGGTTCAATCAAACCACAACATTGGTGGTAGCGAACCACAACACTCCCTCCTTAAGATGTTGCAAACGTGGATTGTTCTGAATTCAAATCAGACAATTCAATTTGCACATTTGCACAACCTTTTTCTGAAGTTTTAAACTTCCTAAAACAGTAAAACAGTAAAATTAAAAATAAAATAGCAAGACTTAAACCTATGATTACATACCGGGTGACCACGAGATTACTGACCAAGCTCTAGTTCAGGCATGAATATCAATATCGATTTCAAGTTTTGAGGATGTATATTATTGATATCGATGCAGAATTTCGCTATAAAAACAATCGACTATCGCTTTTGGTTTGACCGCAAGTGCCATCAACTTCTTTATTTCAACTAGATCACTCCCCTATATTATTACATTCTTGGATTCTATGAGAAATTCTAAGCATATTTTATGTATAATATCCTATACCTAACTTAAACAGTTTTCAAGAAAATCGCGATTGAAAATGTCAAAAAATAATTTCTATTTTAGTTTTGACAGCAAACAATGGAAAGAAGGTTGAAGCTTTTACGATATTTTTAACTCATTTTAGAAGCACTAAAGGGTCCCACAACAAAAATAAAACTTCCGGTTCAATCGAAGGTTTTCGGTCGATCAACTTTTGAGGTTATGTTACTGCAATAATTTCAATGGTATACCATACTTAGAACTAAAATTTCGTATTCTAAGAACAATTTTGAATCTTTTTTGTGTACGCTTTCCTATACCTAAAGTCTACTGTTTTTGAGATATTTGACACTTGATGTAAGGATTTCTTCGGAACAGCGAATACCAAAAACAGTATAGCATTAATTTTAATCCTTTGTATAAATTTATTCGAATAGACAGCTGCAATCATACAGAATGCAGGTTAAAAGAAGTCTTATTTGTTGTGTTCCTTGAATCCCGATTTGCACTGTTACATTACAAATACAACAAACAAAACCGCACGTTTGCGTCCCTAACTTTTTGGACTATTTGCGACCTTTGGGTAACAGTGCAAATCGGGATTCAAGGAACACAACAAATGAGACTTATCTTTTAAACTGCATTCTGTGTGATCTATTTAAATAAACTTATAAAAAGGATTAAAATTAATGCTGTTAATACTGTTTTTGGTATTCGTTGTTCCAAAGACATCCTTACATCAAGTGTAAAATATCTCAAAAACAGTAGACTTTAGGTATAGGAAAGCGTATACAAAAAAGATTCAAAATTGTTCCTAGAATACGAATTTTCAGTTCTAAGTATGTGATACCATTGAAATTATTGCAGTAACATAACCTCAGAAGTAGACCGACCGAAAACCTTCGATTGAACCGGAACTGATATTTTTGTGATGGGACCCTTTAGTGCTTCTAAAATGAGTCAAAAATATCGTAAAAGTTCCAACCTACTATCCATTGTTTGCTGTCGAAACTAAAATAGAAATTATTTTTTGACATTTTCAATCGCGATTTTCTTGAAAACTGTTTAAGTTAGGTATAGGATATTATACATAAAATATGCTTAGAATTTCTGATAGAATCCAAAAATGTAATAATATAGGGGGTGATCTAGTTGAAATAAAGAAGTTGATGGCACTTGCGGTCAAACCAAAAGCGATAGTCGATTGTTTTTATAGCGAAATTCTGCATCGATATCAATAATATACATCCTCAAAACTTGAAATCGATATTGATATTCATGCCTGAACTAGAGCTTGGTCAGTAATCTCGTGGTCACCCGGTATGTGTTTAAATAAGAGTGTTCAAAAGACAATTCTTTTAGATTATGAGCTCTTATTTGTTTCGTCGTCTTGAAGGCTTCTTCTAAGTCTTCTTGGTTGATTTCTTGAAGTTCCAATGTTGTTGCGTTCTCTGGCAGTTCAGGGATGTCTATTCTTGGAATCTTCAGTTCAAAATTGAAGTTCTCGCTGGTTTTTGAAAATGTTTGATTTTGTATTTTCACAAAGCATTTTTCAAAAGAAACTAGCGTTGGATTAGTTATTATTTCCATATGGTTTGTCTTGTCACATTGAATAACTATAGTCAGACTTTTCTTAGGGATGACTAATAGTTGTCCATTCGGGAGTTGTCTCACTGTTGGTTTTTCATATTTCACTTTAGTGAAAGGACATTGTTGTGGTAGGTGCAGGTCGTAGACACATGATTCTTCTTGCTTCAGCTCTTCTTGGTTACAAAGGTACACACTTTCGACTTTCGGGCATTCCCATAACGTATTGTAGTAAATGTCCGTAGTAAGTAAGGGTACTTATTCCTAATGGTAAGTTCTTGGATAGGAATTGGATAGATTTTATACAATATAAAGGGCTTGGGATCAATCATTGGTGTGTGTATAACAAATATAATTAACTCATTTTGGATTTTTACTTGATTTTTCATTGTCTCGTAATACTTGATTTTATTATCAAAAGGTATTTGCTGACTTTTGGGTATATTTGTTAATATTTGATTTAATTCATTATGCTGTAAAATAGTATAATGCATTATTCCCAATTGTGCAAAATTTATTGCTAATTGCACATGATCAATAAGATTCCTTATTTTATTACTTTGAATATTGATGTTGTTCAATATTAGATTAAAGGTTAACATTGAGTGGAAATTTTGGTTTTCCAAGGAAATATTTTGTAATTTTCCTATGTTAACCTTTTGGTTAGATTCAATAGTTAAAAATTGATCGTGAAATGTTTTTGTAACTTGTTTCAATACTTGAGCTTGTGTTTTTAGATCTTCATTGAGAGTCTTTTGATTATCATTGAGCGCCTGGATATAAGAATCATATCTTGCATCATATTCAGCATCTAGGGTTCCGTAGAGCCATTTTTGTGCTGTGCCCATGAAATTTAATAGACCTCTTTTATTACGTTTTCGGTCTTGATAGGTTCTGATTACTTGTTTCATAATCTTAATTTGAGAATGACTGTTTTCAATATTTGTTTGAAACAGTGTAACAAATTGGTTTGACCATGTTGTTTTGTTAAGAGTGTCAGATAATTTCATTAAGGTAATTTCCAGTTTATGGATACTTTGTATGATAATTGTCGTGTTTATGTGATAATAGGCCGTGTTATGTTGAGTTGTTACGTAAGTAGTTCCTAAAGAAATTGGTAAAATAGGATTTTCTACCGTCATCAATGTATACGCTTGGGTGACTCCAACGAGAGTTGGGAATACTAAAGGATTCATCTCGGAGTACCTGAAATAAATTATTGTCGTTTAACATTTTGTTTAGCAAAGCAATTCTGTGTTTTGCTATCATAACGCGGACTTATCTTGTCTCTATTAAATTGTTTTACAAAGATTGGATCTTGTAATTCTGGTTCAGGTTCACGATTTTTATTACGTGATTCTAAAGGCTTTGTCTGTTTCGCTAATAATTTTTCTTGAATTTCTTTATTCAAATTCGCAAGGGATTCTGCCAAACTTGTTATATAGTCAGTTGTTAGTTTATTTTCCGTTTGTTCAATCGGTATGGCATAATTCAAATCTCCTTTATTCACTTGAAAAGGGGTGTGATTCATTGTACTATGAGTACTGTTGTTATAATTCAATATAGCGATTGTCATTAGATCAATAATACTCTTATTCGGGTTTTGGAGTTTTAAACTCGTTATACTTTCACGTAGTGTCGATTGGACTATTCGGGTTCGGGTTTCTTGGAGTTGTGTAATGAAACTCAATTTTGTATAATGTACAAAGATCTGTCATTATAGCAATTTTGAACTCTGCTCCATTATCTGATGTGATTTTTTGGGGTATTCCATGATCACTAAAATATTTCAATAACTGTGATGATATCTCAACAGCTGTTTTCGTATTTACAGGAGAGGCTTGACCAAATTTTGAAAAGCTATCAATAATGGTCAGAAATTTCTGGTTATTGATTATATACGTGTCATAAATATGTTCAAAAGGTTTCATACCAATGGGTGTTGGTTTGAATATGATTTTGTATGGTTGACGTTCATACTTGGTTTTATTGCATATCTCGCATACTTTGACATAATTCTGTACGTCTTTCTCGATATTGGGCCAATAGAATCTTTTCTTTAAGGCTGCAATATTTTCAGTGATTCCTCTATGAGAGGTTTTAGTCTCATGATATTGCTGAATTTTCTCTTGTTGAAGATCAACTTCTGTGATGTCTTCTAATAAAGAGTTCGAGATGTACAAAGTAAATGAATTCGAATTAAACGATTCTTGTAATGCTCGTATCACGATAGGTTCTAAAAATTTATTTAGGAAATGAAGGCAATAAATACCAGGTGGCATGTATTCCTTTACTAAATTAGTAATTTGTGATGTTGGATTATTTGGTAAGAAGAATATTATTCTCTTTTTATTACCAAATAGTTTGATTAACTCTTTTCTAATTGTGTTATTATTGGAATATCGAAATACAATTTCATTTCCAAATACATTTACATGTTTCTTAGTATATGGAGCTCCTAATATTGGATTTTCCATAGACGTATGTATTGTTTGGTCATTTTCAGACAAGGCTGAAATTGTTGAAGAACGATTAGTTGGTGTTATTTGTCTATTACTTTTTTGAGTTTTCGAAGATTCTCCTATTTCTATGGGAATTTCTTTTTTCTCTTTTCTTGGAGGTATTATTAGTTGTGATAATATCTTTATTTTGGGTTTTACTTTCTTAGGTTCCTCTTCAGAGGTTCCTTTTCTGATGCTGTTTTTGTTGATTGAGATGATTCAGACATTGTTATCTCTTTTTCTTTAGCTATCTCGCTTTGTTTAGGAAGATATACTTTAGAATCTGTAAAGTATTTTGCTATGATTTCATCATTACATAATGGTGTATCTTTCAGCATTAATCCTAATTTTTTATGAAATTCTTCATCTGAAGATGTTAATCTGGCATCTGGATCTGATTTTTGAATGGCATGAAGTTGTATTGCAGGAATTCTTGATAGTGCGTCTGCATTCATGTTTAATGTTCCTTTTTTGTATTTGATTTCATAATCAAATTCAGATAGTTTTAGTCTCCATCTGACTAGTTTAGAATTTGGTTCTTTAACATTAAATAGCCATTGTAGAGGTTTGTGATCTGACAAGATTGTGAATTCTCTACCAAAAAGATAAGGTCGAAAATATTTTGTTGCCCATACGATTGCTAAAAGTTCCTTTTCAATCGTCGAATAATTACATTCAGCTGGGTTTAAAGTTCTTGATGCGTATGCAATGGGAAGATCAGCTCCGACAGGACCTTGAGATAAAACGGCTCCAATTGCATAGTTTGATGCATCGGTTGTCACTAAGAAAGTTTTCTTAAAGTCAGGATGTTGTAGTATTGGGTCATTTATATACATATTTACAAGTTTCAAAGCTATTTAGAAATTCTGCATTGTGTATTATTTTTTGTCTTTTTTCAAACAAGATGTCATTGGTTTGGTCAATTTGGCAAAATTCTTTATGAATTTTCGGTAATAACCTACTAATCCTAGAAATGATTTTATTTCCTTCACCGTCTTTGGTATTGGGAATTTTTTTATTGCCATTATCTTTTTTGGATTTGGTTTTATTCCATTTGGTGTAATTACATGTCCTAAGAATTCGACTGTCTTGTGTAAGAATTCTGATTTGTCTAATTGTATTTTTAAATTAAACTTCTCGAGTCTCTCAAATACTTTCTTTAAATTTTTCACGTGTTCATGAAGGGAAGTGGAAAAAATTATTATATCATCCATGTATACTAGTCATATTCTATTCTGTAATCCTAGTAATACATTATCCATCACTCTCTGGAATGTCGCGGGGGCGTTTTTCAAACCAAAGGGCATTCTGTTAAATTCGTAATGACCATTTTCAACATTAAATGCTGTTTTGGGTATCGAATTTTCATGCATCTCGACTTGATGAAAGCCAGAGGCTAGATCTAGTGTCGTAAAATAATTACTACGACCAAGTCGGTCTAATATATCCGTAATATTAGGTAATGGATATCTATCATCAATAGTTTTTTCGTTTATCTTTCGATAATCAACGACCATTCTCCATCTTTGTATGCCTGCGGCATCTTCTTTCTTAGGTACTATCCACACAGGGGATGACCAAGGGCTACAGGATGGTCTGATTATATTATCTTCTAACATTTTCTTTATTTGAGAATTTACTTCTTGTTTATGCACATGTGGGTATCTATACGTTTTCGTGTGCACTGGTATTTCATCTGTTGTTTTAATCTCATGTTTGACTTGATTGGTAAATGTCAATTTTTCATTTAGCTTGTGGAAAATTTTAGGAAAATATTTAATTACGTGTTTTAAAGCATCAAATTCCTCTGAGTTTAAATGATTAATACACAACGACTTAATGGGGTCATTTGCATATTCAGCATTTTCTAATAAAGTCATTTGCTCTATATTAAATATCTCAAACTGTTCGTCAGCGTAAGGTAAACTTATTTCCGCTGTTGTTTATGTTATATGGGACAATAATAGGCTTATTCATTAAATTATGCACTTCTAGAGCTACTGTCTCGTTTATTACTGTAGCTATTATCGACGGAATATAATACGTTGCATTTTTTATCGGTGGTGTAAGTATTTCAATGCCATCAGCTATATTTGTATTGAAATAACATACTTGAATTGAGTTGCTTGGAATCTCAAAATTTTGATTTTCGAAATCTGTTCTATATTGAAACGGAATTGTTGTTTTATTATTAGAAAGAAACATATTAGAAAAATCTATATTTAAATTATTTTCTTGTAATGCTTTGATTCCAATAATTCCATCAAAATAGTCATGGAAATTATACATTATCATTTCAATGTTATTTTGTTCTTATAAAATTGGGATGTTGATTTTTCCATACGTTTTTCTTGTACCCATGCAAGTAGTTAGCTTGTTTCTTGAATTAATTATAGAATTTGAAAAATATTCTTCTGCGGTTGAGGGTCTTATTAAAGAGGCATGACTTCCTGTGGCAATTAATAATTTACACGGTGGATAGTCTATTTGAATAAAAGGCAGTTGGTTGATTTGATGAGCATTTAAAGTTAATGCTGACTCATTGCATCCAAGGCTTGTACTGAAAATTTTCGTCTTCAGTTGCGACTTGATTTTCTTCAAAATTTGTCTCTTCATAATAGTTTCGATTTTCAGAACATTCGTCATTTTCGAAATTTTCATCAGGTTCAGGCAATTCGATTTCAAAGATATTATTAATTTCTTCGATTGTATATTTAGAAGGGTATTGATGTTGATTTTGTGCTCTTGGTTGCACTGAAACACCGGACATAGGTGTGGGTTTCGAAAATTGTTGATTAGTGTTTTTTCGAAAGGCATTATTGTAATTTTTGCCAAAAGTTCCTGAACTAGTAGGAAATTTTGTTGGTACATAGTCCTTTTTAGGTTGTATATTAATAGGTTGGGATGGAAACTGTGGTTTCTGTGGTACATACGATGTTTTTTGTGTATATTGAGGTTTTTGTTGAGTATAGGTTTGTTGTGAACGAAATTACGTATTTTTATTTTTGAAATTTGAAAAATTTTGATTTTGATTTTGATTAGTAGAATGAGTAAGTCCTCTACTAAATTTCATGTGGTTTTCAGCTAGTTGACAATTTAACACAAATTTGTTAGCTGCATCCAACGTTTGCGGATTTTGAACCATTAAAATTGTTCTTAATTCGGTTGGCGAATTAGTGACTAAATTTTGAATAGCAATAATTTCGTTTTGTTCAATTAAAACATTTGCAACTACCGTTAAATTTGGGTCGCACATGATTTTAGATGTAATTCTTTGAACTAAACCTTTTAGTTTATCCAAATACTCAATAATAGTTTCTTTATTAGTTTTAGTGGTATACATAAGCTCTTGTACCAAATTCTGTCTAGAATATTGATCACCATACTTAATTCTTAACGCTTCTCTTATATCAGTCCATGTTTGTAAATCAGGATGTGCCATAAGAAAATTTCCGGCGTCATTTATTAATTTTGATTTTATGGCGGTAACCACATACTCTTTTTGAGCATTTTCACCAGTATAGTAAGTTTGATAGAATTCATTGATGTTTCTTATAAAATATTCTAAATATTGGCTTTCGCCACTGAAAGGTTTGATAAGTTGTACAATTGATTTTAAATGTTCACTCATTGTTACGGTTAGTCTTTGATTTTGGTTGTTACTTCTCGAATTAGCATTGTAAATATGAGTTAAATTAAATTGAGTCAAAAGATTCTCGATTTCTTCTTCAGAATCTGACATATATATTTCTTTGAATTTTTAAAAGAAATTATTTTGAAAATTTAAAAAATTCAAAATTAAAAAGTTTTATTAAAATTAAAATTATAATTATTTATTCAGTCTTATGCGTTGCTTTTTCTTAAAAATTAAAAGTTGTTGTGGGTTTGTAAATTCTTTGTTTAGTCTTTATTTTTGATTTCAGTCTTTTCAGCAAACCGTTTTGGAATTGCAAAAGAACAAAAATCTGAATTTAAGTCTTCTCAGTAAATCAAAAAAATTAGAAATTACAAAAGATCAAAAATCCAAAAATCTTAACTATGGAACACCAATTACAAAATGTATAAAGAGAAAGGTTGTACTTACTAGGCAAAGCTAATAACAGTAGTCTTTCTTCACACGTTGTTTCTTGTTATTCCTTATACTCAGTTAACCAATTCGAAGTGGATAGTATCTGGAACGTTTAATAGCAGCACTGATAATCCAAATTTCACTTTTCCGAAGAATTCACTTTTTCGAACTTCCTTCAGTCTTTTGAAATTTTCGCGACGGATTACGACTGTTACAACTCCCGAAACTTAAGCACTCTGAGCATCCGAACGACTGCGCCAATTATATTTTCGATTCAGAAACTTGTATTTTAAAAAACATTTATTTTATTGATTAAAATACAGAGGTGACAAAAGAAAATATTCGGATCAAATTGCTACAGGCTAAAGCCAGAAAACAAATGAACGTTCCTTATGGGACGGCATCGGCTTAAATAAACATTTAATGCCGACATAGCAATTTGATGTTTACTTTACAAAAATGTATTTAAAAAGTCCTAGAGAAAGGGGGTAAGCACATTAAAGCATATAAAAAATAGATAATTGATTATAAATCAGCATGGCAATTGGTTAATATAACTCGTACATGTTTTCAGACATCCACGTCCGTGTGTAACCGCCTATTCACAATACAAACATTAATTTTTTTGTGTCGTCAAAATGTTAAATTAACTTGTATAGGTGATAATTTCACGTTGCCTAGACAACGCTGAATTTCCGCTGTGATTTTTCAATTTTTCACTTCTCTTATGGGAAAATTTATACATGAGTGAAATATTCAGTATTAACAATACCAACTTTTTCATCATGACTCAATTTTTGATCACTACCTACTTCCTCTTCTTGTTCATCTACATACCTTACATTACCCTTCTTTATTTTGCATACTTACTTGCAGTAAATGCCTAGTTTTTCCACAACAGTCACAGGTTTCCCGAGAACTTCACTTATTATTTGGCTCGCAACTACTTCCAAATTTTTCATACTTTTTATTTCTTCTATACTCTGATTTTTTTTTAGTGAAATTAACTTCTTTTGCTTGTCCAAAGCAATGGACTCTTTCCCCACAAGCTCTAATCTAATTGCTAATTTTAATATTTGGGACAACTACAAATTTCTATAAATACATTAACTTTTGATACAAATTCCTACTTTCATCCATAACGTTTGTGTTTGTAACCATTCTGGGTGTCTATTCTCGAAGTCGGGAAACGCCGCGGCGTTCCCACAAGAACGATTGCTATATCTTTTTCAGTGTTATGGAAATATAAATATGGGCGACTGCAACTAAGATAGAACTTTCGTTCTCATGAGAACGCTACTCCCCTGTTTAGAGCATAAGCGCCCTGGACCACGTAACAATTTTCCACAGGTGGTAGAATTGGAAAAAATTTGACAAATGTCATAGTTAAAAATTGAAACAGAATTTTCTCATTTTTCGCTTGCAAATAAAACGTTGTACATCACACGTGCGTTTAAACATAACTACAAAACACTGGTTATTATAATCATGTTCTAAATGCTCTTGTTGTAAGAAATACTGTAAGTTTTCTTCTTTATTACAAATTATTCTTCATATATCTGTCTGTCTATACATTAACCTGGTAACTCGTAACCAAATTTCTAAGCTCACTAGAAGTTATAAAGCAGAGGCTGTTGTCCGCTATCGTAAACTCCGCAGTACCTACTTATTGTAATACACTACAAATTACACGTTCCGTTATTAGGCAGAATGGTCCTGTATGTTGAAAAATACCCTACTTAATGATTGTCTAGGCCAAATCAACGATGATTTTTCTGTGGAAGCTGGATTCAATGAGGAAGGAAAGTAAGTGAGATTTTCAAATAAGTAATTATAACATACTGTTGCCGGTTTTATTCTTGTAGCTACACAATTATGCTTACAGTAAGAATGGACAGCTTGGAAAAATCTGCTACATGTTACATTTTAATTTTGCCTAATGTATCGTCAATAGAGTTCAATGTACGCTTCCCAATTGAAGCAGAAAATGGTATAGAAGTTAATGCCAAAATAAACAAATTGAGAACATATTGCACTGTTAAATGGGTGGAAGACCCCAGCCATCAATTTGGATTAGAAAGTATTGTAAGTTCGAAAAAAATAAATGGATACATTATTAATAAAACAAGTTCTAGCCTGGTCTTTCTAGAACAACTTTCAATATATCTGCCAAAGATAAATCGTTTCTAGAAGACATTATGGAGCTGGGTCGTCTAACAGTTACAAGAAATTTTAAATTAAGAATTCCTGGACCTAGTAGTTTATGGAATGGTTTAGAAACAGGAAATTATAAAATTAATTTGACAGTTACTTGCCCTTTAATTCAAGAAATTTTCAATAAGACAGTTATTTATGAAGAACTGCCCAAGGATTTTTTCACTATCAATGGGCAAACTGAATTGTTTGTACCAATATCACCGAATATTATAGAATCTTTAAATATATTTTTCGATGGAAATGTTGCTGTAGAAACAAAATATTATTTTGAAATTAAAAAATATTTGGGAAATACTGAAAAATCCAGATTGTATAAATTCGGATTCGTTTTGGAAGGACTGGAAATAGTGTTTTATAGCGGCATTGATGTTTCTAATGCTAATACTATTCTACCTTATAATGGAGGTAAACGACATTTATTTAGTACCGTTTTTACTCTTAGTTTACTCAAAGTGGCAGACATATCAGCGATACTATTGGTAGTATAGATGTCATTTTCTCAGTCAATTACACTAACACATTTATAGTCTAGGAGCATAATGTGATCTGTGAGATTGTCTATTTAGTATTCCATGTTGTGTAACGGAGGAAGAACAAATTTAGTCCTCATCAATTTTTTCATATCTGCTGCCGTTCTTGAGTTATTTATACGCCAGTTTTCCTCTATGATACATTAGTTTTGCAACTAAGGACAGATAAATCACTTGCTGGCTTTCGATTTGAAGGAATCACTGCGGTTACTAATGAATTGTCTGTTATCTGTTCACAAATGTACGCCTTTGTGATGGTGACTACTTGCACAGTTATTGTGTCAATAAATAAACAAATAAAACTTATCGATCACTTGCCACGCTTATCGCTGGAAAAAGGGACCAGGCAATCGAGAAGGCCTGAGTCTGGTGCGCGCAAAATATGCCCTAGCTCAAAATAGTTTCTTACCCTCTATCTCGTTTCCGTGGACTGTAACTGGGCCTTCGATACCAGTGATGAGCCTTCTAAATAGCAATTAACAACTATTCGATTTGACTCATAGCTACAGACAGCTTATTCATAATTCATAACTACAGAAATGCTATATTAACAGAACAGAGATTCTGACGAAAATCCTCTGTCCCATTACTAACAGATTGATTGTCGCTACCGAATGCGTACATGGTAGTTGGCCATTCATTTACAAACTTGTTTAAGAGCAAAATTTTGGGGAGTTTTGAAACATGCCAGGATTGTAGACTTGGAGGTCCTAAAATATTGTCGTGTCTAGAACGAAAGGACCTATCTCTTCAGTTAATTAAACTCAATCATCCTGCAAATAGGCCAATCGGTTTGGGTTAGTTCAGCAGGAAAATCATTGGTCGAGTCACGTTTATTGAAATTCGTTTACACTATAGACCACGAACTTATAAAATAATACAACAAACCCAAACTACTCGGTCAACGGTAAATGTATAATATATAGTTCGAATAACTGGGAAATAGTCAGTATCATAGATTTATTACTCTTTTACAATTGCCTAGCTTTCGAAGCTTTTCGCTTCTTCTTCAGGGCTATAATAATATAATATAAAATAAATAAAAAATGAATATAATATAAATTAGAAATTAAATAAAAATTGTCATAAACTTTTTAAAACATACCTTGTAGTGAGTCTATCGATTTCTCTGTTTTTTTTTTTAAGTTTTTTCATTTATGATATAATATAAATTTTTATAAAAAACTTAATATAAATGTATAATGAAAATAATTTCAAAAAATGTAAAATATGGTATAATTTTTTTTGAAAATTTTGATTAGTGTTTTAGACTTGACAATATGACGAAGGTAATCTGTGAAGGTAATAAACCGGTATTGAATAATATGCATTAGGAAGTTTTTTTGTCCAGAGATAACAAATAGGAATATATTATGCTCAAATTATTAATTTCTGTTCTTTCATTAATTGTATTTTTCTTTTTTTGTATTTCCGTCATTTCTAAAAATAATCTTTTATTTAAATTCTTTTCTGTTTGTAAAATTTTAATGTTATTGTAGTAGGGTCGTTACCTCCTATCATTAAAATTATACTGACCATTATTTTTCGATATAGTGAGGCCTAAAACTTAGTCATGTCATATTGGTTGTATTGAAAATTGTTTCCTGGTTTATTTAAATTAATTTAAAATTTAAACATTTTTTGTCCTTGTCGAATTTTTGGTCTCTTTCTCCCATGACGTCACTAGGCGGGCATGTGCAAAGCAGTTGTAAACAAATCCATCAACATATGCAATTTTGTGAGGTTATGTTGTTTTGTTATTATTTTGGTTTGTCGTTGACCAACAACGGTCAACGACAAACATTTTCATTATTTTTTGAGTTTTTCAACGGTT
The DNA here is from genome assembly GCA_917834065.1 of Ceutorhynchus assimilis. Lineage (NCBI taxonomy): Eukaryota > Metazoa > Arthropoda > Insecta > Coleoptera > Curculionidae > Ceutorhynchus > Ceutorhynchus assimilis. The sequence goes on from OU892286.1 coordinate 3,136,857, forward strand.
ATTCCGAGGTGTCAAGAAAAATATTTAAAACAAACGTTGTTTGTCATTATTTGATGTTAAGGACTCAAATAGAGCATGCATTTCAGTTTCAGTGTACCCACCTAAGGCCTACCTACTGTTCACTGTTTGGCTATGGATTTTCGTAAATGTTTTGTGCCTTCTTGTAAAAACAGTAATCTAAATTCGAAGAAAATCCCAAACCCCAAAAATGAACAAATAAGAAGTTGGTGTTTAGCTGTGGAAAGAGTTAATATATTGTCTAGTATTTCTGGTGGAATCTATTGCTGCGAAGATCATTTCAATGTAAGTAAACTTAGTTGCCAAATTCATTTTATAAACACCTATTTTCTGTCATTATTTCAAAAATATGAACATTATATTATGTTTATAAATGGAACAAGATTGTAATAACTGGATGCAGTTTAGGATGACAAACTGCAAATTACGTATGAAGAAAATGTGGTTTCACATATCAATTTAGACAGAATCGGAGTTTGTTGAGAAGCTGAATAAAAGAATTGCCAGCTTACGAATCCATATATTACATGACAAAAACGGACACTGCCACTTTGTTACCCGCAAATCGTAACGGAGAAGTCAATAATAAGATTTTGGGGAGGTGGGAAAGTTAATGGGTAACTAAAAAGAAAAAAAATAAAAAGAGAAGAGAGAGGGTTGGTTGGTGGCTGAAATCTAAAAACGTGATTTCGTGTAAAGGGTTGCCGACTAGCTTCCAATACGGAGAGTGGTGTGGGTTAATTAATTAACTAAGTATAGAGCGCCACCTACTTTTTCCCTGCAGTACACGAAATCAACCGATATAACGAAAGCAGGAAACTTCTACGGACCTATAGCAGCACAACCTGAAATATAAACGTAAACAAGAAGGGAGGACAAAAGTGAAACGCTTTGCTACAATCAGGTACGGGTTTTAATTAGAACCAGAACAGAATAGGTTTGACTCCAGAGCAAGTTCTGAGTGAGTTTTTCGAACGCCCTGGAACACTGAAAATTATTTACACTGGAACCAAAACAGAACAAGAAAAGAAATCGTCTAACCATATGTTCTTACAATAGTATTTATAATAATTATTAATTATACTCAAGGGACTCAACCTAAATAAAGAAATAAAAAGTATAACAATTAACAGCAATAATACCTGAAATATAAATGATCAATAGACAAGCTTACTAAATACAGTACCTTCGTAAATGGCCATTTAACCCCAGTGTACAAGTATTTACCTGTATTCAGTGCAGCATGTAATTATGGTATAGTTATTAGAGAAATATAAATCAATAATTAAAGTTGAAGTAACATAAATAGCCTGAGGGGCAAATTTAATATTATGGAATAGTATAGAAGGTATAGATAAATACTTAAAATTGAAGTACCTAATCGTACATAACCTGAAGGGTGAATTTCATATAACAAAGGTAATAATTAATTGAAACTGAAATAACAACATCTAATCTAAAGGGTAATTTAATATTGTAGTAGAACTGCGTTGTTGTGGTGATTTACTCCAACAAGGGGGTTGATAAAGTTTGATATCAAGACAATACAACACACTTATCAAACCTGAGTAGTCCCTAATCTCTTGAGGGGGAACCAATGTTTCCGATGGCCTGGAACTGGATCAGGATCGCGACAAGAAGCAACTGGCCCTGGGCACTAAGGCTTCCAATTGTCTAAAGGAGGCTGAAGATTGTAGGTCCTACTCGAAGTATACAGTAAGCTTAACGTATAACTCTTTACTGAAAGTTAGGGACTGAAACGTGACGAATAAAAGGGGACATCTAAGGGTAAAGATTAAAGTGTAACTTCCAGGGGTGATGAATAAAGGCCTCAAACAAATGGACGTTATGAGACAGAGCGTGGAGCAATAGGCAATAGAGAAACACAGAGAAGATTAATAAGAAAAACGACTTACCAAAATACTTTTGGCCTTTAGGAACAAAGAATTGGTCACGTTGCTCTTCTTCGACTCACAAAAAAAAATCCGTACAAGGCGATTGGGTGCTAAAATAACGGATTAGCCACCCTAGATCTATGAGCGAAAACTAGACAACTCAGAAAATCGGCAAAATGTGCCTGAGGAATTTTCCCGAACACTTAATCGTGGAAAGTCCTCGACCTGAATGACCTCTGCTTGTCCCTGCAATGTCCTTTAAAAAGTCTCTGTCAAAACTCCAAGGTGGAAGGTACTGGGGATTTTGATGGTAGTTGGGGCATGGTACTTATTCAAATTAAGTTAGTACCGGTCATTGACCCTATTTGGAGCGCTGTCAATCTAGACAATCTACTCCGATCAGACAATCAGCTGTTCTAGTGTAAATATTGTGATTTTGTAATACAAAATTTGTATTATTAATAAATTAATTGTCTATTTATTTTAACCCTACTAACAGAAAATCAATTCCATTAATAAACCTCTAACTTAATGATTCTGGGAAAAATAAAAAGTTTGATGAAAAGTTTGGCTACAACTATTGGATAGAAAACAGTGGCTTGAGGAAGGTATGCTATTTAGAGAGGTGAATAAGCTTATTTCCTTTTATTTTGGTGCGGGAAAAATCATCCCGTAACACATATTGAAAGAGTGATACAAAGATTGTGAGAATTTGCAATACTCGAAGGACATTCCTGCATTGACCATCAGCTTGTAGCAAAAACTGATTATTTAATAATTATTGCTTGTGGAATAGTGAATTTGCAGGGACCATTAATCAAATAAATTTTATGTCAAAGCTAGAAAAAGATGCTTTTTTGAATATATGTATTGTATAAAAAAAAACATTGTTTTTTTTTACAGCCAAAATAGTACATTATACACCTAGGGACCAAAGTGGTACTTTTAATCCCAAAGGGAGGGCTATAATTTGTTGAGGGATTAAAAAACACTTTAGTCCTGAGGTGTATACACTATTTTATGCACTTTAGGGATTAAAAATTAAAAGGGTACTTTTGATCCCTCTAAAGTACATAAAATAGTGTATACATCTCAGGACTAAAGTGTTTTTTATTCCCTTGGCTCGGAGTACCCTTTTATTCCCTGTTCCATTTACTCCATGGGAAATAAAGTAAAAAGTTAATCCCTTGGGAAATAAAGTGAAATTTAACCTTGGGGATTGAAAGGGTACTTTTAATGCATAAATAATGTAAAGAAGAAAACTACCAGACTCCCAAATCAATCATATATTTTTATTCAAAATGACTCAAAATACATTTTTCTTCCAAAATTCTTCAGCTGATTCAATATTTACTTTGAGAAACCTAATGTTTAAGTATAATTCAAACATTGTCATTTCATTATCCTTTCCAAATTTGGGACTTGCCACACAAAACAGTCCTTTTTGTCTGTTACACAATAACAATTGTAACTGAAGTTGGCACATGTATTTCGTCATTATATTTTCATTTTTCTTAATGTAGTTTTTCACAGTCTCCTCCTTGCTAGGACATTCAACTTCAATCACAAATTCTTTGCTTATTCCATCTGGCAATGCTCCTAACAGAGGATATTCTGCTGTCTCTTTTCAACTGCACACACCCAATAGCATCGTCACCCACAATAACTGTCTCTCGCTGACCTAAAAATATATGAAACTATAAAACTGTTACCCTGCTACTAAAAATGTAATATAATAATGAGCCAAAGCTAAACCAATACAATAATTATGCCAATATTTCACTACCCACCTTTCTGTTTGTATTTTTGGCAAAAAACTCTTGCAGCATCCCATAATTTAGTTTAGGTAAATTTTCGCTGGAGGCTTTAATAAATCCACTATCCATCTTCTCACATAAACCAAACAAATAAACGGGTGAAATAAGTATTTATTTTTTATTTTATAAATCAACCAGACTCAGAACCAGACTAGACAGGCGAATCAAAATAAACAAAATAACTGACATAACCTCTAAAAGAAGACGGGCATATGCCAGTCGCAGGGTAGCCAACTAGACAACTAGCAAATTCTGTCAGTGATGCAAACTTAAATTTAGAAATACAGGGCGCAAGCGCGCCTTGTGACGTCAAATCATTTTAAAAAATAACGGAAAATAGTAAAATTTCAAATTGAAATATCTCCTTTAATATCATTCTAAAAAATGCGGGAAAAAAACCAAGAATAGTTTTTGATGTGCTTAATTCAATAAAAAAATAAAAAAAAAATCATGAAACGACCCTATTATGTCCAGTATCAAATGAATGTTTAGCTATAGCACTTGTTTCTTTTTGCAATCGTATATCACTTTTGTGTCCAGACATTCTGTTTTTCATGGTTTGTGATGTTTGACCTATGTAAATCTTATCACAGTTTGTGCAAGGTAATTCATAAACAACGTTAGTTTTTAATTCTATTGGATCTTTATCTTTTAGTTTTGTATTTAAATTACCAATAGTTTTTATGATTTTAAAAGAAATTTTGACAGATTCATTTTTGAAAAGATTGGCAATTTTTTCTGAAAGTGTTTTTATGTATGGTATTGAAGCATAATAAAATCTTGGTTGTTGATTATTTTGAGCATTAATAGAATTATTTTGTATTGTTGACCCGTTCGATGATGGTTATTATTATTATTAATAATATTGTTGTTAAAAATTATTTTATTTATTAATGCATTTGGATATGAATTTTTTAATAAAATCTGTTTTAATTTTTTAAAGTTTAATTCTTTTAATGATGGATGAACTAATTTCTCAATTCTGTTTTTAAGTGTCAAGATGAGATTAATTTTGTGTCTATAACTATGATATAAGTTAAAATTAATATATCTTCCAGAATTTGTTTCTTTAATATACCAATCCGTTATTAGAGTTTGGTTATTCCGTATAATTTTTGTATCTAAAAATGGAATACTATAGTTATTTTCAATTTCGATAGTAAATTGAATTGAATTATTGTAATTGTTAAATATATCCAAAATTTCTTGGTGTTTATCAAATGGAACTGCACAAACAATATCATCAACATATTTTTTTAAAAAAGGTATCTCAAAATAAAGATATTGAGCTATTATTAGAGAAATACTGCTACCCATTGGTGTACCTAATATTTGCTTGTAAAATGAGTTGTTAAATTTTAAATAATTGTGTAGGCCTTTTCTTGTTTGTTGTCTAGGGGTGATGGTTGGTTTCAACAATAAAAACACATTATTAAATATTAATAATATTTGGCGCACTTTAATTGCACTGACCGACCGATTGAATGGATTTAGGTTAATGACTAGGCACATTTAACAGCGGAGCACCACCACAGTACAGCCTTCAACTAGCAACTAGGTACACAATGAACTCGTAAAATCACCAACTTCGTCTTAGAATCGTCATCAAAATGTTTATACGTCTTCTCGTCTTTTAATTAATATAATTATCACGTCTTTAATAATTATAGACCACGCGACACGTCCCGTCACGACTGGCCAAGCAACACGTCTTACGTCTTATAATGGTTGTTGCCGACTGCCCCCTGACTTCTGACTTCCACTTATTGTTGCCACTTGCCAGCTACCCCCCTCTCATCTCCACTGCCCTCCTAGCCTATACCTGCGCCTAGTCTATTTTTAGAATCAAGGTCAACTTTTAAAAGAGATGCATTATAATAATTTATTATGGAAATATTGAGGAGTTTTCGAATGACATATTTCTGTATTAAATAATTAATCCTACATTCGGCCATCCGACATAGAATCCGTCTCGGATTCATTGTCACTATCGTATCCGACCCAGGGTTTTAAATACTCTGAACAAGTTGTGGTCCGCATTGGTCCCTCGTGATGACCTACTTTCACTACGTTGTATCTTTCATGCCCTTTACTTTTTGTGATCTCATAGGGTCCCAAATATTTGCGACTCAGCTTGAGTCCTGGACCAAATTGTGTCCTTTTGATAGCAACCAGATCCCCCTCTTTATATTTTTTGGGTTTTCTTCTTCTTAAGTTATATCTCTTCCTATTATCCTCTTGCACCTTGAGTATCTGTTGCTTGCTTTCTTCTCTTATCTTGTTTCGACCTTCATTGAATTCCCTTACTTCTTCTTTTTCTAGCAATTCCTTTTTTAAAATATCCTCCTTATTCCTCATCTGGACTCCTACCAAAACTTCAAATGGCGTTGCATTTATACTTCGTTGGACAGTACAATTCAACACTCTCTGGACTCGATCCAGGTACTTGTACCACTTGTCTGGTTCTTCCAAAGTTAGTTTCGTCAGAACCGGTATAATAACACGGTTTACTCGTTCCACCTGTCCATTAGCTCTTGGGACACCAGTTGTTATTAGTATATGCTCTATATTTTCTTCTGCGCAGTACTTCTCAAACTCTTCTGCCGTAAAAGCTGTTCCACGATCACTGATAATCCGCGCTGGATTACCAAACACTTGTTGTTGTTTTGATAAACAACCAACGGTTTCCTGTGCTGTGGTTGATTTAGTCGGGTAAAGCCATACGAACTTAGAGAAGTCATCTATAACCACTAAGATATGTCTATAACGCTTATTAGTACTTTGCAGAGGCCCCAAATGATCGACATGGTAGGTATGAAGCGGTCCACTCAACTTGGGAATTGGATGCAAATATCCCTCTTTTTTCCCCTCTTTCTTACTTCCGAGGATGCATATTACACAATTTCGAATGCACAACTCAATTTTCTCTTGTTTGGTATGTAGAATTCTCTATCCACAACCTCCTTGGTTTTAGCCACTCCAAAATGTCCAAGATCATGGGCTTTTTTTATAACTTCATCTTGCATTGCTTCTGGAAGTACAAAATTCTCACGTCCTTTATAATATTTATAAACGATGTCATTTTTCATAAAGTAATCTTGATACTGGCCTTTTGCATTAAGTAATTCTATGATACTTGAAATATGAGCGTCCTTAGCTTGAGCCAACCTGATTCTTTTCACCATGCCTTCCTTTTCTGCACTGACTTCGTTAATTAACATCACTCCTATAGGAAACCTACTCAATGCGTCGACATGTGGCATTTGCGATCCCCTTCTATGGACGATTTCATATGAGTATTCCTCCAGTAATAAGGCCCACCTAGCAACTCTAGTAGTAAGGTCCTTTTTGTCCATGGTTTTTTGGAAAGCCGCACAGTCGGTTACAATTCGAAATCTAATGCCTAGTAAGTATATGCGAAACTTTTTAACAGCCTGTATTATTGCTAGCACTTCAAGCTCATAGCTATTATACTTTTCCTCAGCTGGGCTGGTTTTTTTGCTCATAAAATATACTGGATGAAACTTGTTGTCCACATTTGATCTCTGCATTAAGCAAGCACCGTAACCGTACTTGCTTGCATCCGTATGGAGTTCAGTTTCGCTCCCTTGTTGGTACAAAACTAGGACCGGAGAACTGACAAGTAGTTCCTTTAGCTTAGTGAAAGCTTGTCTCTCCTTCTCTCCAAACTGGAATACAGCATTTTTTTTCAACAGGTCGCTGAGGGACTTAGCAATTAAAGAGTATGAAGGTATGAATTTACGGAAAAATCCCGTTAATCCGAGAAAAGATTGCAACTGTTTCTGCGTAGTTGGTTCTGGGAATTTACTTATCGCTGTAGTTTTCTCCATAGATGGCTGTACTTTACCATCTTCAATGATAAAACCCAAGAATGCTACCCTCTTCTTTAGAATTTGACATTTTTCTTTCTTAATCTCCAAACCATAGTCCCTCGCCACATCCAAGACCATTTTCAATCGCGATATTCCTTCCTCTTCATCCTTGCTAGTTATAATCAAATCGTCCATGTAATATATTACAATATGCTTATTAGCTAGATCCCTGAAAATATGCCCAATGAACCTCTGAAAAACAGCCGGGCTATTACAAAGTCCAAACGGACACCGCAAGAACTCGTATTGACCACTTGGGGTGATGAATGCAGTATATTTAACACAATTCTCTTCTATAGGTACATGGAAAAAACCATTCCTTAAATCAATAGTACTAAAATATTGTGAGTTCTGCAGACCGTCCAGAACATCCTCAATAAGTGGCAATGGGAATCTATCCTTAATTATAACTTTGTTCAATTTCCTATAATCACAACATATTCTGGTTTTCCCGTCCTTTTTAGCCACCAAAACTATAGGACTTGCATAGTCAGAAAAACTTGGTTGAATTATACCTTCGTCAAGCCACTCCTGTATTTGTTTATCAACTATTTCTTTTTCCGGCACCGCCAGCCTTCTTGGCCTCTGATAGATGGGTTGCTCCTCTTTCAAAACTATATTCATTTTTATATCCGTTGTCTTGCATTTTCTTGGACTGTAATTTTCTATCAAATCTCTGGCAGTTTCCTGAATTGCTTTATTTCGAATATGACTAACATCTACTTCTTTGATCTCACTTTCATCTATAGTAATTTGCATTAAAAAGTTTTGTTTTTCTTTTTTACTAATTACAATCTCATTATTCATCATGGTAATGTTAGTTTGTAGCAAAATATCACTTCCAATGATAGCTTTAAAATTACAGGTGCTAGTTGGGACTACGTGAAATTTTAATGTAACTTCTTCACCATTAACTATAACAGTCTCACAAAATGAACCCATGGTCTCCACCTGGTTGTAACCAATACCTTTAAGCAAAACTACTTCTTTATCAAGCTTTATAGTTTCTGAAAAATTATTCTCAAAAACATCTAATCGAATGGCACTGATATCGCTGCCAGTGTCTAGTAAAGCTATCAGCTGTGTGTTTCGTATAATCAGTTTTACACCATTCCTCGGGACAACCTCGATAGTACTGACTTGCTTCTTTTTCGGACAGTTTGTCGATACATGCCCAAATTCGTTACAAGCAAAACATTTTGTGCCTTTTTTCTTATCAGGGCACCCATTAGCTGTATGACCTCTTTTGCCACAGTTATAGCATGGACCCATTCCTATTTTCCTTCTGTCTTCAGCTTTAGCATTAAAGTTTTTATGTTCGTCCTCCTTAAATTTTCTATTCCTCTGTCCTTGACTTGAGCTTTGGCTGGATTCGCCCATCAATCTAGCCGTTTTCATTTGCTCATAAATTTTCACTTTTTCTTTAAATTCACCAAAACTTTTAGCACCGTACAAAATAACCTTATTTGAAGAATCCTCCGGAATCCCATCAATAATACACTGTATAATCACTTCGGCTTCTATATTTGCTCTGCTACCTATCTCCCTCATTATCAAGACATACTCCTGCACCGTCTCTTCTCTTCTTTTTTTTCGCATCATCAATAGCTTATGAACTTGAACGCTGCTAACTTTGACTTCAAACTCTTCGATCAGTTTTGTCTTAAGTATAGTCCACGACTTTATTCCTTTTTCAGACTGGACAAACAATTTCGCTAGACCTTTTAAGGACTTTTTGGCAAATATTAATTTTTGCAAATCATTCCAGCCGGTGATGTCCGCCATCTCCTCAAAGTCCGCAATCCACTTCTTTACTGGATAATCGGGTTTTCCTTCAAAAGGTCGTATGCTGTCTTCTATATCTCTGAAAGTTAAAGAAAATTGAGCACTCTCCTTTTTTGCTCTTAAACGTCTCTGCACTGTGGCCAAATTTTCCTCATCATCTTCCTCTTCTTCATCGTCAACTCTTTCATCTTCATCTTCCTCTTCGTCTGCTTCTTCATCGTCCTCTTTATTTGTATCATCGGCCAAAGTCAGGTCATTCATAAAGGAACAAACACGGTCCACCAGAGCATCTAAATTACCCTTATGATTCAATTCCAATACTTTACAAACAGAAATTAAATCGGATACGTCAATTTGTTCTTTTATATCTTTTTTTTTCTGAACATACTCATCTGATTCTACTTCAAACCCGAAACCCGAAAATTCCCTACAACTTTTACGCGTTCTTCGCGGATCATTTTCTACTCCATATGCTATTAAATGTAATGCTTTAACGGCATCTAATGAACTTTTTTTGATATTTTCAGCAATCTGATCGATTTCGCCCAAAGATGACATTTTGATTCGATTCTCAAAATAAATACGTCAAATAAGATAAACACCAAAAGTTAAATACCTGTAAATACCCACGTTAATTCAAAAAAAAAAATCAAAAAGGAATTAAAAAAAAACACACGCCTGAACTCTAAGACGAAATCAGCTCTTTCCTCACAATCCAATAAAAACTAACCTAAAATATTAATCAGTAAATAAATATTCCAAAAGGAAATCAACAAAATATCTTATGAAATAATAGAACTCCAAAGTCGAGTTCAAAGCAAGCTTCAACCAATAAGCAAAAATATTTAAATATTCAACTTGTATTTACATATACCAATTTGACAGGTAAGTAATTAGGTAAGTATATCTATATTTTTTTTAAAATTCTCATAATAAAAAACACTAAGAAGAAATTTAATCATCAATAATTCAACTAAAAAGATAACTTCAGAATAAATTGTTGCTTCTATAATACCATTTAAACTACTTTTGAAAACTTTAGAAAATATTTTCAACCAAAAATATTAATTAATGATTATTATTACTCAAAAAAAATATCTAATTTCCTACACAAAAGCGAAATAACCTTCCTTACTCAATAATGAAAATAATATTAAATAAAAACCCAATAAATCATTTTAGTTTCCAGTCTTTTCCACTCAATTATTTTCATATAAAAATGTACATAATGTTTCAGCTCAAAAGTTATAAATAAAGATTAGATCCTACCTTAATTAAGTAGTCATTCCTCTATCATTAGTGACACCCAATTTTCACTCAAAGTAAACACTTTCCAGGGCACCATCGATCATCTGACATCAAAAATAGCACTTTCAAAAATTTTTCTTCTAGCAAAAAAAAAAAAAAAACGCCAACGCCTTTCCAGTAGCTCCCTCTAGTAGCTTTGATGCTTACTACCAACTTTGGTTAGAGTTGCACTTATCGATACCGATGTAAAAACACTGTATCGATATTGCATCGATACGGCCTTCACGATGTCTTTGCCCCGCACTTCGCCGATCAACGTCAACGTCAACCATCACAATCGCACATCAATGTCAACATTATCCGGCCAATAGGAATGCCGCGATGCCACCAATACCAGCAAAATACCGCCAAGATCCCGGTTGAGCCCCCAAATTGTAGGCCTTTTCTTGTTTGTTGTCTAGGGGTGGGGGTTGGTTTCAACAATAAAAACACATTATTAAATATTAATAATATTTGGCGCACTTTAATTGCACTGACCGACCGATTGAATGGATTTAGGTTAATGACTAGGCACATTTAACAGCGGAGCACCACCACAGTACAGCCTTCAACTAGCAACTAGGTACACAATGAACTCGTAAAATCACCAACTTCGTCTTAGAATCGTCATCAAAATGTTTATACGTCTTCTCGTCTTTTAATTAATATAATTATCACGTCTTTAATAATTATAGACAACGCGACACGTCCCGTCACGACTGGCCAAGCAACACGTCTTACGTCTTATAATGGTTGTTGCCGACTGCCCCCTGACTTCTGACTTCCACTTATTGTTGCCACTTGCCAGCTACCCCCCTCTCATCTCCACTACCCTCCTAGCCTATACCTGCGCCTAGTCTATTTTTAGAATCAAGGTCAACTTTTAAAAGAGATGCATTATAATAATTTATTATGGAAATATTGAGGAGTTTTCGAATGACATATTTTTGTATTAAATAATTAATCCTACAATTGGTATTGAAAATAAATTGAATGATTTCTAAAAATTTTGTTTGTGTGATTTTACAATAATTTTGAATGTCATCCCATCTTTTGATTATACTATCGTTTACTAAATTAATTGATATATTACTAAAGAGAGAAATAGCATCTAAACTTATCAAAATATAATTTTCAGGAATTTTTTTGTCATTTATAAATTCAGAAAATTCAAATGAATCTTTTATGTAAAAATCATTATGAGTATTGTAGGACCTTTTCAAAATATTATTCATAAAATTTGTTAATTTTGTATTTGGAGTATCAATTGATGAAACTATAGGTCTTAGTGATAATGTAGGTTTATGAATTTTAGGTAAGCCATAAAATTTTGGACATGTTGTATTATGTGATTTTTATTGCTTTGCTTCCAATTCATTTATCATATTGGATCTTTCTAATTGAGAAATTAATTTATTATATTGATTTTCAAGATAGGTTGTCGGATTTTTTTGTAATTTTTTATATGAATTTTGGTCATTTAGAATATTACTAGCTAAATCTTCATAAGAGTTTTTATCCATAACTAGCTAATGACCCGCTGCGTTGCCAGCTTGAAAATACATTTTTAAATAATACACTTTTTTTCAAATTTTGTTGTTGATTTTCTATTTAATTTTTTATTTTTTTTATCCGATACCAGCGTCGCTTGCCGCAGTGAGTTCAGTGACGCATTTTAAGCACTCCAGAGCTGTTCTAGAGCGCCCCGGGTTGTTTATAGGCGATCCAGTGTATCAGAGTTTCGTTACGCCAGAAATGTCAACTTACGCTCATGAGAATTCGCCCACACTGTGTTCGATTGAGGCTGGATCAGTGCACTCTCATCAACAAAAAAATGATCTAGATCAGAAGAAGTTCACTTAATTGAACCCATATCGATCTAATCTGGGTCAATCGAATTCAGCTTATATAGAGATACGTGGTATTAAATTCAAGATCGGTCCAGCCGTTCTCGTATTCAAAAAATAATAAAGCTACGTCGGTTGAATGGCAAGCCTTTCATACTGTCAAAAAAAAGTTGGGTTATGTTGTTATGTAATTTGAATGAGTTTTGTTTACAATTAAATTATTAATTAATTCAAAATTAATTCCTTTTTCCGAGATGCGTAACCTATCCACAAACCTTCCTTAGGATGGCCATAACAATCTACCAAAGTTTCATCGTAATCGGATAAGTGGTGTAGGAGCGCATACCCGGATACCCCGTGAACTTTGATTTTTATATATTTAGATTACAGTAACATTACCTTTATCTGATTTAGTGAGAATTAGTTCAGGATGATTTTTAATTTTTTTTTTTTGTTTTATAGAAAAGATTATTCAAGTAATTTTGTTGATAAGATTTTTTTTGGATATGATTCGTTATTAAATTAGTAATATTGGCTCTAAATAAATTTTTTGTATCATAATTGAAATTGAAAAGTAAAGATTCAACATCCGATAATAATTTTGAAATTGATATTTCTTTAGTTGTTGGTTCAATACTAAATTTATAGCCTAGTGATAATATTTTTTTAATATCGTCTGGAATTTCTACATTAAAAATGACGGAAATACAAAAACAGAAAAATTCAATTAATGAAAGAACAGAAATTAATAATTTGAGCATAATATATTCCTATTTGTTATCTCTGGACAAAAAAACCTCCTAATGTATATTAATCAATACCGGTTTATTACCTTCACAGATTACCTTCGTCATATTGTCAAGTCTATCAAACACTAATCAAAATTTTCAAAAAAAATTATACCATATTTTACATTTTTTGAAATAATTTTCATTATACATTTAGATTAAATTTTTTATAAGAATTTATATTATATCATAAATGAAAAAACTTAAAAAAAAACCAGAGAAATCGATAGACTCACTACAAGGTATGTTTTAAAAAGTTTATAAAATTTTTATTTAATTTCTAATTTATATTATATTAATTTTTTATTTATTTTATATTATATTATTATAGCCCTGAAGAAGAAGCGAAAGGCTTCGAAAGCTAGGCAATTGTAAAAGAGTAATAAATCTATGATACTGACTGTTTCCCAGTTATTCGAACTATATCAATTATTAACGGTCGTGATCCATAAAGTAAATGTATAATTTTGGATAGGAAGGCAGTTACCGTGAGCCTAAACCGAAAGCGGGATACGTCGTTATTGAATCCGCAACTAAGGAGAAAATGGTGGATGAATTTGTTAGTCGCAGTGACATGACATGAAGACCGAACAATACCATCGAAAAATTGGACGCCTAATAGTATAGTAAGACGTAGTTTTGAAAAATCTATGATACTGAACTGAACCTCTATATTGAGCAGGAACAGAGTAAGACATAACTGCGTAAATCTCCCATCCACAAAACCCCTTCGCTAAGAGAGCAAGAAAACGTGTGGTCACAAGAGACATAGGTAGGAACATGAGCAAAAGCAACAGTATAATGCCCGTATTACATCTGTGTATTTTTCCGTGTATTTATTCATGTAGTTCAGGGTGCCAACATTATTTTGTTTTTCATAATGCTGATTTATGTTGCGTTTGAAGTTTTTCGGTTGTCATCCTGAACTACATGAATAAATACACGGAAAAATACACAGATGTAATACGGGCATAACAGTAACCAATTTTTGACGACGTCGCTGGTTAGACCGGGTTCGAATCCAAACCGAAATTTTTTTTTGGTCGGCCATTTAGTGGCTGCCTAGGGAAGAGTGCAAAATGTATCTTCGTCCTCTCCCCATTCACGCCGGATAAGGCAGGATGGTATCGGATATACCCTGGGGGAAAAGGGGACCTTGAAACTCGCCCTTGAAACTCACTCCCCAGTCGGTGAGTTCTTAAGTTGCATCAAGAGGCACAACAGGTAGTGCCCCAAAAGGGTACACGCCTAAAGTAACTGAGCTACTTAAGGTGTGTACCCTTTTGGAAGTGGCTTGTAGTAACTGATGACCGTGACTTGGAAGCTCTCCAGCTCCTCGTCCTGATTAGACGGAGAGTCTGTTATGAATTTATATTTACAAATATTCGAAACCCTAGCGTTTTTATATGTTGGTTAGATCCACCTGTGTAGTATAAATCGATTTCCGTCTGCGAAAAGTTGTGACACCTGAGGTAGCCCAAAAACCGTGGAGGTTTATTTGGACTTTTTTTAGTTTTATTTGTTCAAAAAAACACTCGAAAAAAAAAACATTTAAGGTCACTTCTGACGAAAAACTCACTCACATTTCTTTTCTGCAATTTATAGGCTCTAGCCGAGCTCGGCACCTGTGGTGGCTGTGGTAGTTGGTGAGGTACAGCCTTGCGAATTCTTAAGCCGGCCACTCACGTTCCGGTACACCTGTACAGGTAAAACTGTGCAGGTATATCGCAACGTGTGTGTGAGCAAACCTGCGCAGTGCAAACGACTTGGCAGAAAGCTGGAAAGAATTGAAAAATGATTCGGTCTACCTGCATCACTCTGCTGTCGTACGATGTACCGGAACGTGTGTGCAGTTTTCTATAATGGCGCTAACCATTGAAGAGCTACGTAGAATAATAGCCGAGTTTATAGATTTATAAATTTCAGCCATGTCTATGGCGAATGAAGTCTAAGGAATACCACAATCGTGGAAAAACGAGGGCAGCTTATAAAAAACTGCTAGAAAAGCTGAAAGAACTAAACCCCACTGCCAATAAAGATGCAGTTGTAAAAAAAAATAATAATTTACGAAGCAATGTGAGAAAAGAAAAAAAGAAATATGAAGACTCTATTAAGCCTGGGGCATCAGCTGACGAAGTTCACCATCCTAAGTTGTGGTACTATCATCTATTTGACTTTCTTGGTGACCAAGAAACGCCAAGAAAGTCAATCTCGAACTTGGATCAAGATGAAGAATATTTCTCAGAGGTAAGTTAATGAAAGATGTAGTAGATTTTTATATATTTATTGTATGTTTTAGTACAAATTTATTAATTTACTTGAATGATTTTGAAAGTGAATTAAAAAAAAAGAAACTTCAATAGGTACTTTAATCAATGAAAGCATTTTGCCATGGTACCCTACCCTCATGATAGAAGTAGCGCATGAAATTTTCTCTAACATTTTTTGCAGCATCATTGATATTTCCCGGATTTCGTGGCTCTAAGTTTTCCATGCTAGAGTTTTGTGAATTGTATCCACAAGTGATGACGGTTCCGTCAACTGTATTTTCCTGTTGAACACATTTTTGGGGTGCATATGATTATGGTGAATGTTGTATCAGAAAATTGTGCAATACAATTGCTGCCATTACTATTTTAACAATATTCTCAGGTTCTACATTAATTGAAGTATGAAATATACGAAATCGCGAAGCCAATATTCCAAACGCATTTTCGACAATGCGCCTTGCACGAGACAATCTATAGTTAAATTTTTTTTTTTTTCTTGCGAAGTTAAGTCCGCTTGTCGGAAGGGTTTCATCATATCAGTGCGTAAAGCAAAGGCGTCATCCGCCACAAAAACATATGGTAATTTTCAATCACATTCTTTGACATGCCCAACAAACACAAGTACGTCTTTAGTAACGTAAGGTGGGGGTACTTGCAACAGTGGCACAACTTGCAACAATATTCATGGGGTGGAATTTTTGCTTTCCCCCTCTTCTTGCTTGAGTCACGCGTCAACCGCTAACGTGTTACCGTTTAGTACGGATCAGTAGGTTGAAATGTGAGTAGGTTTAGCGTTGAAAAATTTTAAACATGAAAAATTTGGCGCCATTTTCTGACAGCTCTGGTAAATGCTTTAAATTGTTGCAATATAACTTCTTCTGTGCAGAGCTTATTTACCCTAGGATTTGTATCAAATTTGGATATGATGTGCTTGAATGCTAAGTCTAAAACATTGAATATCTAGTTTTGAGTTAAGTTTGAAGGTTTTCGTAAACAGATTTTTTGTTAAATTGCATGTACAAAAGTGGGTAACTTGCAACATGCCTCGCAAATACAAAAAACAGTTAGGAAGTAGGACCTACCGTAATTATTCCAACGAAACTTTGGAAAATGCATTGAGGGCCATCGAAAACGGATCAGGGATTCAGGAAGCATCGCGAGAATTCGGGATTGACCCATCAACGCTTTCTCGGAAAAGAAGAAACTTGTTTCCCCTTGATCCTGGTAGGCAGCCTGTATTTCCAAAGGAAGAGGAGGAAAAATTTACCAAAATTGGCCAAAGTTAGCCAAATTTTTTTTTTTTTTAATATTTGGTGTTGCAAGTAAGTTAACACGCGTTCCTAAATACAATTACTACTGAAAAAAGCCACTTGTTGCAAGTATCCCCTGGCAGGGGTTCAACTTGCAACACCCAGTTTTTTTAAAAAATATATATCAAATAATAATGTTGCTCAAAGTTTTTTGTTAGAATCGGATACTAGACCACAAGACTAAAATTTTGGCACCAATTACGTCAAATTCGACAAAAAAAATAAAGAAGGTATCGGCAAAAGAATTTTGAAAATGTTGCAACTAACCCCACCTTATGGTACGTCCATAATTCGTACTTTTTCGGACGAAAGTACGTCCCCGGACGTACTTTTTAGGTCCCGCCGACGTACGAGGGACGTCTTTAAGACGGCCGTTTTCCACAAAATAGTACGTCCCACGTACGTACTCAGTACGGCTTTTTAGGTACCTGTTGGGGACGTACATTAACGTACGTATTTAGTATAGCTTTTTAGGAATGTGTTTGGGACGTACAGGGTTTTCCCATATATTTTTTTGCACCTTACCAGAACTGGTTGATTGAATAGGTATCAAAAATATGTAAATACAAATGTTGTATTTATACCTTTTTGATACCTATTCAATTAACCTGTCCAGATGGGGTGCAAAAATATATGGAGAAAACCCTAAACATAGAGGTACGAGGTACGTATTTATGTGTAGGTATCTTTATAGTGAAAAATAAAACCATATAAATATGTATTGTATTTTCAAGTTACAATTTTCATACTCAACAAAAAAAATGAAGGAAAAGTGAAGAAAAATTCCAACCTAAAAAAAATATACAGAAATAGATAGGTATTCTCCAAACATAATAATGTAGAGAATTGTAAAGGGGCATAAACCAGAAAAAGTTTCACACAGTAATAATCTTGGTTAAAAGTATTATTATACAGACAAAATACATAGTAAATTGGTATAGCCAAGCCGCGAAGCCGCCAAGCTAAACACTCCACAGTTTCGGCGTTGCTGCAATCAATACAAAATGGTTCTCGCGTCACTTGATTTGGCAAAAAAAAACAAAAATAGAAGAAAACAAAACCTCACAGTCCTCACACCACTCTACAAACGAGCTACAGACACAAAAGAAAAATGCAAAATCAAACAGGAACAACTCAAGCGAGGCGTCATATCAAAATGATGAGCCCCGCCAGTGTTGCCAGATGTCAAATTCAAAATTATCAGAAGAAGAAACGGTGCTGCGAGCTCAACTCATTTCTAGCTGGTAAATGTTTGGTGTGCGCCCAGCAGTACGTCAAAACCACCAACCAAATAAATTTTTAATTTTCAACTAAAAATTTTGAAAATATGCATTGAAATTGTAGTTTCAATAATTTATGGTAGATTTAGCTTGTGATTATTGAATATTGAATCGTAGTCAAAATTATGGTAGATTTCGATAATTATCGGGTCATTGGCAACACTGCACCCAGTGCACTGCCGTAGCCAAGCGACCGATGACGGCGGCGTCCCTTGTTTTCCACTCATTGGTTTATTTCTTGGTTCATTTCATGTTTATTTTAAACATTCGACCATTTATTTAGGTCAGGTACCTAAATGAACTATAAATCCTTGATATTATGACCTGCCTCACAAAACATTTATAATGACAATGTATTCGTATTTATTTAAGTTTAGATTTAAGGTTCAATAATAGGAATCCACGTCAGCCTGCATTTGGTTCACATACATTTGGTTTAGTAGGGTTTAGAGGTTAATTTGGAAGGCTACCACTTCCGTATATTTTGCTCGGAAATTGCAAATTATTTAAAAATATATTATGATCAGGAATTGATAAAAAAATCACGAATAGATGGGACTGATCCAGCTCGTCTTGTATTGTTCGTCTTTGAAACGAACATGTACGTCTTCTACAAGACGTACGCAATATAGATTTTCACGTACGTTCTTAGTACGTACTTTTCTGTCCGTATGTTAATACAGTTTTTTACGTACGTACTCAAAACGTACTTTTACATCCCCGACGAACCGACGTAAAAAGAACCTAAAATGTACGTCTTCAGTACGTAGGTAGGTACTGTGTTTGTTGGGGTATAACCTACAAACATTGAGAGAATTGTAAACGGGCACAAATCAAGAAAAGTTTCACACAGTAAAAATCTTGGTAAAAGTATTATTATTATATACAAAAAACAAAGCTAAACACGTTGCTGGCGTTACTGCAATCAAAACAAAATGGTTCCCGCGTCACTTGACTTGGTAAAAAAAAAACAAAAATAGAAGAAAACACAACCTCACACCACACTACAAACGAGCTACACATACAAGACCAAAAAGGCAAAATCAGACAGGAACAACTCAAAGGAGGCAAACGGTGCTGCCAGCTCAATCCATTTCTAGCTGGGAAACGTCAAAACCACCAACCAAATAAATTTTTAATTTTCAACTAAACATTTTAAAAATATGCATTGAAATTGTAGTTTCAATAAATTATGGTAGATTTAGCTTGTGATTATCGATTATTGAATCGTAGTCAAAATTATAGATTTCGATAATTATCGGGTCATTGGCAACACTGCACCCTGCCGATGCAAGTGGCCGGCGCCGGCGTCCCTTCCTGTTTTCCATTCTATTGGTGTTGGGACAATCGTTAATTAGGACTGTACGATGGCCAACAATGAGTTTTCTCTGCTTTCCTAGTCCCAACTTGCTTCTAAAATTCTTCCGAAGGACTAACTGACAAATAAAAGCCCAAAAATGTCAGTAAATGCTCTATTTGGATTCAAGCGTTTCAAGCCAGTTTCAAAAAATTATACATTTATGACAATTCTATTACAATGACAATAACAGGTACTAAAATTAACAAAAACTTGACTAAACTGGCCACTCTGATCTATTTCTGATTTTCTACTGAACAC
Source organism: Ceutorhynchus assimilis (assembly GCA_917834065.1). Classification (NCBI taxonomy): domain Eukaryota; kingdom Metazoa; phylum Arthropoda; class Insecta; order Coleoptera; family Curculionidae; genus Ceutorhynchus; species Ceutorhynchus assimilis. Next base: position 3,156,665 of record OU892286.1, read on the forward strand.
TAGTACTAATTAACCTTAAACTATCCTATTTTTAATAAGGTATAATTCCTGCTTTTGAAGATGAACGAAGGGAGAGATTCAAAGATTTCATATAAGCGGCTGGTGCTGCTTCTAATTAAAACTGAAATTGCAACATTCTCCCCCCCTTGAAGTGTAAACTTCAACAATATTTTTAATTTGTGTCATAAGGTAAGGACTTAATTTGGTAATTGGCCTTGTAAATATTCCATCTTGAGTTTTTACTTGCACTACCCTTACCCTAACCCTACCATCTAACCCTGGCATAACCTTTACAATGCGACCCAAAGGCCACTTTAGCGGTGGAACATTGTCTTCTCTCAATAACACCATTGTATTTTTTTCCAAATTTTTCACTGGACTTAACCACTTTGGTCTATTTTGAAGTCTAGTTAAATACTCTACCGACCATCTTTTCCAAAAATGTTGTTTTATTTTAACACACAGTTGATAGAAATTTAGTCGATTTTCAGGTATGTTGGATACATCCCTTTCAGGACACGAAGTCAATGGCTCACCTATCAAAAAATGTGACGGAGTTAAGCATTCAAGATCTGAAGGATCTGATGAAATTGGGCACAATGGCCTCGAATTTAGAATTGCTTCAATTTGTGCTAATACAGTGGTTAACTCTTCAAATGTCAAAATTATATTGCCTACAATTCTTCGCAAATGAAATTTAGTTGATTTAATACCAGCTTCCCATAATCCACCCCAATGTGGACTACCTGGTGGTATAAAGTGCCACTTGATTTCCCTATTAATTAGCATATTGTGTATTTCAGATAAATTCTTTTGATCCTTGAAAAATAAATAAACATCTCGAAGTAAATTATTAGCACCCTGAAAATTTGTGGCATTATCACTATAAACAGTAGCTGGACAACCTCTACGTGCAATAAATCTTTTAAATGTATGGATAAATGCCTCAGTACTCAAACTACTGACCACCTCTATATGTATAGCTTTTGTTACCATGCATACAAATAAAACAATATATGCTTTACTTGTAACCGCTTTTTTCAACCTTGACTGTTTGATTGTTAAAGGTCCCCCAAAATCAATCCCTACCTTCAAAAATGGGCGTGCAGCAGAAATTCTGTCTGCAGGAAGAGAACCCATCATTTGAGTTAAACTTTTGGCCTTTAACCGATGACATATCACACACTCATTCACGACTGACTTCACTTTAACAAATCCATGAATTAACCAATACTTCAACCTTAGATTTGCTAAAACTGCTTGAGGTCCAGCGTGGAAAAGTTTAAGATGTTCAAAACGAATTAATAATTTTACCGCATAATGATTTGCAGGTAGAATAATTAGAAACTTTTTATTGAAACTCATATTTGCCTGACCTAAACGACCGTTGATTCTCAAGATGCCATCGTTATCAAGAAATGGATTCAAACATATTATCTGGCTTTCCTTAAAAAGACGAGTAGAATTACCCTTTGATTTACAATATTCAATTTCCTTTTGAAACTTTTCCAATTGAATAAGTTTCATAATAGTCGTATAAGCCTGCTGTAGCTCTCGAACATTAATTTGTCCAAACTCTCTATTCATAAATTTGTGGCAGTATGCCACTGCCCTTAAAAGCCTTGAAAAATTAGAAAAATTATTCCAATTTATTACAGGATCTATTAATATTTGTGCCAGCACTACCTGTTCCCTTTGTTCTGGCAAATTTGTTATATTTAATTGATTATTAATAGAAAAACTACTTTCATTATCCAAAAGAAATTGGGAACCATGCCACCAACACCAAAGATAGTTGTTTTGAATCTCAGAAGCAGGAATTCCCCTGGATATGTGATCTGCAGGATTATCTTGAGATTTAACATGATTCCACACAAAATTTGTTGTGAGTTCCTGCATCTCTGAGATCCTATTAGCAACAAAGGAAGTCCATCTATTTGGTTCACCCTTGAGCCAACATAAGACAATACTGGAATCTGTCCACAAATACACATCATTAATTTTAATCTGAACAATTGACAGTACTCTATGAACTAACCGAGAAAGTAATAAAGCTCCACACAATTCTAATCTTGGTAAGCTTATAGTTTTTATAGGAGCAATCCGTGATTTTGAGCAAAGCAAGTTACATGTCACCGAATTGTTTCTATAAATTGCCCTAATATATAAACATGCTCCATACGCTGTCATAGAAGCATCACAAAACCCATGTAATTGTATGGCAACAATCTCCGTTGAATTAAGAACCCACCTTGGAATTTGCAAATGAATTAAACAATGTAAATTTCGTGAGATATTTTCCCATTTTTCCAAAAGCATAGCTGGTAATTCATCATCCCAGGATATTTTGCTAATCCATATTTTTTGCATAAATATCTTTGCAGTTATTACTACTGGGCCCACGTATCCCATCGGATCAAACATTTGTGAGATTTTGGATAATACCAGCCGTTTTGTTACCCTTGGAATCCCTATGAAATGGATGCCAAATAATTCCTAAAACTTTCCCATTTTTATTACAAACATTAAGTTCACCATGATTTTTTCCACGTTTGCAAGAATCTAGAATCGTCGAATCATTGGACAACCATTTATGCAAATAGAATCCACCTGACTGTAACATATTAATCAATTGTTCTCTTAACTTAATAACTTCATCCTTAGAATTTGCACCACACAAAATATCATCCACATAACATTGATTCAAGATAGCGTCTGATGCTAGTGGAAAATTTAACATTTCATTCATTGCCAATTTTTTGAAACAACGTGTTGCCAAGAATGGCGCAGCCTTAGTTCCATATGTGATGGTCTGGAGTTCAATAATTTTCATAGGCCCATCTGGATTCTCGCGCCACAAAATATTTTGTAAAAATAATTGCTGAGGATTTATTTTAATCATTCGATACATCTTTTTAATATCTGACACTAGCACAAATTCATACATACGAAATCTCATGAGAATATCGAACAATTCTGGCTGAACTGTGAACCCTTTGAGCATAATATCATTCAATGATAAACCCGTTGAAGTTTTACTCGAAGCGTCAAATACTACGCGATGTTTTGTGGACGAAGATTCTTCCCTTATTACACAATGATGTGGTAAAAATACTCTATTATGAATTTCATCTGAATCACATTCAATGTATTTGCCATGATTCAACTCAACATACTCATTTATAAAATCCTTATAATCTGCAAATAGTTGAGGATTTCTGCAAAACTTTGCCTCTAAAAACTTAAACCTTTTATAGGCTGCATAAAATGAATTACCTAACTTAAGAAAATCTAATTTGTTTCTCATAGGCAAATCTACCTGAAAAATGCCATGCTCCAATCGTTCACACGAATCTAAAAACAACTTCTCACACAACTTTTCATCCCTCGACAAGAAAGTTTTATTATTGAATTCCTCCAACTGCCAAAATTTTGGAATTGTTTCATTGACATCTTCTGAATCAACCTGGCAATGTAAATTAACATTCTCACAACCTACATGGCATACCGAATTTTTAATATTGAAATCTATTGGAGCTGTTCCACAAACTAACCACCCAAATTCAGAGTTTTGAAGAATTGGCAACCCTGCACCCAAATTTCTAATTTCTGGAAGGATAATTTGAAAATATACATCTGCTGAAATCAACACATCAATTTCCCCTGGTTTATAATAAAAAGGATCTGCCAATTTTATATCTTTCCCAATTTTTAACCTTTCAGTGTCTACCCATATATGAGGAAGCTTGCAAGTTATTTTATCTAGCACAGCACATTTTGTACTTAATTGAAAACTATTGAAATGAGATTCCAATGTCAATTTAACCACTGTATCCACCTGAGTTATTTTATTGCCAATCCCCCCTATTTTAAATGATGTATTATAGCATTCTGCATTTTTTAATTTTTTAAATAATTGTTTTGTAATGAAGCTAGTCTGTGATCCAGAATCCAACAAAGCCCTTGCTTGTACCTTAGATCCATCCTTTAAAATCAAATTTATTTTAGCTGTAGCTAGAAAATCATCCTGATTTATAGATATATTATTTTGAGAAGTATTCCCATTATGATCGTTATTAGTATTTTGCCTGTTATGGTGCTGATCACCCCCACTAGTATTCATTAGTACATCATCATGCAACAATGTATGATGTCTTCTATTGCAAGTTCTACAACCCTGTTTTATTTGACATTGAGCCACCCCATAAGATTTCCCCAAACAATTATAACATAATCGATTAGACTGAATAAACTGCCTTTTATCAGATAAAGACAAAGAAGTGAATTTATAACACTTGTAAATACTATGGTTATCCCTATTGCAGAAGTAACACTTCGTTTTTTGCCCTGTATGTGGAGGATCATGTTGACTAAGCAATATATTTTTGACATTTTTATCTCCAAACCTATCGCTTCGCCTATCCTTAACTACATGCCCATGATTATTAAAACCCTTCACATTTTCAATTTCAATATTTTTTAATGCTATACAACGACTCTCCAAAAATGCAATAAAATCATCAAGAGTTGGCAACATTGAATGCACCTCCGAAGCCCTTTGCCCTATGCTTTTCTCTAACTCATAAGCTTTATGTGTTTGATAATCCAACTTTTGTGAAAAGAGAAACACCAACAAAACGTCCCATTCTTTCACAGGCAATTTAAGTGCTTTCAAAGAGTTGACATGCTGTCTTATACGAGTTAGAAATGCCCTAAGTTGTTTCCCTGTACCTTTTGGGATATCAGGTGTATCCAACATACCCTTCAAATGAGAATTAATGACCGCTAACTTATTTTCGTACCTATTTTTGAGTAAATCTAAGGCTTGAGTATAATTATCATTGGTTAATGGTGAATTGTTGATTAAATTCAATGCCTCACCTGCCAATGCACCCTTTAGATACAAAAACTTTTGCACATTGTCTAAATATGAATGCCCATCAATTACTGCCAAAAATAAATCTATAAAAGTTTGCCAATCTTCTATTTTCCCTGAAAAAGATGGAATATTAACGCTTGGCAAACGCGCATTAGTTTGTACACCAGAACCAGCAGCAGCCGGCATTACTTGAGCGAGAGATTGCTGCAGATTTGCAGCCGTTAATTGATTCGCTTTTTTAATTGTAGCTTTTAATTTTGATAATATTGTTAAGTAATTTGATTCAACATCACCTCTATCCGTCTCTAAGCTATGTTGAATTGTACAGTAATCTTGAAATGCTTTTTCCAAAAACAGTTCTCTGGTTTCATATTCACTTACATCGACAGTAGTTAAAATCTGTTTTTTATTTAAAGATAATTCCCCAAGTCAAAAATTTAGTAACTATGTTGGCAACACAAGCCTTTTCTACATAAAAAATTTGAAAGCATTGACAATTTTACATTGTAATGCCAACATAATGTCATTTTGACTTTTATCTTTAAAAAAAAAACACACTTTACATTCTCATTAGCTAAAACAAATGTTTTTACTCTTGTTATCGAACCCTTCACAACAGCTCTTTGTTTTTTCAGAGCTTCCATTTTAATACTAGGTACCTATGTAAAAATTAAAATATTGCCTAAACAATAGGTATTGATAAACAAACCTACAACACTTTAACAGATAAAATCAATTCAAAAGTTTAAATTTTTCACTCAAACTATTTGACAGCACCTTTCCTTCAATTTGACACCTCTGCCATGCAAAATTTAATTAAAAATGTGACCTCAATGCTTCAATTCATTAATCCATATCAATCCAATGATTCCATGTCCATTTATCTAGTTCTGAATCTCCATAAACCAATACCAATTTATCCGACTCGAAGGACCAAAATGTTGGGACAATCGATAATTAGGACTGTACGATGGCCAACAATGAGTTTTCTCTGCTTTCCTATTCCCAACTTGCTTCTAAAATTCTTCCGAAGGACCAACTGACGAATAAAAGCCCAAAAATGTCAGTAAATGCTCTATTTGGATTCAAGCGGTATTGGTTTATTTCATGTTTATTTCAACATTTTCAACAATTTATTAAGGTCACAGGTCAGGTACCTAGATGAAATATAAATCCTTGATTATATGACCTGTCTTATTTAAGTTTAAATCTAAGGTTTAATAATAAGAATTATCCATGTCAACCTGACCGGCATTTTTGGGTTTAGGGTTTAGAGATTAATTTGGAAGGATCACTTCCGTATCTTTTCCTTGGAAATTGCATATTATTTAAAAATATATTATTATCAGAAATCGAGTCAGCAATTAATAAAAAAATCATGAATAGATGGGAATGATCCAGCTCGTCCTGTATTGTTCGTCTTTGAAACGAACATGTACGTCTTTTACAAGACGTACGCAATATAGATTTTCACGTACGTTCTTAGTACGTACTTTTTTGTCTGTATATCAATACGGCCTTTTACGTACGTACTCAAAACGTGTTTTTACATCCCCGACGAACCGACGTAAAAAGGACCTAAAATGTACGTCTTCAGTACGTACTGTGTTTGTTGGGTGGTTCTTCGCTTGGAATCTGTAATCCACTTCTATTTAACATTTCGAAAAATTTTGTATTTTGGAGGACACCTCCATCTGAAATTCTTTTGTTGGTTCCAAAATCCGCTAAAATAAATTGATATTTGGCATTTACAATTCCTAAAAGAACCTATGTCGGCCTTTATAATTGAAAAATTCAGATCCACTTCCAGGTGGCGGAATGATATCAATATGTTTTCCGTCAATTGCACCCAAGCAGTGTGGAAAGTTCCATCGCTCTTCAAATAATTGTGCTATTTCTTTCAAATCTTCCTGGCATTTGGGAAACTGAAAAAGAAAAACAATAAATAGAGAATGTTTAACACGTACCTTATGATAGTGTTTTATTGTTTCAGCCTGCATCTATACAAGAAACACAACATTTGAATGTTGCTGGTGACGCGGATTTTTCTGCCCATGAAGAAACGTCGACATCAAACAACGCCAGTTTGCTAACCGAAGATGAAAACGTTCCATGTTTATCAAGGAAAATTAACACTTCTGGATCAAGACCTGGCAAACAAAACCGCGAATCTTTGACCAATGATGTTGTGTACAAGAACATGTCAAGCGTCCACGTATAGAAGACCGTTTTGACGTTTTCGGAAAAAGTGTTGCCATCAAACTCAAGGAAATTGACAAAAGACAAAGCCTCATTGCAGAAAAAAATATCAATGATGTTATGTTTGAGGCCGAACTTGGCACATTCAAGTCCTTCATCCCATTTGTCCAGTTCTAGCCTTCGTACTACTCCTACACCAAGTCTTAGTCTCAGTTATATGCAATGTATCCAACCAGCGACATCTCAACGACAGCTTAACACTCAGTATATCAACAATTCTCAATCCCATTAGTTTTCTCAGAGCAGCCCCGCACAACATTCTTCTCAATATCAAGAAAACCAACAGCCTCCTGAAAATGTAGTGCTGATGGAATCTCGTGAAGAAGACGCTGCCTCTTATTTTAGCACCGTAACAGTCCTTGATTATTATTATAATAGAATAACTAATAAATGCGTGTTTCTAAATAATAATCTGTTTATTTAAGTACTTACCTTCAAGTATTCTTTGCACAGAGCTTTGTACAAAGCAGCACACGTTTCCGGAATTATTTTTCCAAGAGCTTGAAGTGAAATAATTGTGGAATATTTCATGTCTTCGTAACTTCTTCCTGTTGCTAGGAATCTTAAAGTTGCAGTTAATCTCTAATATGGTGAAATGCAATTTCTCATGACCGTGTCCTTCTTTGTAATAAAAGGACTAACCATAGAAAGCAATTTTAAGTATGTTCTCTCGTCCATTCGTAGATAGTTCTGGAAATCTTTAGGTTCAAATTTCAATTCGTCCAATAAGTTAATATGACTGTAACTTTTTAGTTTCAACAACCAATCTTTGCACCATTTTTCACGTTTTTTCTTACGCTTTTGCACGCTTCTTTATAACTAATAGGAGGCCTAGCACTGCCAATGCGTCGTCATCTGTCGGTGCCATGGGGTCAAACTCAGAAAAACTAGAATTTCACCATAGCATGTGTGGACTTTTCAGGTCTCCGGTATGGTATACCTGGACAGTTTTACCTGTACAGGTCTACCTCTCAGGTGTACCGGAACGTGAGTGGCCGGCATTATAGGTATTACGGTCTTAGCGATATCGTTGAGAGATGAACTGTTTTGCCACTTTTTGTGTGGAGAGTATACGAAATACTGGTGGTACTGGTTTTTATCAGTCATATGTCCGTATTACATCTGTGCATTTTTCCGTGTATTTATTCATGTAGTTCAGGGTGCCAACATTATTTTGTTTTTCATAATGATTTATATTATGTTGCGTTTGAAGTTTTCCGGTTGTGACCTTGAACTACATGAATAAATATACGGAAAAATACACAGATGTAATACGAGCATTAGTCAGTAATAGTATTTTATCTACGAGCGTTTGGTTATGACGTTTTTACATAACCATTTTTCTAGTATTTGAGTTAACACAACTAGTGGTGTTATGGACTAGGTTATGAATTCATAACACAACTAGTGGTGTTATAGACTAGGTTATGAATTCATAACACAACTATTTTTGGTGATTTGACAAATAATGTCAAAGTTAAACCTGTAAAGATAAAATGAAGGTAGAAAACAACTGAAAAATCATTCTTATTTTTCGCTTTGTAGATGAAACTTTGTACATCACACGTGCGTTTAAACATGACTACAAAACTCGTGTGATTAGAACGACTCGGTCTACGACCTCGTCGTTCTAATCTTTCACACTCGTTATTGTAATTATGTTCTTAAACGCACTTGTAATGTAAATAGCTATTACATTATTAGCCAGGTAAAACAGTTTTTACTGGCGATTGAAGGAAATGACTAGCGAGCCGTCAGGCGAGCTTGTCACTTTCAAGAGCCAGTAAAAACTGCTACCTGGCGATGTACAGGTGAGAGCTGCTGGCTGCAGATAAAATTTGCAGTACTTGTGTCTCTGATAGTATTTTTAAAATTTTTAGAACCAAATATGTTGGAGACGGCTCGACCAAATATAATACCCCTGCCTCCCGCGTACAAAATAGGGTACGATTTCCTAAAGCTCCGTTTCATGATTAACCTATAGTATTTATGACGCTGAGATGCCAAAGGGGCGTCCGCTGGCTAGGTAGCGGTGGAGTGGGTTGCCAGGGGGTTGCAAAGTCGGGAAAAAAACGAAAATCTGGAACGATTTCCTGAAGCACGAAACCTTCACGAGTAGAAGGTTATGTTTCATAAAGTACCCTAGATGGTCCGCTGGGTGGGCGGTGATGGAATCAGCGTCCGCTGATGGCCCAAAAAGGGCCGAAAACCGTAGTTAGGGAAACTATTTCCTAAAGCTTGAAATTTTGATGAAAGCTACTTTTTTATTGAGATTTACGAAAACAATCGTCCGCTGCCTGTATGTCAGTGGAAAAGGCGTCCGCTGGTGGGATCAAGCAAGATAAAGGTACCGAGTATAAACGCGTTAGGAGGCACCAGCGGACGACTTTTCCACCAATCTAAGGTTTTCAGTAATTTCTCTATGAATATATGCATCTAGCAAACTTTAAGCTTTAGGAAATCGTTTCCGACAATCTATTCACAAAAAAACATACGTGTAAAACTACTGTAAGACTTTTAACAAAAACCACTCTTTAGATTTGAAAAGTTTATTTACGTAATGACGCGAAAAAGCCGACAGCACAAATACGAATCGTAGTTGATTTTACAAATGCCGTAAAAAGACTGATTTTGAAATATTAGGGCCAAAATTAAATGTTACCAAATAATTATGTAAACAACTACATAAAAAGGGGTGCTTTGTGTTATTGTCCCTTGGGTCCAAGTGACCGAGCCGGAGCAGGTAGAAGCGTGAAGGGTTCCGTGGCTTATTTTCTACATTCGGCCATCCTGTAGATACGGCCTGTCCTCAGGTGTCGTGGATCTACAACAAATTAAACTGATTATAGATTATCCCCTATTCTTATGGAAATCAATTGATCTCCCGGGATAATGTTGCAGTAGAGAAAGAAATTTGTTGATTTCTGGAGACCCGTTGGTCTTTGAAGATCCGTTGATCTTCAATTATAGTTCGTTTTTGAGACAGGGATCCGTCGATCCCTGGAGATCCGTTGATCTCTTTTGACCCGTTGGTCTTTGAAAATCCGTTGATTTTCAATTATAGTTTGTTTTTGGAACAGGGATCCGTCGATCCCTGGAGATCCGTCGATCTCATTGGACCCGTTGGTCTTTGAAAATCCGTTGATTTTCAATTATAATTTATTTTTGGAACAGGGATCCGTCGATCCCTGGAGATCCGTCGATCTCTTTAGTCTTTAGACCCGTTGGTCTTTGAGAATCCGTTGATTTTCAATTAAAATTTGTTTTTGAGACAGGGATCCGTCGATCCCTGGAGATCCGTCGATCTCTTTTGACCCGTTGGTCTTTGAAAATCCGTTGATTTTCAATTATTGTTTGTTTTCGGAACAGGGATCCGTCGATCCCTGGAGATCCGTCGATCTCATTGGACCCGTTGGTCTTTGAAAATCCGTTGATTTTCAATTATAATTTATTTTTGGAACAGGGATCCGTCGATCCCTGGAGATCCGTCGATCCCTTCAGACCCTTTGGTCTTTAGAAGTCCGTTGACCTAAAAATAAAATCGTTAATATGCGTATTAGTACTCACATATTTTCGTTTTGGAACGTAATCCAATTTTTCATATGGTCTTGAGCAACCACCGTTCGTTGTTTTCGTTTGGCAGTTTCTCGAAGGTCTTCGACTTCGTAACGATCGTTTATAAGTACTCTGCTAACTCGAAATGGACCTTTGATTGTGGGAAGTAGCTTTCTACTGGATCCAGTCGCGGCTTCGCTTGTGATACGTACTAGAACTAGGTCACCCTCGTTGTATTTCGTAGCTTCTTTTCTTCTTTTGTCATACTGTATCTTCTGTTTCTTTTGGTCTTCCGTTATGTGTTTGGATATTTGGTCGCGTAATAAACTTAAATCAAGTCTTTTGATTTCATGTTGGATATCGTTGATTATCCATGCTCCGGATATGTTTTTGGAGTTACATCCTATTAAGGCTTCCATTGGGGTTGCGTTGATAGCTTTGCTGAATGACGTATTCAGGGAACATTGGATTTGCTTCACAAAACGATCCCATTTTTCAGGCTCTTTCTCAACTGCTGATGTAGCTAGCGCGTTAACAATAGTCTTGTTGTATCGTTCACATTGGCCGTTTCCTCGTGGAGTAGCTACTGCATTGAGTATATGTTTGATACCGTAAGTGCGACAGAATATGTTGAACGACTTTGAAGTGAAGGCAGATCCTCTGTCGCTTATTATTCTGGTGGGTACGCCAAATAAATGTACGAGATTCATTAATGCCTTTGTAACGTGTTTGGTTTTTTGATCGTGCACTGGTTCCAAAACACAAAACTTCGTAGATGCGTCGACAATTACTAAAAGAAATTTATTTCTTTTCCTACTTGTCACAAAGGTTCCAACATGGTCAATATGCAGCGTGTGAAATGGTACTGCGACTTTATTGATTGGATGTAGTTTTCCCTGTTTAATTTGATCTGATTTCGTGTAGTAGGCTCAATTCAAACAAGCTTTGACATATTTAGTCACAAATCTCCTCATTTTCGCAAACCAGTAATTTTCCTGGATACGTTTCAGTGTCTTCTCAATGCCCATATGTCCTGCATTATCATGACAAAGTCTGCATATTTGCATTTTTGCCATTTGTGGAACCACCCATACTATTTTTTTTATTATCCAGCTTTCTATACAGTTTATTGTTTTTTAGTTTGTAGTTATCAAAATATTGTCTTGTTTCATTATTCACATTTCCAGAATTTAAAATACTTCTGATGTGATTGGTTTGTGGATCTTCCAATTGAGCTGCTACTATCCAGTCGGCTGTCTCTATCTATTTGATTTATTTCTTACATAGGTGTATCAATTGGGTTGCGGCTCAAGGCGTCCACATGTGCCATTTTTGAACCTGGTCTATATTCAATATCGAAAGTGAACTCCAATTCTTCCAACCACCATCTTCCTATTCTGGGATGAAGATCCTTTTTGGAAAATGTTGTTTCCAGCGCATTGCAGTCTGTGATCAATCTGAAGTTAATTCCAATCCGATCCGAAAGTATCTGAGCGCCAAAACAACTGCCATCGTTTCAAGTTCGTATGAATGATAATGACGTTGGTCATTTGTCGTCATTTTACTAAAATAGGATACGACATGACGTCTTTGGTTTTCATCAAATTGCAATAATATTGCTCCAACTCCAATAGAGCTCGCATCAGTGTGCAATTCAGTCCGCCATAGTGGATTAAAGATTGACAAAATTGGACTATTTGTAAGAAGGCGTTCAACTTGAATAAACGCTTCTTTTTGTGGTGTTCTCCAGCTCCACCCAGTATTTTTTCGAACAAGTGCTGTCAGTGGTTCTACAATGGATGCATAATTTTGGATAAATTTACGAAAATATCCAGAGAGTCCTAAGTATTGACCCTTGGGTCCAAGTGACCGAGCCGGAGCAGGTAGAAGCGTGAAGGGTTCCGTGGCTTATTTTCTACACTACGGAGGTGGAATCATAATTTATAACTCTGTTAAAATTGCAATAAATTATTGTTTCTGTAAATATTATATTAAGTCACCAGTATTCTATAAATTTATTGTCAGTTTTGCATAAGGTACCATCTACATGGGAGAAACATAATGATATAGGTGTGAGCGGATACGATAAAATTTTATCAATATCCAATTTCTTCTCAAGAGATACCTACTCGCAGCAACTGCCCAAATAAGTCCCTCTCCATACGAACTTTCATTAATTTGCCGAATACAGCAATTTTTTTCTTCGGCACGGAAGTTGAGTATTTTGTTTTGTTTTATGGGCCGTTTAAATCTGGTACTGTCGTCTGAGCATTCCTGGATAAACTTTTCCCGCTGCTCACTGCCAAGTTTTTCGACATTTATTAGAAATTTGGTAACATCATGTTTTGCTGCTCTACCAGTTGAAATATTATAAAATAATTTCTTATTTAAGTCTGTTGCGAAAGGATTAACATTGTCTTTGATATTTTCAATTATTTTGTATAATGATTTCAAATGTTTTCTCATCAAACTTGCTCGCAAATCTTCAGTTATATCTTGATTTTTTTTCAAACCTGTGCATTCATATGTGTAAGTGTTACTGTACTGTTTATAGTATGGTTCAAGGCCCAACGTTGACGGGCTGGATATGAATTTATAATATACTAGCTAATGACCCGCTGCGTTGCCAGCATGTAAATACATTTTGAAATAATACACTTCTTTTCAAATTTTGTTGTTGATTTTCTATTTATTATTATTTTTTAAATCCGATATCATAAGTCGCTTGCCAATGAGTTCAGTGACGCATTTTAAGCACTCCAGAACTGCTCTAGAGCGCCCCGGGCTGTTTATAGGCGTTCCAGTATATCAGAGTTTTACGCAACCGAAGTTTTTTTTTCGGGATAAAAAATAGCCTATATTACTCTCCTCTATAGCCGATTCGATTGACCGGATTAGATCGATCTGGTTCAATTTAAGTTAACCACACTCTGTTCGATTCAAGCTGGATCAGTGCACCCTCATCAACAAAAAAATGATCTAGATGAGAAGAAGTTCACTTAAATTGAACCCAAATCGATCTAATCTGGGTCAATCGAATTCACCTTATATAGAGATACGTGATATTAATTCAAGATCGGTCCAGCCGTTCTTGAATTCAAAAAATAATAAAGTTACGTCGGTTGAATGCAAGCTTAAATAAATGAAACATGCAACGTTGTTTCATGTTGTCAAAAAAAGTTGGGTTATGTTGTTATGTAATGTGAATGAGTTTGTTTACAATTAAATTAATAATTAATTCAAAATTAATTTCTTTTTCCGAGATGCGTAACCTATCCACAAACCTTTCTTGGGATGGCCATAACAACCTACCAAAGTTTCATATTAATCGGATAAGTGGTTTTGGAGCGCATATCCGGATACCCCGTGAACTTTGATTTTTATATATATAGATGACACTCCTGTCAGTTTATTTCCAGCATCAGCATTGGACGCGTCTGCTCCATGGTGAGATCAGGCAGGATCCTTGAAAAGGTTTTTATTTGTTCTTCTGACACCAATTGACCCATCCTCAAAGCTGGTTAATAAACCTGGATGTGACTCCTCCACTTTCATCAATTTTTCATGGTAATAGACAAGATAACGTGAATAATTCTGCTGATTAAATGCGAAAAAGATATTTGCCATACATGGCAGAACCCACTTAAGTATACAGAAATCAGCCGTCCGTATACTCTGATCTAGAATCGAAAATGGTTTTGATTTTTCACAATAGATTAAATTTAGGAGTAACTTTTCCGAATAAATGAATTTTAAAAAGTGCCGTTTTTCAATGAAAATGAGTTACGTAATGAGCTCATTACACCACTAGTACGATAATACAACTTATTACGTAACTCAAACAGGCTAAAATAAGTTACGAAATAGGCTCTTACCATGTGTGGGTCGTACATAAAATATACATCACTATTTAATGAAAAAATACGATTTTACAAAATATACATAACTTCTTCCACGTAATTATAATAATTCACTTCACTTGAGGCTTGAGGTTTTCATCCAGTTTCTTTCTATATTTTGCAGGTAGTGCAATAAAAGCAGAATAACAGTCACGGTGATACCGTTGAAAGTCGACCACTTCCTTTGGTAAATGAACATTGCTCATCTTCAAATTATTAGTTCGCTGAACGATCAGAGTTTCCTGACATTTTTTCATTCCGTAAAGGATAATAATTTATGCTTTTTTTTTTTAAACAAAACACACAGCATTTTTCGATTTCGGACATTATTTTTTTTCAATGAATATAGCAATAGGTATAAGCAAGCATAAAGCAAGTGGAATACACACATCAAAATGGTCTACTGAAGATTAATGCCTACCTATATCTATCAGAAATTTGTTGCTGATTTTATCTACAGAATATTTAAATTTAACAAGCTTGCAAAAAAAGCCGATATAAGTTGTTTTGTCTCAAAATGCAAAGACAGATAGTTCTTGTTCCCTAGACTCATTTGATGAGTAGATATGTACCTATATAAGGAGTAAAAAATACTGAAATTTCGACTGGAAGGATAGGTAAGGAGACTGCAGATTCTTCAGCGTTGCCACCTTTGGTAGATTTCTACTTTTCTGGTAGATTTATCTACTTTTCTGGTAAATTTTCAGGTTTTTTTTTGTAAAATATTAGTAGACTGAGCTTCTAGTAGAAAATCTAGTAGATTCAGGTAGATTTTACTTTGTTACATTCAGTTCCCTAAAATACGACAGAAATACTAATATCGATTGTGGAAATAATTCAAATCGAAAAACGGAACATGCCCAATGTATTTTAGTGCGTAGTGTGCTGTAAGAATAGCGTCAAATGAACTTGGTTTGAATACTGCTAAGTTGGTTTATTTCTCGTTGGTTGAATCTCATATCAGGTATGGCATTGCATTTTGGGGTAACTGTTCTAATAAATTGTTTGATTCTGTTTTTGTCATTCAAAAGAGAGCAGTGCGCTATTTGTGTAAGGTTGGATATTGGGAGCATTGCAAGCCACTATTTTTAAAACATAAAATACTTACAGTATGCTGTATATTTATCATGGAAACTGCTTGCCTTATGCACAAAAAACATTATGATGAGTTAGAATATCCAAGAACTTATCCAACTAGGCAACTTCTTAAAATTCAGCTTCCTATACCCAAGACTGCATTGGCGCAAAATTCACTAATTTATAAAAGTAGGCAAATTTTTAATCATCTGCCTGTTAACTTAAGGCAGATAGGTGGTTTTAAAAAGTTTAGACTAGAGCTCAAAACATTTTTACATGGAAAAGCCTACTATCATATTAATGAATTTTTAAATGAAAAATTTTAATTTTGTTTGTTTCATTGTTTTGTTTTGTTCTGACCGCAACCTTTATGTTTTTTCTGTATTGGCTGTACCTTCTATATGACTCTATAGTTTGATGTAGTAAAAATTGTACATGTGTTGCTTAGGATTATGCTTTGACATTTATGTTTATGTTTATTTTTTATTTTATTGATTGTACCTCTTTTTGTTTTTTTATAACCCGATAATTTTTAATTACTTGCACATTATTTAAGATCATGCTTTGTCAATGAAATTTATTTTTCCGACAATAAAGTATATTTTGATTGATTGATTGATTGATTGTAATGTCTTGTTTTGGACTTTATTCATATCGTTTTTCATCTGTAAAACCAAGACGGAAATTCTCATTAGGTCTGTTCTTCAGAAATCACAAACCAGTCAGAGTGAATTTCATTGGTTGAAACTAGTTTTCTCTAACTGTTTCTGACTGTTTTCAACCAATGAAATTCGCTCTGACTGGTTTGGGTTTGTGATTTTTGCAAAAACAGATCTATCAGAAACTAAAATCGCTATGACAGACTACGACTGTATCCACTTCCAAGTGCCTAATATTTTCCAACTTTCTTATTAAAGGTCGAATTTATATAGTCGTTCTTTGACTCTTCCTTGGCAGTCGTGAGTTTAGAATGGACACTTGCTTCTATTTGACAAGTTAGTCATTTCAATTCCAAACTTTCAAGGCTTCCTTAAGGTCTGAGAAAACCTCAAGGAGTGACTATAAATTCGGCCCTAAAGAAATTACGAAAAGTTTGTTTTACGGGAGTTTGTACCTTTGACATCGACGATCCCACATAACAGTGAAAGAACATTCATATTCTCAGAATATTCCCTCAAAGTGCTTTTTGGAATATTCTTTTAGGAATGTTCAATGAATATTCTAAGATTGTTTCCATTGAAATATTCGTTTTTGAACGTTCTATTTATGTACTAGGAATGTTGCTTCTATGCACCTACCTGAAAGATTGTGCTGAGAACCTACTTTATATAACATTATTTGAATATTCTCATACGAACATTATTACAATGTACCCTAAAAAATGTTCCTTCGGCTAATATCTCTATCTAGTATTAAGAATATACCTACCAAGTTGTACTGAGAAGTTTATGTAGGTAGGTAGTCATGATAAGAATATTTCCATATTGTTCACCTAATTATCTAAAGTACCTACTCAAAAACTTAATTGAACAATTAAACAATAATGCTCTATCTAGAACCTACTAAGAATATTATAGGTATATTCTTTTTCATTTGCTTTGTAGGACTTCCAAGAGAGGGAGCCATGCGCTATTAAAGATCTACATCTTGCCTTGCGTTTGAATCACCTTGGAACTTGTTTCTCTCAGTTGGCGTGCTTCGAGAGAGCATAACAATCTCGAAACCGGAGCTTTGGTTAAACACTTGTGTTTTCCAGAGAAATTTTCCAACAATTCTCTCACTGCCTTTAATATAAAAGGACTGGAAGGAGCATTATTTGGAAAAGAAAATTCACATTCCAAGTATATCCTTAGAATCAAACAAGAATGTTATGTCTAGGATGCATATTGAGAATGATATATGTAGATATATTCTAAGAATATTTCAAGTATATTGGTATAATATTCTTTTGAGAACATAACTATAATGTCATAAAAACATTCTTTGAATATAAGAATATACATTTCGAGCATATTTTTAGAATCAAACAGGAATATTCTTTGCAGGATGTACTGAGAATCTCATAGGTATATTCTAGGAATATCCTAATGGATTTCCCAGGAAGTTCTTGGGTATTGCAAACAGTATTTCTACAATCTTTTCTCAGAACATTCTCAGGACATTCGCAATCGTTTTGGCGAACATTCTAGGCACATTCCTCTTAAAAAAAGAACATTCTTAGTACATTCTAAGGATGCAATTTTGTTATGTGGGATGTTATAACTTAGAAAAAAAGGTTTGTAGTGGTTTGTAGTAGATTTAATTAATATATTTTTATTTACGCGTCTTTTAACACAATCAATTTTTTTGACAAATTCATTTAATGACATGTTTTAAGTACCGACGAAGGTTTTTGACGTCATTAATTTGTTTCAGTCAATTATTATTTGTTAAAAAAGGAAGGCAAATGATGTCAAAAGTACATACCTTCGTGAAGCAAATAGTACATTTTTCATACGTATATACAGGATACCTATATGAGATATAATTAAGGGATTTTTGGTATTTTTCAAAATTGCTTCAGTAGATTTTTAGTAGATTCAAACAAAGAAGCTAGTAGATTCGCTAAAAAAAACCTGGCAACGCTGAGAGTCTTATCATAGCTGGTAACTCGACACTAAACACTGCTTGCTCTGTACCTACCTACTCTTAGGCTGCCCATGATTTTATAGTGGATTTTATACATAAGTACTATAGGCATACGTATACACTTTTTTTATATTTTTTTTTATAAATAAATACTTATTTAATTTCACATGAATCGCAGGAATTAAATAAATTTATAGAATACTGGTGACATATTATAATATTTACATGGTAGAAACAATAATTTATTGCAATGTTAATAGAGTTATAAATTATGATTCCACCTCCGTAGTTTTTTACACGTATGTTTTTTAGTGAATAGATTGTCGAAAACGATTTCCTAAAACTTGAAATTTTGCTAGATGCATATATTCATAGGGAAATTACCAAAAACAATCGTCCGCTGCCTTTATGTCGGTGGAAAAGTCGTCCGCTGGTGCCTCCTAACGCGTTTATGCTCAGAACCTTTATCTTGCTTGATCCCACCAGCGGACGCCTTTTCCACCGACCTACAGGCAGCGGACGATTATTTTCGTAAATCTCAATAAAAAAAGTAGCTTTCATCAAAATTTCAAGCTTTAGGAAATAGTTTCCATAATTACAGTTTTCGGCCCTTTTTGGGCCATCAGCGGACGCTGATTCCACCACCGCCCAACCTGCGGACCATATCTAGGGTACTTTATGAAACATAACCTTCTACTCGTGAAAGTTTCGTGCTTTAGGAAATCGTTCCAGATTTTCGTTTTTTTCCCGACTTTGCAACCCGCTGGCAACCCTCTCCACCAGCGGACGTCCCTCTGGCATCTCAGCGTCATAAATACTATAGGTTAATCATGAAACGGAGCTTTAGGAAATCGTACCCTATTTTGTACGCGGGAGGCAGGGGTATAAGGATACTATATATTTTTGGAATCGGGAAATTATGCTCTTCAAGATTGTGAAGCCAAATATAGGCATCTCACTTGAAAAAAGCTGAAAGCATGCATTCTACATTTCCGACATTCAATTTTGGCTTCTGACCATAGATTCTGAAAATTTAACCAAAACTGTACAACTTTTGTATTTACACCTTACTTCTACCTGTAAAGGTTAAGGCTGTAGGTGGGGTGTCAATCTATAAAAAAAACACCCTGTACATGCTGATCTCCATTACTGACCTCCGTAATATAATGACATGATACGTTCATATCACCTATCAACCTATCTGTGCCAATACGTAAGCATCTTTCCTTTCCGATCGCACGGAACTCGAACTTGCCTATAGTGCGATTGTGGTTTGGAACAGCCCAGCTGTCTCGACTTTGCAGCGACTTTGAGGCGTCAGCCGGGTATTTTGTTACTGGGAATTTCACGCACTTTTTAATGATTTAAGTCCCAAACTTTTAAGTTAAAGGCGCCATTGGGGAGTTTTAACCTCGTTTTCGACCCCGGGTGACAACCTTTTTGCAGGGGACGCTAACCTGCTGACGGGTATGAGAAGTCATATTTTTCCATAAATAATCGATCTGAACCAAAATTTTTCTTTTAAGTAAAGGGCGCCTAAAACAAAAAATTCAATTTTTTAAGAATTTCTTAAGACACTGAACGCAGGGGGTGGGGTGTTGTCACCCGGCGGATTATTGAAGGCCTACATATGGCGCATCTATTCCTATAAAGTTTAGCCTTTTAAGTTTCCGACTCCTTTTCTTGCGGTCAGCTCTTAGACTATAACTAATGGTTCAAAATAAAATAGTATACATAATTCGGTGGAAAGTTTTCACATTATTGTCTCGAGAATTAGTTGATCTCGGCGCTTCGTACCTCGGTCAACCATAGTATCTCTCGACAATAATGAAACACTTCCGCATGTATTTAATATACTATTATTTACAATCATTCGAATTTTGTAATTTTTATTTGAATGAAAACTAAAAAAACAATTTTTTCCAATTTACTTTCGGCCCACTGAAGGAAAATAAACTTTTGACCCGTGGGTGAAAAGTAAGCGTTAAAAATTACAATAAATTTTTCCTACAACCACATACGAAAATGACAAAATCCGCACTAGCTGGTTCTTTGGAAAGTGTGAAATATCACACACGTGCTGAAAGTACTTTCAATACGCTTGCTAAAAGTACTTTCAGCACACGTATGTGGAAAATACTGTTGACATTATTTGTGATTGATATCACAATTTACTTTCAATACGTGGATTGAAAGTACTTTCAGCACGTGTATTGAAAATGAAAAGAAATAAAATAAGAGAAAATTGGTGTAAATCGGATTCTGGTTGTAGGAAAAATGGTGTAGATCACTTGTAAGAAAGCGTCTTTCATACACTCGTGTGATTTTCGCCTCGCACGAAAAAACACTCGTGTGAAATTTGTCACTTTCTACACTCGTAATGTAATATACTATTAACAATTTCATTTACTTTCGTCCCACGGGAGGAAAGTAAACTTTTGACCAGTGGGTGGAAAGTAATGGTCAAAAAGTGACACTTAGGTTGTACTTTTTGAAAAACTAAAGATATTTTTAGGGAAATTATCAAGACTTTCACTCAGCTACTGGTCGAAGAAAATTTTTACAAACTCTTCTCATATGCTTTTATTGTATTGCATAGTTCAGGCTACAATGTATCATCATTCATCATTATAGGATGTTGGGTGCCCGAAGTTTTGCTTGGGCCTTGGGGCCCAACTGAATCAAAAAGAGGCCCTGCTTACCTCAATTCTTGTTGAAATCGAGTTTTTATAGTGTGAACTCTCTCTTTTAGTCCTTTTATATTGGGTAACGTTACATCCCTTTCTGCCGTTGCTGTCGTTAGATGCACAAAGACACCTGATTGCTGGTGCTCAATCCTGGACCTGATAGATTGTTTGTGGAGCTTTTGGGGTCTGTGAATCTCAATCGTCCTCCAAGAGGTTCCTAGTAGTACCCCTCCATCAAATAGCTGTATACTCAAATTAGCGTATTGTTGTGCCGTTTTGGGAACCATCCATCCCGTCTGTATTAACACGTTGACGGACACTCAATTTTATGGCGGGTTGATGTTTGAGCAATAGCGGCATATGCCGCATGTTGCATTGTGTTTACATGAACATTGACGTGATATACCGCGTAAACTTTTTCGGCTTCAGTGGGAGCTAGCGTTATTTGCCGACGATTTTACATGCCTATGGGGTGTTAATCTAGAAACCTAAAAATTTATATTTGGAATGGATAGTAAATTTATTTTTCCAGAACGCAAAAGAAGCAATAATTTTGTGCAATAATGCGTATTGTGGCGCAATTTGGCGCCTATTTTTTTGTGTTCGGGTACTGTTTTTGATGTTTCTGGTAGTGTTTGATAAATTCGCAGGGAAAACAGAAAAAAACACCCTGACCATGCAATCACTGCATTGGGAATCCACCACTATGCGATCAGTATATTGATACATAGCATTCCCAAATGCTGCTCTGTTATAATTTAAATAGAAATTATTATCTTTTTTTTGTTCCTTTAATAAAATATTTGATTTTACTGATCGAGAAACGATTCATTTAATTTAAAAAAAAGTGCGGTATTTCCCGCAAGTGACAACCTACGCACAATATGGTTTTTAATTGGACATGACGTCATATGACGCTGACAATTTTATGATTTATGTTGAAAGTACTCATCAAAAGATCACTTTTGACACAAATTAAGTTAATTTATCTCAAAAATTGGCAAAGATATCAAGGTGCAATTTTACACTGTCACCTATAATTTTGGTGTCATTTCTCACAATGGGAGTCTGACGTCAAATGCCGCGGGTGTCCGTCAACGTGTTAAGGGTTCCACCATCTCCTTGGAAGCTGGAGCCTCTCACCTGCAAACACATGTACTCTTCAATATTATAGCCAGTTGAATTACCGTTACCTGATGTCTTGAAAATTACCTTATCATCCTTCAAGTTTAAATTAAGTTAATTTTACGTTTATTTCCTGGTACATTCCAAGTAGTCCAAATTACTATAAACACATGTCTAACACTCACAATCCTCAATTAGTGGATCTGTACACCAGGTTTAAATAGATCTATTTACGTCGGTATTTTGAGTATTTTGGTATTGATTTAAGGGGTGTGAACCGTACTCAGTTATCACACTTCACTTATTCGAACTCAGTGAATGTAATTAGGAAATTAATTATAACTTTTGATCACCACAATAAGCCAGAATGTAAGGTAAGGTTTGTGAACTTTAAGACTGTTTTTCATATTTCTGGATAGGTAGATATTCAGTTTTACTGGCTTTATTTACATTATTGACTGATTTGGGCCAGTGATTATTTTTATTAAAATTATTGAAATATAAATATTGATGTATCCTTTTATCAGGGCCGTACTACTGTTCATTAAATACTGGATTGAATAATAAGAGAGTTATTTAAATTTCAGGCTTTCATTTTGTTATTTCCTATTGGAAGTTTTAGGTCGGTGCAGTATTATTTGGCATCAGAGATTTCCCGTTTTCACATCATCAGGGACTCCGTTTAACTGTAGGGCACTAAAGCAGGTGTCGCTCATTTCTGATTTTAGTTACTCACACCCGTCTCCGCAGTGAGAGCTAGTCGGCCGCCCTGAAAACGGAGGTACCCTTTTTGTTTTGTTTTTTTTTTGAACTGCCACCCCCCCCCCCCCCACATAGGTAACTCATCCACCCCTAGTTAAATCTGTCTATTTAACATCTCTTTCCCCTTCTATATTTTTATTAAACCAGTATTATTAGGGTTTTGCTAAAAGAATATAACAAAGTTGGCACATTTTCAACAAAAGTGTCATATTTGCAAAGCTGTATCTCACCAACTACTAGAGTTGCCAAGCTCCGGTAGAGCTTTAGCTGCAGTAAAGCTTATCTACTTTAGGAAAGGTGTGAGTCAGAAGTTCCTTTTTTTTTTGTCAAAAGTTAAGGTTTTTTGGTTTATTTGGTTATATCTCAGGTAGCACAACTTTTCCAGGATTGCAAATCTAGATCAAAATACTACCCATGTGGATTCTAGCAAAATAGTACATACATATATCAAAAATTAGGTTAACCCTAATCATTGCAATGTGGCTCTTTTTTGTATACAATATTACTGGAGAATAAGGATGGAAGAAAAATTTGGAATTTGGTGAATGGAATCTGTATTAAAAGTGAGATGAATCACGAAGATACCTAAAAGTTTATCAAAACGGAGAAAAAGAGCCAATAGAGAAGAAAACACAATGCCGGCAGTAGCAATTTAGGAAAAACAGGAAATCGCAAAAGTAAATGGTAATGTAATAACGACTATACAATCAATCCCTACGAAGGCGGTATACCTACTGTTAATACAAATACGTAAGACAACAGCCAAAATCACGTCCAAACTAGCAATATAACAGGACTTCGCGTTCAATTTGCCACCATTCTTGACAAACCGGCGTCTAAGGTGAAGAACAGACGAGCCGTCACACTTTTAACCGTCCACAGGTAAAAGAGTAATCATTGAGAACCACCACAACCTGGAACCTTATTCTTGAAACAGGGAAGCAGCGTCCTCAGGAGAACGATTGTTCCTTATTCTTTCTTGATGATATGCAACTGATAACATAAGTAACAAAAACGAAACAGTCGTTCTCCTAGGAACGCTGCTCCCCTGTTTCAAGAATAAGGACCCTGGGGTTGGATTTTCGTTTCAGGGTGTAGACCTCCATGAGAGTAAGTAATTTGTCGTCTTCATCATCGTCGTTAACTTTTCGATTACGTTGACAAGGATAAAACCTTCATTCTATGAGAAAGCTCTACTCTTTCCCCCATTACCTATCTTAAAATTTTAAGTCCAGTCGGGAGCAGACACAGCTGACCTCTCTGACTAGACTACGCTGACGTTCGTTTATACCTTAAGACAGCAGAGCACAACTGACGACGCTAACGTCATTTTCCTCCTGGCCGTATCACTAGCTTTTCTTGTGCTCCGATATGCGTGTGTTGTTGCCATTCGCTTTGTCATTCCCATGTATTCCGCGCTATTGTGATTCCATAATATTTCTGCAGTAGCCAATAGATTCCTGGCGTCTTTGGCAGATCTCAGGCTTTGTTTCATGTTTCTCCAAGAGTTAAAAGTGTTCCAATGCAGCTGTGTTTTCGCTACATTTTTCTAGTGGTTTCTTACTCATCGTTTTTTTCTTAATTTCCAGGAATACATAGATACCTATTATTCTAAAAAACACTTTCTCCAGATTTCCCAATTGCGTTGCAAAAGTTCCAGCTCACAAATTTTGCTTGCCACCTTCCGGAAGAGTTCAAATCACACCACTTTTACGTGAATGGTGGTTCGAATTCTTGTTCAGATTCCGATCGGTGTTCTCATAATAATTTATCAACATTTTTTTTCTAGCCCAACTTTGACCAAGTCTAAACACTAGGTTTATTTATTTTAAAACAATTATTTTTAGATGTTGGAGTTGAAACATTTGTTGAAGTTTGTGATTATAATGAGAGATGTAGTAAAAAATTTGGTCCTTTAATTAGAAGTAACTCGAATGAAAACTTAAATGAAAGGTAACCAATTTGCTTTTGTTTAGGTTTTACTTTTTGAAAAACTAAATATATTTTTAGGGAAATTATCAAGACTTTTACTCAGCTGCTGGTCGAAGAAAATTTCTACAAAGTCTTCTCATATGCTTTTATTGTACTGCATAGTTCAGGCTACATTAATCAAAGAAATAAATATGAATTAATATTTTCAGCGGAATTAGCTGAAAAAGTAGGAAAATTGTTGGACGATGGCAGTTATTTAATTTTAAACAATTTAATCAAACATTTAATTGGATTTTCTGAGCATCTAAAATTAACACCCGAATTTATGAAGGTGAAGTTTCTATAGAAATAAAATAATGTATGAGTATTTATGAATATAAAAATTTTAGTTGATATCACAAGTATCTCAGGAATTGAAATTGAATAACAGAATTGTAAGGGAAGCATCCAAAAACAACAGACATAAAGAAATATTGGATGAATTCGATAACAAATTAAATATTACAAATTCTAGCAATACTGAGGATTATTCTTTTAATAATAATAGAAGGTATAATATGGGTTTGTATATGCTTTCAAGAATTTATATTTTTTTACGTACGAAATCATTTTTAGGTAAACAAATTTCCTACGTCCTCATCTTCTCTTCTCTAATTGGTTTTGTGATTTTGTGTTACATAATTCGAAAATTGACAATCTATCCTCAGCCAAATATGACGCTCGATGATAATATTGAGTATGGACATGTTCTTTATGACGATATGTAAAAATAAAGCAATTAAGTATTGAATTGTGTTTTATTTAAGGATTTTATTTGCACTTAGCTGCTTTCTCTTACGTTCATAATTTCTCTGGTTTGTTATCCTTTTCATTTTTGACCTGCCTCCGCTCTCCTCCAAAGATTATTTGGCTGTAACTCGAAATTGACAAAATGTTTTCCTAGATAAACACTAAACTTTAAGCTAATCTGTAGTTGTACCGAATCACATGTGGTTGTAATAACTTATTCAAAATCAAGGATAATCTTCTGAATACCCACCTTTTATGATAAACCCAGATGTCAGGTAACTGATACCGTTGCTGAAAAGAATTATATTCGAAGCATTGTTTTTTCAAGATAGAATAACATACTTAAATTGTTTGTATAACAATAAAATTATCAAGGGTGAAATATAAACTGATAGTTAAATGTTTAGTTATAATTAAGATATAAAGTAGGTTAAGATTCATGAATAAATTTGTAGAGGATATCTTATTCATTTCACACCCTTGATAATTAAGTTAGAAATTAGGGAACTTTTTTTTATTCACTGATTAGGTTAGAAATTAGGAAATTGGAATAGAAGGTATAATAATTACAAAAAGGGAAAGATTTTCAATTAAATGGGAAAACGTTAAATATTCAATTATTGATTTTACATAATGTAACTAGCGAACTCTGTTGGAGAGCCATCAAACTGGATTACAGGGTGAATCAAGTCGAAAATGGTATAGCATTCCCAACGTCATATTACGTAGTGTTTAGGTCCGTTTAAGGATTCAAAGTCGGATTCCGACGAACCAACCGAAATTTCTTTTCCATTTTAGTCGAATTTTGGTCGTCAGGAAGTCAATTTTTTGTTAACAGTTATAAAAACAGTGGGTACCAACACTTGTGATGGCCAGTAGGGTACTAGTTACTACAACTATGCCAGTAGCTTTGTCAGTGATAATTTTTTGTAGAAGTTTATGTATAATTGCAAAGGGGAGAACGCATATAAAAATTTGTGTTTTTGCAAGAAAAGGTGAAAGCATCTACAAGGAAAGAAAATGGGTCGGGAAACCACGAAACGAAGTCGGTTTTGAAGAAAATCGAGACTAATGGCAACATATCTTGTCGAATTTAAAATACAAGATGGACTTGACGAATAAACTTGTTATGACTTTCAATTCAACAAAAATATTCAGTCATCCGTGTTTATGGATTGTTCGTAAACAAACACAGAAATGATGCCTTTAAAGCAATAGATATAGCTTTAGATATTGATATTAACGAAATAAAAACAGTAGTGCTTTTTAAAACGTACCAAAAATTTAGAAGAAAAGTAGCCTGTACTCAAAAGTCTGGAGCAAACCATAATAATCTATTGAAAATCGCTTATCGCTTGTGAAATCAACGCTGTGCGCTGTAAATAGGTGGGAGGCTGAAGGTAGAACAAGCAAATACAAAATTTTAAATTAAAATAATTTATTAAACCAAAAAAAAAGTACAAGATTATACAAAGTTTGTAACACAATTTTCAACTCTACAATTACTGCTACATTCTGCCTTTCATTTATCTGTTTTGATGCAGACAAATATGCAATGCTATAACTAATTCCATTCAAGCGTCTATATTTTAAATAAAATGCGTTCTCAAATGCCTCTTTAATCCCGGCGACATAAAAAAGACCGCATTTAATGTCGAGAATGGGCATTATGAATATGCACGAATGCCCTTCGGCCTGAAGAACGCCCGGCGACGTTTTAAAGGCTTAACACCGTCCGTTCTTACAAGCCTACAGAACCGAATATGCTTTGTATATATGGATGACATTATTGTCTACTGAACCTCCTTACAAAAACACATGATAAACCTAAAATCAGTCTTTCAACGACTACGCGAAAGTCACCTAAAAATCCAACTTGATAAATAGGAGTTTCTAAGGAAGGAAGTGGCTTTCTTAGGCCATATCGTAACAACGGAAGGCATTAAACCAAACCCTGACAAAATCAAGGCGATATTAAAATACCCGATTTCAAAAACAACAAAAGTAATCAAGGGATTTCTCGGACTTCTAGACTACTATCGTAAATTCATTCCGAATTTCGTTAAAATAACAAAAACCGTTAACCAATTGTCTCAAAAAGCACGCGACCATTAATGTAAATGATCCCACCTTCGTAAAAACATTCGAAGACTGTGAAGTATTATCAACCAACGAGCCGCTGTTGCAATATGCCAACTTCTCCAAATAATTTAACTTAACTACAGATGCAAGCAGCTTTACCATAGGTTGTGTACTCTCACAAGGTCCGTTCGGACAAGATAAACCAATAGCTCACGCATCTAGGACATTAAATTCTGCCGAGCAAAATTATTCAGTAATTGAAAAAGAGCTCTTGAGTATTGCTTTGGGGAACGCGGGAACGCGTTATTTTAGACCATATTTATTTGAAAGAAAATTTAAAATCATCACTGACCATCGCCCACTCCAATGGCTGATGAACTTAAAAGAACAAAGTTCACCCTTAGTTCGATGGTGTCTCAAACTCGAGAAATTCGTTTATCAGATAATTTATAAAAAAGGGAAATACAACGCGAATGAAGTAACTGATACTTCGCCAATACCACCTGAAAATAACGACAGCAACCTTGACTCAAATCTACCGCCTGTTCTGCAGTACATGCAAGAATACAACGATAACCCCGTTCTAGACAGTCTGCTTTTGAACACAAGTCGCGGACCCAATGATCAAATTACAACAGCTTTTGACAATAATGAAAACAATCCTGATGTTGCGACCGACAAACAGTCAATTACTGGCCAAGATGACCCTAACGAATTTAATGATAATGACAACGTACATATACCGATTCTGAAAACCCCATTTTATCTATTCACATTACTGAAAAACCAATAAATTATTTCCTGTGTCAAATAGTCATTATAAAAAACGAAAATAACCCCAGAATTGAAATAAAGAAAATCTTCCAAAATCCTGTGAATAGAACCCGATGGTATATGTACATATTTACGTAACAAACGATCCATTCCAAGCGCAAATTATCCAATACATGAAAGAATACGTAGAACCAAAGAGGCACTAATAAAATGCTTTGTGTCTGTGTATTCAAGGAAGATAGACACCACAGCCGCGAAATTGAATTTCGCGCCCGCCACACCTTACGTGCAAAATGTGCCAAATCCTTGTCAAATCCATACATTTTTTCTGTAACTCTACATAATTTTCTCATAGTTGCATAAAAAATAGTATGTATACCATGACCGCGAAATTTTTTTAGCGTCCTCGATATTATCTTGCCTCGGCCGCAAGCGGCCTTGGCGATAACTTTTCTCTATGTATGCTAATAAGGCATTTCGCGGCCTTGGTATAAAAATAACTATTACTAGTGAGCTTAAAGGGTTAATCAAGCCCCTTTTTGATCTATGCCCTGGACTGATTGATTTTAATTTTTAATTGACTAGACTACCTACGTTTACTACGTAGTTTAAGTGCGTTTATAAGTTTCAAGTAACAGAAGTTTGTGCGCAATTAAAGAGGAATTTATGATGTTTTCTAGCTTTTCTTATTGATAGGTTATAGAATCAATCAATGAATCAATTTGCTTTTGCAAAGATGTCAAATCGATGTAATGTAAGAATATGTCCTCGTCAGGTGAAGTAGTGTCATCAACCTGTGAAAGGGTTTGGTCGGTAAATTTTCGTGGATTTTTGAATATTTGTTTGTGATAAGTATTTTGCGTGGTAGTGACAGTTAAGTCATTACTTTGCAAGACGTGTTCTGGTTTATATAAAGGATTTGTTTTGCCCTGGCGGTCGGTTAGTTTTTTTTTTATAACCTATTGTTCCGGCAGCCTTATTCTGTAACTTGCGACCGCAGAGAATTGCGCAATTGTTGCTGTCAAGTCGCTGTCAAACGAGAGTTTTCTATTCAAAAAAAGCAACTTGCGACCGGTTGCTGGTTTCTATGTAGTTGCTGTTCTTTCGGTTTTCGTTGGCTTTATAAATTACCTTTTTTTATGCTCGTTCATTTTATTATGAATATTTTTATAAATGCCTGAGATTATCTACTTATGTTTATTTAATTCGTGATTAATTAATTGGGTATCGTTAACAATATCGATTGGTTCTTCTAATTAGACGTGACTAAAGATCAAATCGATTGGTTTCTGTTTTGGTACCTGAAGGATTGAATTGTTATACCCTATAATAGAAAAGTTTAATTTTTCAAATCGAGTTTTGGTTTGGTTTGGACAAAACTAGAGTCTGCATGTGCTCTAATAATGTACAGTGAAATCTTTCAACAATAGAGTTGCTATTCGGGTTTAAGGGCAAGGTGAACTGCCAATTGGTCTTATAAAGTTTGGCGAATTCTTTGAGGATATTTTGGTTGAATTCGGTACCATTATCAGATACGATGTTTTCTGGGATTTTATAATTTGAAATAAACTGTAAGAGAGATTGATACACGTGTACGGTAAATAAGCTCGGTAAGACATAGTCCAAATTTCGAGAAACTATCACAAATTGTTAATGCAACAATTTTTTCACATTTGAAAGTATCCACATGAATGGTTTCAAATGGTTTTTTAGGCGTAGGTGTTAATTGCAATTTTATTAATGGGTGGGTGACGTTCATATTATTTTACTTGTTGACAGATTGAGCAACTCTTTATGAATTTTGTGACATCATCATTCATTTTGGGCCAATATTATTTTAGGCGTAGTTGGTCAATCCTTTCGTGAATATCTCTATGGTTGATGATACCTTTATGTTGGCTTTTAATTAAATTTTTCTGCCTATCTTCCTTATTTACATCACAAAGCATTTTATTATAAATATTTCAAAAACTTGTAAGATGCGCATTTAAATGTTTGCGGTATAAATTCACACATTTGTCTAAACAGCATTTCGTCTTCGTCATTTTGAAAAAGAAAGACTTATTGCCTCTTTGGTTCTACATATTCTTTTATGTATTGGATAATTTGTGCTTGGAAAGAATCATTTGTTACGTAAATATACCATCGGGATCTATTTACAGGATTTTGGAAGATTTTCCTTATTTCATTTCTGGGGTTATTTTCGATTTTTATAATGACATTTGACACAGAATAGTTATTTTTGTATCTAGTGCGGGAAATCCCATTTTGGTGAACGAGAACGAAAGTTTTTTGACGACGCGCAGCGGAGTCAAAAAATCGTTCGAGTTCACCAAAAACATTTCGCACACGAGTTGCAAACAACGTTTTTTCTACAGACAGAATTGAAATATTTTTGGGTCATATCAAAATCAAATAATTCAAGGAAATTCTATTTCAGAACAGCCTGTTAAATGGTTGCTACGGATTTTTTTTTTTTTTTTAAATGACACCATGCACCACATACTTCTTGTCAAAGTTTTTTCCTAAGGTCTGACCGACGCGGCATCATTTCGGTAAAAAATGTTAATTAGAAATAGAAATTGTAGAAGAATTTGTAGTTCCCAATATAATAATACAGCTAGTTTTGCAATTGCAGCAAACCTTTTGACTGAAAAATCAAAAAATGATGTTCGCACCAAACCGTCAAAAAAGTGACTAAAACCGTAATTCTAATGTATTTCGAGGATGAATCGAAAAAGTTCAATATCCTGCTCTTATTCAATTTAAGTGGATAGGTCCCCAGAAAATATGAGTTAAATTTTCGTCCATTTATGTATTTTTGAAATATCGCCACTGAGCGTGCACGAAGTATGTTGTAATTAAGGACTTCCGGGCTGTTAATAAGGCACACACGACACTACTTTTAACGAAATATATTCTTGGTGAATTAGACAGATATCGGTGAACCGGATAGCGCGTATGGACGGTAATAACGTCAAGAGTTATTTTTTTAAAGTAAAGCGGTATCATAGTTTCAAATTAGAGTTATCGGAAAACAGTTTAACGTAAAATTTGCCTGTTCGCATCCATTATTTTATAACCGTAGCCTAACTTGTACCTTGTTGAGATTTTGATTTGTGTTGTCTGTTGTTTATGGTCAGGTACAGAGGATTTGCTTTTTCACTATTTTTTGAACAATCCATATTCACTTGAACACAACAAAAATAAAATAAACAATAAACATAACATAACCTATATTATTCCACGGCGTTATTTTTAGGCGTTATTCGAAATAGCGCTTAACGTAAAAGCTGGGTAAATTACGTTATGCGGTAACGTTATTTTAGTACGTAGTGTTAAAAATCGAATCGCGCATAGGTTTAATGTCAAAATAACGTAGGTGCTAATACTGCATGACACTTTTTGGATTACCGATATCTCTCTAATACCTAAACACACAAAAAAATACAAAATCCGATAATTCAAATTTTGACGTTTGTCCAGAATATGACAGAATCAATGACATTCAGAATAAACAACACAGTGCTTGACCCTTTCGTTTTTGACAGGTCAAGGGCGAGTTCAGGAATGACACACCCAGTGTGAGTGTGACACCGGTGCGACGCCCTAGCTGTTCAAAAATGCTAGACGGTGCTATGGGCCCAATGGCCAATTGTCAATTCAGGCACACCCATAAAATCGCACTCACACCCGGTGTGTTATTTCTGAACTCGGCCCAGTAGATTGCCTAATTGTCATCAGTGTGCAAACATCATCTTTTTTTGACAGTTGTAGAAAATATATATTTTTGTGACATACCCCAGAGAGTCTTGGAGCAATCCTCTTCAGGGCTGCCTTACCCCAGAGAGTTTTGCCCTTCTGCGCATCGCCGCCTATACGTGCGGGAACCAGTTGCATCCCCGTATATGTACGTAGGGCCCCAAACCTCGCCCCAAACGTAAGAATTATGTGGCACACCTTCGTAGTGCCCCTTTGGTGATGTACCCACTAGCAGACAATATACGTTAACCTCCTTTTTGTGGTTGTGTGTTTTCCTGAAGAGCAACCCCCAACCTCAGGTCCTAGCCACATTAGCCGCGAGGCGTGTGACAATAATAATAATAATATTATAATATAAGGAAACAAAAAGATATATACATTTATTATTGGTTTATCTACATTTATTTCATTAATTTAATTTTAAATGCCAGTCACATTTCTGATAAATTCACGATAGGAAGGTGTAGAAATACGAGTCAAGGTTCCTGGAGCGGCGCCGCAAGGTGGCAAACCCCAAGAAGCAATACCATATTGGATTCCATCAATGACAAAAGGACTTCCAGAATCACCCTAAATAAACGTATAAATAAATGAATCAGTAGATATATACTAATAAACCGATTCTTACGTAGCATGCTCCGTTGTAGTGTTGATCAGTACACAAATTATGGAAACTATTGAAGACATCCCCACGACCGAAGTCGGCAATTCCTTTCCTGCATTCACTATCGGTCAAAAGTGGCAAACTGACTTTTTGTAAAAGTGGCATATCTTCTCCATAGGTGTCGTTTGTACCCCATCCACATAGATTCCCAATTTTGTGGAATGGTATCTGATCATCAGAATCAACCAATTTGATTGGTTGGGCTTTGGAATCGAATGTAATAGGTTTTTCAAGCTAAAATTAGTTTGTGTGAATATCTTTATTCAAGTAGAACATTTGAATTTAGTAAAAGCCTGATTAGAATTTAAAAAAATTTATTTTATTTACCTCCATAATACCAACATCAAAATATGGGATATCTCCTGCAGTAGTCCGGTTATAGTTGAATTGTGGATGCCAATATTTATTTATGATTTCAATTTTGGTGCCATTTCCTCCACCCAAGACATTGGTTCCCAAGAGAATACTTCCGCTTTAATGTTGAATAAAACATTAATTATGTTTTGAAATAATTTACAAATGATCTACGTTTCGTCCATAATTGTTACCAATTGAGCTGATCCGATAAAATGTTGAGAGCAACTTCTGTTTAATTGCTGCTATTGACTAAATAATAATTATTTTTTAAAGTTTCACCAAATTATGTAATTTCAATTAGTAATATTTTAGATAGGGAACTAACAAGACCACTAGTTAGTGTATTGAATCATTTGAATTATGGATTTAGTTCCTTTAGTCTTACCCATGATCGAATTGACTATCCCAAACACAATGACCAGCCGTCAAAATCCATCTGTCGCCTATAATTGATCCACCACAATAGAAATAATTGAAATCATCATGTAATTGAACCTACGAATGAAAAAAATATTTCAAAAGTGCAAAAGTTCGAATGATTAACAAGATTTAGGTAATATATGGATTAGGGTAGCACATCGTATTTTAGCTTCATACTACTATTATCTTTCTTTTCCTCATTAGGTTTATAAGTTACTGTTAAAGTGACATATTTTTTTGAACAGTTAAGCCTAATTTAAGTGAATCTGTATTTAAATTTGTGATAGTGCTAGTTTTATAGTTATTTTCGTGTTATTATTTAAAATAAGGTTAAAGGCACTTACAATGTATGGGAATTCTCCATCTTCTGCGGTAGTTCCATTTATAATTCCGACAGGGTGTTGGGGTTTTGCTATTACTAGAAAAAATTTAAGACAAATGGAACGATATATGTAATCATACAACAGATACAAAATTATTACAAAAATAAATTATGTAACAATTATTTAATAAAAAATGGGTATTTAAAAATAAAATAAAATAATAATAAAAGTACTACCTACCTTCATTGAGACTAACAGCCAAAATCACAAATAAACAAATAGAACCTACTAGCTTATTCATCTTCGACCAAGTTCTTGAGTAGACAAACTAAAATTGCACAATGATTTCGAAATTTATATGATTCGCAGTTTTGGAAACCATTGTACTTGAAACTGGCATTATCGGTGTTTCTTACCTAGTCATGATAATCGAACGGGATCATTATCGCTAGCTTGAGAAGCACTTGAACACATTATTCAACCCGCAATTATTATAAAAAAGTCTATAGTCCGTTCATAAAGTTTATGGAATTTTCCGACCGCGTGATCTGAGATTTTGGACGCTGATTGGCTAGAGTTTGAGGCCTCGCTAAGACCTTGGGCTTGAGCACTGTTCGCATCAGCGTCCAAAATCTCAGATCCCGCACTTGAAAAAGTCTACAGACTTTATGAACGGACTTTAGATACCATTGCACGCTTCTTTGGTAAATTCGCATTGAAGGCTTTCCAACATCTTTACTCAATATAAAGCAAGTGACATAATCGTCAGACGTAATCAACAGAATAAACAAAACTAGAATTTGGAATATTAAGGGGCTCTGTGAAGAAGGCAGGCACACTTGAAGCACAAAAGTTAAATTTTATGTAGGTAATTGTTTAGCGCTTCGTTAGTGTTTCGATGTGTTTCAATCCCCAAATTAGCCACCCTTGTATTTTCTGATATATTTTGGTTTTTTGAAATAGCGTGCTTACTTCACACCCAGCAGGAACAAGAGAAGCACCAACGTTTAGTTACAGATTAATGGTTAGTGCTTCAATCCCCAAATTAACAACCATTAAATTTTCACCAATGTTCAAAAGTAGATAGATGGTTAGTGCTTCAATATACTTCGATCCGCAAATTAGCAACCCTTATATTTTCACTTTCTAGAAATCGCCTGCTCGCCTCACACCCAGCAGGAACAAGGAAAGCACCAAGGTTCAATTACAAATAAATGGTAAGTGCTTCAATGTGCTTCAATCCCCAAATTAGCCTCCTTTAAATTTTCAGAGATATTTCGGATTTTAGAAATTGCCTGCCTGACTACTTCACACCCAGCAGGAACAAGGAAAGCACCAATGTTCAGTTATAGATAAATGGTTAGTGCTTCAATCCCCAATTTAGCAACCCTTGAATTTTTGGACATATTCTGGTTTTTAGAAATCGCCTGCTTAGTAGTAGGAACATTGGAAGCATCAACGTTTAGTTGTAGATAGATGGTTAGTGTTCGTTAATGAATAGTTGAGCAAATTAGCCGATTTCGTGACGCAAATTTGACCATTAACTTTGGCAAATGAAATTTTTTCTCAGATTAATTTGTCTATTTGCGTTATGTTGTTGACGGTTCGGAGTTTAGAACTTCACTTGCTATCGTCAACCATAAGCGTCCGGAAACCACGATGCAGACTAAAAATTTCTTAGGTATGTGTTCTTGGTATAGACGGTTTATAGAGCATATTAGTATAGTTTAGCAGCACCTCTAAACGGTCTTTTCAAGGGGAAGGGTAAAAAGCAGCGTATCGTGTGGACTCCTCAAGCAGATGAATCTTTTGAAGGAATTAAACAGAAAATGATAACCGCTCAAGTGTTGGTATCCCCCGATTTTGGTGTTTCTTTCGTGATACAACCTGATTACTAGTGATTATGGTTTAGGTGCAATTTTGATGCAGACACATAATGGTAGAGAAGTTGTAATAGCATACGCAAGCCGTACTTTGTCCAAATCGGAGAGAAATCTTTCAGTTACAATGAAGCAGTTGTAAGCCCTTGTTTTTGCGTTGGAAAAATTTCATTGTTACGTTGAACTTGGTCCTAAATTCAATTAGTGGATCATGCTTGTTTGATGTGGTTAAAAATTTGGAAAATCCAAAAGGTCGTTTAGCCAGAATTTTGACAAAAATTCAGCAATTTGATTCCCGGATGTGAAAACGTACCTGCCGAATTTTTAAGCAGATCAGTGACAGAAGCGGATGTTAATTTTCTTAATATAACATTAGACTCACTCGACCCATATGAATCTCAGAAAAAAAAACTTTGAGCTGCCAGAAAATTATCCACTGTTGTAAAGCAGTAAATTATTCATTTTATCATTAATAACAATTATGATCATCACATTTCCTCTCTTTAAGAAATTCCACCATCTGTTTGGTCTAGTTCCTCATCAATTAGGTACTTTACAACTTAATAATTATTTAGGTTTTAAAGATGTGCCGACTGGAAATATTTTTGCAACCAATGTCCTGTAAACATCAATATCCAAACAAGATGTTTTCAATTATCGGTATCCGATACCTCTATTGCAGAAAGCAGAAACCCAAATTTTTGTAAATATAAATAAATATAACCCATGAAGGGTTGTGACAGAGATGTTATGTATTGATATTTTGGTAGCGTGAATAATTCTGTCACATCTTAAAATTTCGTGGTAAATGATACTGAAAAGTAAATTTGATCTGAAGCAGTAAATACCAGTTTTCTGAATCGGAGGCAATCTGAACGAAGTCTTCTTTCCAGTTCGATTCGAGATCTTGTTTGGTATACAAGTGTATTTATCGGCTTATCGGAATTCGTTCTTTTTTATCATAATTTACCGGAAAGTCGGTGTTAAAAATTTGCGATTTAATCAAATAATAGTGCTAAATAATAAATAATAAAAATGCCTCCCCCGGATGGGGAGGGCGTGGAAGGGACGTTAAATAATGCCCTAAATGACTCTGGTGGTAGTGACAATACAATGGAAATAGCCGAAAATTACGGAAATAATGTTTCACCAACAAAACAACCAGATAACGATCAACCCAAAAAAAATTTTAATATATTTTCGGATAAGTACAATATTAAATTTATTTACGTTATGATAGAAAGCACTGAGTCAGAAAACTTTGATAGAATACATCCTTTAAAAGTAGGACATATTTTACATAAAAAATTATTCTTAAAAAATATTATTGAAATCAAAAGTATGGGTAAAAACAGGGTTAGAGTACAGCTTCACTCATTAAAGGATGCTAATGACTTATTAAATAATAGTGCCTTAAAAGCAGAAAAATTGCGAGCCTTTATTCCCAATCATATACTCGAATCCAAAGGTATTATAAGGGGTGTCGATACATTTTTTAGTGAAGAATATATTTCAACTAATATTAAATCATCTTCTCGCTTAATTAGTGTCAAACGTATGGAAAAAAATGTAACCGATAAAGATGGGCAGTCAATAAAAGTCAAAAAACAAATGGTTTTTTTAACCTTTGAAGGTAATTTACTACCAAATGATGTAAAAATAAATAGCGTGTCATTTCCAGTTGAAAGATTTTACGGTAGGGCTGCTCAGTGCTTCAAGTGTCTTAAATTTGGTCATATATCAAAACAGTGTCGCGCTAAAGATTCATTGTGTATATCCTGTGGTCAAATGGTGATCGAAAATACAGTTCATAACTGTGATACAGCAGATATTTTCTGCATACACTGCCAAGTACGAAACTCTCACAAATCTGTCTCTCCAAAATGCCCCTATTTTAAAAAACAACAAAAGATCAGAACAATCATGGTGGATAACAACATTACTTTTACCGAAGCTGAGAAGCTTTGTGAAAACTCTTTTGCAACTGTTACTACTAGTAACAGATTTAATAATTTGGAAAATCTAAGTGACTATCACACTAATTTTCCCCCTTTAAGCAATAAATTTACAAAAAGCAGTTTAAGTCAACCTAATCCCTCATAGAGGCGTTCACTACCAGCAAATATCCTGTCACATTCACAACCATCTACATCTTCCTGTACAAATATAAACAAAAAACGAAAAATTAATATTTTAAATTCTCCAGAACCTATGTTTCCCTTTACTTTTAGTCCCTCTACCCCCTTAGCACCGAATACACTTAGTAATCAAGATATTTTAGAAAAGGAAAAAAATAATCTTATAAATAGTACCTATATCAGGTTATGTAATAAGTTTACTTGGAAAAATTAAAACAATAGAAGATATTAAAAATATTAAATTAGATAGCCTTAAAAAAGAAATGGTTGAACTTATTGTAACTTCCACTTATAACTCGTAATCCGAATGGCTAATTCAACTCAAATCAAAATAATGCAGTGGAACGGTCGTTCCCTAATATCAAATAAACAAAGTTTTGAAATTTATTTAAATAAATACAATATTGATGTTGCTTTAATTTGTGAAACCTGGCTTAAGCCAGGCCACAATGTAAGTTTTAAGGAGTAGTCAGGAGTACCATATTATAAGGAAGGATAGAGCAGATGGTAAAGCGGGTGTAGCTATATTAATTAAAAAAAACCTAGCGTACCGTATCATAACTTTAGACCAGAATTTTAATACAGGCAATAATATCTGCGGTGCCACAATTTTAGTTGGTGACAAAAAAGTAACCTTTTTATCAGTGTACAAACCACCTAATGTGAATACCTCCTTTAGTGATTGGAGCAACATTAGCTCTCAAATTTTACCTCCATTTATAGTCGGAGGTGATTTCAATGCACATAGTACCTTGTGGGGTTCACACAAAAATAACTCTACTGGAATACAAATTTCAAAATTGATGATTTTGACTACATACTTTTGAACACTGGTGATAGTACAAGGGTGCAACGGCCGGAATGCAACAAATCGGTTTTAGACTTGAGTTTTTGCTCACCAGATTTAGCTTCCAAAGCACTGTGGAGCATTGAATCAGATACATTGGGATCTGACCATTTCCCGATAAATATACTACTTGAATATAACAACGCAAATTTTTCTGAGATAATTCATCCAAAAACAAAGTGGAATGTTATTAAAGCTAACTGGAATGGTTACTATACTTATATAGATCAATTCATGTTAAATACCCCTAACTTTGTCGATAATATTGAAAAATATGATTTTCTCACTGAATGTATTAACACTGCTGCTGACCTATTTATACCTAAATTTAAACCATTTTTAATTAAAAATAAATTACCAGCTCCATGGTGGGACACACAAGACTGTGACCCTATGTTGCTTAGACGAAAGGAAGCCCTGAAATTATATGAACAAAACCCAAGTATGGAAAATTATTTAAACTGTCAAAAAGTGCAAGCTGAAACTAAAAAGTTTTTTAAGTCTAAAGCTAGAGCCAGCTGGTGTAATTGGTGTTCCAATTTAAATAAAAATACTCCCTCCACCAAAATATGGTCGCAAGCACGTTAAATGAACAGAGTAACTGCATACAAAAAACCAGAAAAAGATGACTAGGTTAAATGAATTCTATGACAACATAACACCTCCCTCTGTCCTACCCAAACCCCCTAACATTACTTTCTCTATAGATCACAATCATTTCCTATGTAGACCTTTCTTAATTTCTGAATTAAACAATG
Source organism: Ceutorhynchus assimilis (assembly GCA_917834065.1). Taxonomy (NCBI): domain Eukaryota; kingdom Metazoa; phylum Arthropoda; class Insecta; order Coleoptera; family Curculionidae; genus Ceutorhynchus; species Ceutorhynchus assimilis. Next base: position 3,196,262 of record OU892286.1, read on the forward strand.
CCATTATAGTTATTAATGATACAAGTTCGATATGAACGCCATAATGAAACGCGTGTAACGTTAAACGTTACAACGTTTAGTTACACAAGTTTCATTAATAAAGTTGTGTATCATTCAAAATTTAATCTTGATTTGCCTTGAAATAGCAAAAACTTTTCAAATTAAAATTTGAAATTTAGCAGGTGCCCGTACAAGTCGTGAACCTGCTTGTTGGTTTATTTTCAACCACATATGTAATGTTGACATTGCAGGTTTTTCAAAATCTTGAAAGTGTCACATTTCTGGACTTTGACATTTATCGGGACGGTAATGCATATGCCTGCCTAGGACGGAAAAGCATTTTCCGTCCGGGACGGCAAATGCTTTTCCGTCCCCATTTCCCTGCTCGTTCCAAATTGATAATTTTCATACAGCTCTCACATATAATAATAAAACCACATGTATTACATGGAACTAATTAAATCTATTCACTTATTTACATTAATTGTTAAATTAGCATTGTTGTTTATAATGGAAATCTTGAGACCATCCTGTTGGAATTGTGTTTCGTTTGGAACTATTATCTCTTGCGCTTGCGGATGAGTTTCCGCATGTGATGTACTTGTGGATGCACTGGACAACTGAATACCTTTGGAAGTAGAGGATAGCATCAGAGCAGTCTTACTTTTGTTCTCCAAAGATGCCTCTATGTAGCCTTCAGCAACCGTGCTCGATTTCCACCTTCCCAGTCTTTTGAGTTGCAATAGATCGGCCCCGTTGTCAACCAATAAGGTTGCGGAAGTACGACGAAAAGCATGCCCTGTAAAAGTTTCAATTTTTGGAAGCTTCAAAAAAGCAGCTATTTTATGTGGAAATTTTGAGATTGAATGATAGCCAATTGCTTGGTTATGTAATTTCCCATTTCGCCATTGAACAAATAACCTGTCATTTTTCAAATTTTTCCGCAAAGTGAGGTATTTGTGGAAAATAGCAACCCAATCTGGATCGCTTATGATAAACGATCGACTTGTGTAAGTTTTTGTGTGTGGAATTTCTATAGCGATCTTTCCTTCCAAAACGTTGACGTGCTCCATTTTCATCTTGACTAGTTCATCGCTCCTACATGCACCCGACACACCAACAATTAGCGCTACCTGAAACCAGATAAAAATAAAATGGGTAACCTAGCTATAGCATACAGAAAATCATTTTGATTTTCGCATTTTTATCTTCTTTGTATATTTTTTGAAAACCTACCTTGATGCTAATGAATTCTTCAGCTGCCTTCGTGAGGAACTCGTTAATGTTTTCTCTGGAAAAAACGCTCGACTTTTTCGGCTGAAAGCCCAGATTTTGCCGCTTCAAAAAAGCTATAAGTTTTGCGTAATTGGAGATATCAACTTTCTCTTTCAATTTAATCATGGTTTTCAACATACTGTAAGTCGACCATAAAGTCGAAGGCTTCTTTTCCTTAGATAATTCGCCAAAATACGCCAACAAAACGGTCTCCGAGGCAGTATTTCTCGTTCCTTTCTGGCTACACCATGCTTCGAATATTTGAAAAGCCTTTTCGTACCGAAATTTGCTTTTTGCTGGAAGCAAACTCTCTCCAATCCTGTCTGCTGCTTCTTTTAATTCAGGTGGGGTACAATCCATCGCTTCATCTTCACTTTCCGAAATCATTTCTTTGGGGAGAACGGGGAGAAATCTAGTGAAAATCTATTATTTCCGCAAAAATACTGAGCGAAAACTACCGTCGTTAAGGCGTTGTTGATCTTATCTATGGTTGTTGATTTTGCGGTTTCCTGTGGTTTCGTCTTTTGTTTTGGCCTTTACAGGGCCTTTGAGATCGTCAAAATTGATGACATTGACAAAAAAAGTGAAATATTTTTTTCTAAGGCCAGTTTTACACTATATGAAAATTTCGTATAACAGAATCTTTAGTTTTTGCATCAGAAAATTAAGGGTTGAAAATAAAAAAGTATACAAACCTCGACGGAAAACTTCATTTCTGTCTCGAGGTTGAGTTTATCTCGACGCTTCGCGTCTCGATAAACTATAATAACCTCTCGACCAGCAATGAAGTATTTTCCGTCTCGGATTGTAATATACTATTTTAGAATTTTGACTTTGGCAGCTTCAATACACAAAACATCCCCCCTTAGAAAGGTAAGTGCCGTGTTGAGAACCTGTCTATAAGTTTTCAGCGCCTCTAGTGACTGGGGGGGTAAGCTTTTGTAATTCTGGATTTATTGGCGAATGCAAAACGCAATTAGGGTTCGTTCGGTATCTTATTCGTTCCGGTTGATCGTTTGCACCATTGTTTGATTCTAGCGATTCAACACCACCACTTTAAAGTTTCTACCATTTTTTGGCATAAAATAATTGTGCCAAAAAGAAGAAACTCATAAAATCGGTAGTGTTGAAGCGCCTTCAAGGTAAAATTGACTAAGAATTAAGATGACAAATTTAGATATTTATTAAAGTTTGAAACAGAAAATATTAAAGAATATGGAATTAATTACAATTATTGCGAAACAGTTTTTTTTTCATGTAAGTATACATACATAGGTAGGTACCTAATGCTAGTTAAGTTAAAGATAATAAGGACAGTTACAAGAAGTAATGACGTACATTTAACAATAGCTTGATGAAAAACTTAAATCGTAAATAAAATGACAAAAGAGGTCCTTTTCTCACAATCCAAAATCGTTGTTAACCTAACAAGTGAGGAAAGTGTTTCTGCACGTGATGGAAGTTACACGAATGACAACAAAAAGCAGAGTTCGGACAAGCCTTTAAGTCCAGAAAATACACTTTCCGCATGTGTTAGGTAGAAAGTTTATGTAGTTATACATAATATAAAGCTCATTCAAGAAAATGATTTCGCCTGGATGATAGAATAAATATTTTTGATAATAGTCTATACCCTTTACCACTAGCTTTAAGCAAAGACAACGCCAACAACTTCTCGTCCAATGTAAATCGTCTAGCTTTAGGCTTTTGGTTTTGAGTACGGACTTAGTTTAAAATAAAGCTGTATATCAATGGATTGACGTGGTCTACGAGCCTTTGAAATTTGGTTTATGATGCAAGTTATTCAGCAGCAGAAACTTTGGATTTAAATGACGACAACCTTCTACTGATTCTTCTTAACTTATTGCTGGATTCTATAACTTTGGAATAAAGATATTTTTCCCTTGGGGATAGGAATTTTTTGCCTAGTGATGTTAATGTTCTTTAAAATTTGGCATCGTCTCTCATGACCTGCAAAAAAAAAATAGATCAAGATTGGAGACGAGCTTTTCGCACATTTAGCTTCTAATTTTTCTAGCATTCGACTGCAAGTTTTAGTAATTAGTAGTCTTTTATAGTAGTAGTCCTACTTGAGTTAGGATGTTTTAAAATTCACCTACTCCGAACTGGGTGGTTATTCATTAAGCAATAACACTTAGGTACCTACCAATAAAAGTTTTAAGAGACAAAGTTTGTTGGTGACTTTTTCATGTTTGCAGATGTGATGGTTCCACTTGGTGTAGCAATGTCTGCCCGAATTGCAGAAGTTTCAGTAGATAAAAATTGACGACATGAAGGGCCTGGTTGTACGTCTTTCTCACATATATCTAGTATTAACTTACCTTCAGGGAGATACAGCAAAAGCGCAGCATTCCATGTGAGTCCTCGTCTGGCTTTTGGATCGCCAACAATAAATTCTCGAGGAAAATGTCTTGTTCACACTCTATAATTATTATAAGCCTTCTCGACACTTAGGCTATTTAGTAAAGGATTGCGAACTTTTTCTAGCCATTGTTTCATTTTTTCGGCATCTTTTGGAAACCGGAAATAGCTGCTGTATTTGTCGCCGCACCCCGGCACACAGCATTTCTGATGCACAAACTGGGAGAAGACATTTTGAGATAATAATTATTGATAATTGATAGGTAATTGATAATTCTAAATGTTGGGAGAAGTTCAAAATTTAAATTTTGACGACTGGAAATGACAAAATAAACTTCAAATCTTGGCGCACGGTCCGGCAGGAAAAAGAAAACTTTAATAGGTTGATTGAAGCGCCTCTAGTGATTGGAGGGGAAAGCTGAAACGACTAGACTGACGTCTCTCATAAGACTTACATTTCTAAGGGGGGATGTTTTGTGCTTCAATATTGGAGTCCATTTTTGTGCCATAAATTCAATTTTATGGTGGAAAATAATATTATTATTGGTGAATCTGAGTTCGAAAGTGTCTCTTCGAATATAGAGACAGCATTATTGAAAAGGTTCTTCTGGCAACTAACTTTCTTTTTGTATATTTTTCATTTCAAAATTTGGGTGTTATTATGAATTCTTAAACGCACTAGTGCTATTATGAAGGACCTAATGACATTCAAATGACAATGCTAAATGTGTCATAATGACACCGACGTAGATTAAATCAACTACTAACACTGCCCCTGGGTATGATGATATTAAATATTGCATGCTGCAAAATTTACCTAGAATTCAAAAAAGTTTTAGTTGTGCCTATCCAAAAACTTAATAAGGATCCAAATGATGCAAAATCATATAGACCAATTTCATTGTTATCTTGCGTTTTAAAAACACTTGAAAGACTTATAAAATCTAGATTGGAATTTTGGCTTTCTAATCAAAACTTACTTCCGTCTAATCAGTTTGGTTTTAGAAAGGGTTATGGCACAATAGATGCTGTCACGTATATTGTTACAGACATACAAAACTCGTATTCAAAAAATGAATATTTCGCATCGCTGTTCCTTGATATAACAAGTGCCTATGATTCGGTGAATCTCGATATTTTAGAACAAAAACTAATACAATATTTTCGTATACCAAACAATATATATCGAGATCGACGTGTTTACTTAAGAAATAATTCTAATGATAGGTTAGGTCCGAAACATGCCTTTTGTGGTTTACCACAGGGGTCAGTCTTGAGCCCCCTTCTTTTTAATTTATATACAGCTGACCTGCATAAAATAACAAATTTAAGTATCGTGCAATATGCTGATGACCTTTGCCTCTATACACAACATCTAAAATATAAGCAGTCAATACATTTATTAGAGGAAGGACTTTATAAAGTAGGTACTTAATTGGCTCGATGATAATGGTTTCGATCTCTCAGTAAATAAATCTAATTTCTGCCTTTTTACAAGACATAATACTCCTATAACACCCACCATAAATGTATGTAATCTGGATATCCCTTTCAAAACAGTAGTTAAATATTTGGGTGTTATGATAGATAAGAAACTCACTTGGAATCCACACATTGAATCAATAATTACTAGGAGTGAGAAAGGTTTAAATTTTCTTCGAAGTGTCTGTAAAACTTGGTGGAGCTGCGGCGTCAAAACATCCCTTATGTTTTATACAGCATATGTTAGATCTATTATCGATTATGGATGCACCTTGTATGGATCAGCAGCAAAAACACATCTACAAAAAGTTGACAGAATACAATATAAAGCATTAAGATTATGCCTAGGAGCTATGAAGTCAACTCCAATTGAACCACTGTTGGCAGAGGCTACTGAATTACCACTGCCTTTAAGACGTGAGCTCCTTAGTGCCAAGTTCCTTTTAAAACACTTTATTTTACAAACACCACTATTAGAAAATATATCGATATTAAATGTCTCAGACTTAACAAATACATTTTGGCAGAAAAAAAAAATCACCTCCGCTATGTCTAGCTTATAGAGATTATAATTCTCTCTTTAATAGTGTTAACACTCACTCAATTTTGGATATAGAATATTTTAGTCTGGCCCAGAATGTAACTGTAAAGTTTCCTCAATATACAGAAATACCTACTATAAACATAAACATTTTGCGTGCTGAGCTTTCACAGTATGAAAATGCTTTGCACATTTATACCGATGGATCTAAAAATAAGGATGGTGTTGGAGCCGCCTTTTATGCGTACAATAGGGAATATAGCGTAACAAAAAAATACAAAATAGACAGCGACATATCCATTTTTACTGCTGAAGCCATTGCTATACTAAAAGCAATTGAGCTCATATCTAATACTAAATATAACACAAACATAATCATATCGGATTCCAAATCAGTACTAACAGCTCTCTTATATTTACGTACATGGTCCTATAAAATCAATACAGTCCTACATGATATCAAGAAGCTCTGGTATCGATTACAGAAAAAAGGCAAACGAATTATCTATATCTGGGCGAAAGCTCACATGGGCCTTTATGGTAACGAATTAGCCGATCACCTCGCCAAAGAAGCAGTTCACAATGGGGACATCGTCCATATCCAGCCCTGCGTATCGGAGGGTAGCAGAATGATCAAAAATAGTATAATCAACAAGAGAAAACGTAATTGGGAAACATTTGTTAGTAACAGTCAACCCAATTATGCTCTAATCCAACCAGCTCTACTACCAAAACCTTGGTATGATGAGATGAATGTAGCTAGAAAATATATTACAACCATCAATAGACTTCGTTTTGGGCATGCGTGCTTTCCTGCACACCTTTTTAAAATTAAAATAAGCAATTCGGACCTATGTGACTTCTGTTATGTTCGTTCCGACTTAAATCATTTGTTTTTTCAATGCTTAAAATACACAAAACAAAGAGAAAACTTTTTTCAAAACCTTTTCCAAGTTAAGAACATACAAAACCCTTTTAACATTCACAACTTGTTAGCTCAATCTGATACGCGTATTAATAATATCATTATGACCTTTGTACACGAGTCTAATCTACAGCTGTAAAATTTAAAATTATAAATCGATAGATAGATTTTTAATAGTTAGTTTAGCTTCCCTTATGTGTCCTTTCCGTGGCCTATTTGTTTGTCAATACAAGTCGCCTTGGCAGGTCCCTGGGCGTGAAGTGAGTGTCCCTGTCCTTATGTGTGGTTAGATTAGTTTAGTCTTCTTTCTTCTCTTCTTGGAGTGGTTATTGAAAGGTGTTAATAGAAACTCAAAATTAGTACCACTTACCACTTTTCTGCTGAAGCTGGAAACACCTTCTCTAACCGCACAAAACGGCACATAAGATCTTTTTTCTACTGGCATTTCATAATACGCTATTAAACGATTAAAATCTGTATCATAATGAACTTCATTACGATACAGATTTTCATTATAATACTCATTTTTAATAGTATACAATGTTGATAGATGGCAGCACTAGTTAAGATATTAAACATTTTAAACGGTGATTTTGCGTAAAACAATTATTTTGATAACTATAAAAAAGAATCCGAATTGTTTAAAAGTTACCTTAAGTTTGGAACAAAGAATAATTATTATGGAAATCATGAATGATAAGGAAGAATTTTTACTTTCTTCATTATTATACATTGTCAATAGAGGGCGCCACCAGTTGAAATTTTTTTTTTTTTTTTTTTGAATATTGACAGCACTCTGTTTATAGCTTTTCCATGGTAATTTAGTGAAAAACAATAATTTTATAAAAAAAATACTTCAAATTGTTATTAAAAGTTAATACCTAAACTTTGGGAGAAGGCATTATTATGGAAATATTGAGCGATAACGAAGAATTTTCACTAACACCTCCAGAAATTACAGAAAGGACGACAAATGCAGTTAATAATATACTACCGGACAAGTCCAAGAAGATTTACGAAAAATTATATGGACAATTTATGGATTGGAGAAACACCAAAAATACATCATCCTTCTCAGAAAATGTTTTGATAGTATATTTTGAAGAGTTACAACAAAAAATGAAACCTTCAACTGTATGGACGCAATACTCAATTATAAAATCCCTATTCAAAGTTAAGCATAATGTTGACATATCTAAATATCATCAAGTTTTATCAATGGCAGTAGAAAAAATAGTGTATGCAACTCTCATGTAATGGCCATTAATACACTCGCATGTTATATACGAAACTCGCCTGCGGCTCGTTCCTACAACATGCTCGTGTATTAATGGCTATCATTACATGATCATTGCATATAATATACTATTTTACGCCACCACCAGTGTTTTAATAGAGATTTTAAAACCAGAAAAGAAAAGTCTAATTTCGAAAGATTAAAATTAATTTATTTAAGAGTGACAAGTGCTTGTTTAAAAGTTGATTGTTTAAAGATAAAAAAAAGGTAAGGTGAAATAAAAAAAAAAAAACTAAAATACCTTATTTAACTAATAAGACCATCAACAATTTTAACTGAAGAAAAATTAAGACAATTGAAAGAAAAGAGAATAATTTCCTAATTAAAAGATTTAGTTCAAAATTTGAGACTTTATTGAAAACTGAAATTGAAAAAAAAAAAAACTATCACCTCTTTGGAGAGCTTTCACTAAAACACCACGGACGGCAGAGGAACTAGCGGATGAGGAACGGATCGAGAACTCGTTGAGACTTTACGACTTAATTTTCCGTCGATTACTCGTGGTAAAATCTAGTGGCGAATTGGCGATAACTGACATCTTCTTAAATAAGCGAAAGGAACCATCCCTAGGTACCACTTTAGAAGCCCATTGGCTCCTCTCAGTACCGGGCTTGCGAGATTCAAGGATCTCCACCCTCTTCGCTTTCAGACCCTCTTCGCTTTCAGCGATTCGCTGAAAGTACTCGTTGGTTTTTTGACGTGTTTCTATTAGTTTTCAAGTTTATCCAACCTTCCCCATCCAAAGTGCTCAACCCTGTGATCCAGTTTGATGGCTCTCCAACAGAGTTCGCTACTTACATGTTGTCAATTTATTAATTGAACATTTACTGTTTTCCCTTTTCTAATTACCTAATTGAATGTATAAAATAAAAGTTCCCTACATTCTAACCTAATTATTAATGGTGTGAAATGATCTAAACTCTCTAATGAACTAAAATCTCTACTAATATAGTAATAAAATAATTGAGTAATCACTCCTATCTTAATCTACCTTTACCTATATCTTAATTATAACTACGCATTAGACTATCTTACATTTAACATTTCACTCAAGTAAGAACCCTTGATAATTATACAGGGTGACAATGTAAAAACTTTAATGGCTATATCTCAGGAACCAAAAAAAATATAAAAAATCGCTGAAAACAATTTCTATAGTAGGGAGAGGGAACCAAAATGATGTAATAACCTTAGATTAACACATGAAATAGATAGGTTTATTATGTTTAAAAAATGCCCCAAACATTAACTCCCATTCTAAGATCACTTGCGGACACTTATTGCAGATGTGCCATATTTATAAATTGTCCTAAGTTGCAGGAAAAGTGGAATTAGAAATTGAAAAAAATCTATCGTAAATATAAAAAATATAAAAATAAAAACCTAGAAAGGTATATGTAAATACAATTATAACATAAAATATCGCGGTGCTTTCCAAAATTGAATGGGAATAATTATTATATAAAATAATAATCTATTATCACAATAAAATTTGAATAAGATTTTGTGCTAGCTGAAAATGGCAACACTGCCTAAAATCTGGGAACCTGGTTATATTCGTCTAGGAACGGCCACCTGAATTGTTTTATCTTTGTTAAGATAACCAGATAAAGAAGGATGCAAATATTGCCGGAGCAAGCCCCACCATTATCGCGAATGCGCTGTAGTATTCATAGTAAGAAATGTCAAACGGGTTTTATTTGTGATTGGCCCGCATTGTCCGCAATCTTATCCCCACTCCATGTAGTTCATTCATTAATCCACTATTGTCGTTTAGGATTGTTGGCCGCAGAAACCAAACGATTTTATGAATGACTTGCACTCTCTATATTTATGTAGTATTACTCTGAGGTAATAACCAATCTGTTTTCACTTACCCCCCGCACCCCCAGCCACCCCAATTAAATAATCTTAAATAGGAACCCCCTACTTGTGTGATACCTTATCTGAAAGCTATTAAAAAATGCTTTTCAATGGTACCCTACAAGCTAGGATTCGATGTGATAGTTTTTGGTTTATTGGGTAAATAAAACTTCATTCAATTAAATTAAAATTGTATTTTTTTAGACTTGTCAATTTTTTCAGGTTCCCAAAACAACGAATTGACCCGTAATAATACAAGCCTAAAATATTTAAGCCTCAAGATTAATGCTACGATAGTGACAAAAATGTTTTTTTACTACTAACCTGAGAAATTGTCATTATTCAATCTATTTTTCTAGGAAAAAATTGAATTTCTCTCCCTAGGTGAATAATGAAAATAATGAAAAAATACCTAGGTTAATAATGAAAATGACGTCATGACGCAAGGATATTGTCATGTTTCTATTGGTTCAATTTTATTTCCATACGTCAATTTGAAAAAAAATACAGGTTTCTGTAGGTACATAGGAAGTTATCATAAGCTGTTGATAGAGGGCAGCACTTTCAAGAGGGCGTTCAAAAAAAAATAATTGGAGCACAGATTTTAAACAAATTTTTCATTTTCTACTAGCAGTAGTAAAAAAAATTCTATATATTCCTCGGTAGAGAATGTCATTATATACCTCACTCATTATAAACCTCGGCGCAAGCGCCTCGGTTTATAAAAGCGCTCGGTATATAAGGACCAACTTCTCTACCTAGGTATATAATATACTATTTTAAATGTTTATTAAATTAAGTCAAAAATTCAATTCACATTTCAATGGCTATATTTTGACACTTATTTACAATTATAACATCCAATCCTAGCTTGTAGGGTACCATTGAAAAGCATTTTTCAAGAGATTTCAGACAAGGTATCACAACTAGGGGGTTGGTATTTAAGATTATTGTTGGCTGGGGGTGTGGGGGTGAGTGAAAACAAGTTAGTTATACATAATTTTGTTTCCTCCTCCCTACTATAAAAATTATTTTTAGCAATTTTCTATATTTTTTCTGGTTTCTAAGATATAGCCATTTTAGGTTTTTAAAATGTCACCCTGTAATATTATTATACAAATCCGGTGTTTAAGCATAGTTGAATTTAACTATTTTCATTGCACTGTTCGATTTATGCAATCAAAATAAGCCCTTGTAATGAAAAAATAAGTACCTGAACGACACAGTTAAAAAAGGAAAAAATTATAAAATTTGATATCATTACCTACCAATTCAAACGGACGCCAAAGAATTATCAACAGATGGCGCCACTGAAGGATCTTTATTTGCTATCAAATATAATAGTCCAATAGATGGTGCTAGGAGAACACTGTACTTACAGTGACTAAATAAGCCTTCACAAAGTATGTTTGTTTGTAAGGCCTGGGGATCATTTTCCAGAATCCGGATCAGTCTGTACAAGTCTGAATAATGTCTGGATAAATCTGGATAAGGTCTGTAAAACTCTGGATAAGTGAGGATATTGTCTGGAAATCTCTGGAAATGTCTGGAAAAGGCCTGGAAACTTCCTGAAAGGGTCGGAAAAATTCTGAAAAGGTCCCAAAAGACCTGGGAATCATTTTCTAAAATCCGGAGCAGTCTGGATAAGGTCTGGATGATTCTGGATGAAGTCTGTAAAACTCTGGAAAACTCTGGATAAGTCTGGATATTGTCTGGAAAAGTCTGGAAATCTCTGGAAACGTCTGGAAAAGGCCTGGACACTTCTTGAAAGGGTCAGGATCAGTCTGTACAAGTCCGGATAAGGTCTGGATAAAGTCTGTAAAACTCTAGATAAGTCTGAATAATGTCTGGAAAAGTCTGGAAACGTCTGAAAAAGGCCTGGAAACTTCTTGAAAGGGTCAGAAAAATTCTGGAAAGGTCCCAAAAGACCTGGGGATCATTTTCTAGAATCCGGAGCAGTCTGTACAAGTCTGGATAAGGTCTGGATGATTCTGGATGAAGTCTGTAAAACTCTGAAAAACTCTGGATAAGTCTGGATATTGTCTGGAAAAGTCTGGAAATCTCTGGAAACGCCTGGAAAAGGCCTGGAACCTTCTTGAAAGGGTCGGAAAAATTCTGGAAAGGTCCCAAAACACCTGGGGATCATTTTCTAGAATCCGGAGCAGTCTGTACAAGTCTGGATAAGGTCTGGATGATTCTGGATGAAGTCTGTGAAGGTCTGGAAAACTCTGGATAAGTCTGGATATTGTCTGGAAAAGTCTGGAAATTTCTGGAAACGTCTGGAAAAGGCCTGGAAACTTCTTGAAAGGGTCGGAAAAAATCTGGAAAAGTTCCCAAAAGACCTGGGGATCATTTTGCAGAATCCGGATCAGTCTGAATAAGTCTGGATGAAGTCTGAAAAACTCTGGAAAGATCAGTATAGGTCTGGATAATGTCTGGAAAAGTCTGGAAATCTCTGGAAACGTCTGGAAAAGGCCTGGAAACTTCTTGAAAGGGTCGAAAAAATTCTGGAAAGGTCCCAAAACACCTGGGGATCATTTTCTACACCATTTCCAATTGTATTTCAGAAGGTATCAAATGTATTTCAGAAGTGTCAAATGTAGTTCAGAAAGCGTCAAATGTATTTTAGAATAGTTAAATGTATTTCAGAAAGCGTCAAATGTATTTCAGAATCGTTAAATGTATTTCAGAAAGCGTCAAATGTATTTCAGAATAGTTAAATGTATTTCAGAAAGCGTCAAATGTATTTCAGAATAGTTAAATGTATTTCAGAATAGTTAAATGTATTTCAGAAAGTGTTAAATGAATTTCAGAATAGTTAAATGCTACTATTAAGCTCCTGTTGGGTCCGTCGAGCTCACGTAGGAAGAACTGCACAGACATAGGTAGGTAATTTTTTGTGTCGCCTCCCTCCTGAATTATTTCCGCCGAATTTTCACTTTTTCAAATGCTTTTGGCTATTCTGAAATACATTTGACGCTTTCTGAAATACATTTAACTATTCTGAAATACATTCAACGCTTTCTCAAATACATTTGACTATTCTGAAATACATTTAATGCTTTCTCAAATACATTTGACTATTCTGAAATACATTTAACGCTTTCTGAAATACATTTGGCTATTCTGAAATACATTTAACACTTTCTGAAATACAATTGACAGCTTCTGAAATACAATTGGAAAAGGTGTAGAATCTGAAGCAGTCTGTACAAGTCTGGATAAGGTCTGGATAATTCTGGATGAAGTCGGTGAAAGTCTGGAAAACTCTGGATAACTCTGGATATTGTCTGGAAAAGTCTGGAAATTTCTGCAAACGTCTGGAAAAGGCCTGGAAACTTCTTGAAAGGGTCGCAAAAAATCTGGAAAAGTTCCCAAAAGACCTGGGGATCATTTTCCAGAATCCGGGTCAGTCTGTACAAGTCTGGAAAAATTGGATGAAATCTGGAAAACTCTGGAAAGCTCTGGATAATGTCTGCAAAAGTCTTGAAATCTCTGGGACGAATTCAGGAATTACACACTCAATGTGAGTGTGACACCGGTGCGACGCACTAGTCGTTCATAAATGCTATAGGCACACCGAGTGCGCGCACTCTGCGCCTTTCAGAAAGTACTTCGGGCGCGCTCCAAGTGTGGCACTGGTCACACTATAATTTTTTGGTGTGGCTGCGGTGCGATTGTGTCTTTATGTCAACAATGTCAACCATTCCTCCCATAATCTCAATAATCCCACCAAATATAAACAAAACACAAATAAGAATTAAAGTTTTTTCTTCAAATTAAAAAAATTAACAACAAAATAATACATCGAACCAAAAAGTGAAAAATAAATATAAACTGCTGGACAAATGAAGCGGAACAGGCGAATTTTTAGGTTAACTTCAAATACTAATATTATGCGAATTAAAAAAAGATATCAATGAGCGGTTTGCGAATATTAAATTCTTAATCACGCAAATGACTCATTGATATCCTCTTTAGTTCGCGTAATATTGAAATCCAAAGTTAAACTAAAAATTCGCTTGTTCCACTTCATTTATCCAGCAATTTAGTTTAAAAAAACTACCCTTTCCGACCCTTTCAAGAATTTTCCAGACGTTTCCAGAGATTTCCAGGCTTTTCCAGACAATATCCAGACTTATTCAGAGTTTTACAGACTTCATCCAGATTTATCCAGCCCTTATCCAGACTTGTACAGACTGCTCCGAATTCTAGAATATGATCCCCAGGTCTTTTGGGACCTTTTCCAGAATTGTTCCGACCCTTTAAGAAGTTTCCAGGCATTTTCCAGACGTTTCCAGACTTTTCCAGACATTATCCAGACTTATCCAGACTTATCCAGAGTTTTCCAGGCTTCATCCAGATTTATCCAAACTTTATCCAGACCTGTTCAGACTGATCTGGATTCTAGAAAATGATCCCCAGGTCTATTGGGACCTTTTCCAGAATTTTTCCGACCCTTTCCAGAAATTTCCAAGCCTTCTCCAGACGTTTCCAGATATTTCCAGACTTTTCCAGACAATATCCAGACTTATGCAGAGTTTTTTCAGACTTCTTCCAGATTTATCCAGCCCTTATCCAGACTTGTACAGACTGCTCCGAAATCTAGAATATGATCCCCAGTTCTTTTAGGACCTTTTCCAGAATTTTTCCGACCCTTTCAAGAAGCTCCAAGGCCTTTTCCAGACGTTTCCAGACTTTTCCAGAAATTATCCAGACTTATCCAGAGCTTTCCAGAGTTTTCCAGGCTTCATCTAGATTTATTCAGACCTGTTCAGACTGATCAGGCTTCTAGAAAATGATCCCCAGGTCTATTGGGACCTTTTCCAGAATTTTTCCGACCCTTTCCAGAAATTTCCAAGTCTTTTCCAGACGTTTCCAGAGATTTCCAGACTTTTACAGACAATATCCAGAGTTTTACATACTTTATCCATATTTATCCAGACCTTATCCAGACTTGTACAGACTGATCCGGATTCTGGAAAATGATCCCCAGTTCTTTTGGGACCTTTGGCAGAATTTTTCCGACCTTTTCCAGAAATGTCCAGGCTCTTTCCAGACGTTTCCAGAGATTTCCAGACTTTTCCAGACATTTTCCAGACTTTTCCAGACTTTTCCAGGCTTTATCCAGATTTATCCAGACTTGTGCAGACTGCTCCAGACCTTATCCAGTCCGTTCCTGACGCTGACCTCTCTGTACTTCTTCCAAACACTTTCCCGACTTGTTCTAGCTCACTTGGCTTGTTCCAGGTTCCAAGCAACCAGCTGACTTGACGATGACGTGATTTACAGTGACTGAACAGATGCGAAATGTTACAGTAAACTGTAAACTTTATAAAAGATAGTGCGCCATCTCGTGGAATTATGTGGTACTAAGCCTCTTGCGGGCGATTACGTCACGCGCTCCTTCACAGTAAAATTCAAATTAGAAATTTTAATATTTTTTTTTAAAAGTTACTGATAACTTTTGAACAAAATAAAAGTTTTCTAAAAATTGATGTAGATTAATATCACGCAATAAAAAAAAAACGCTTAAACACCGGATTGGTTATTGCATCCTAAAATCCAGCTCATGTAATTATTGTTTCTCTACACATATGCTTCGAATATAATATATCATTCTGACATCTGGGTTCGTTATAAAACGTGAGTCAAAGATTATTCTTGACTTTAAATAAATTATTACAACCACATGGGATCTGGTTCAGTCGAGAGATTAGTTTAAAAGTTTAGTGTTTATCTCGGAAAACATAAATTTTGCCTATATATTTGTCAATTTTGGGTTACAGCAATAATAATCTTGAAGCTATAAAATTCGATACTTTTTTCTGGCTTTCAAGTGCTTTTTACCCTCGAACAGATTAGGCCTTTCGCAGAATTCCATGTGTCTGTAAATTTCATTATAGGGTCACATTTTAGCTATCTATAAAGTAAAGCTTTTCCCACGAAAAATGAATTTGAACCGAGAATATAAATTTGTTATTGATTTTGTTACAATCTTCACTCATCAACTTTTTTCTATACTTATTAACAACTAATCATTCAATCACATTTTTCTCAGTAGAAGCACTGAAGCAACCAGCAACTCACTGTTCAGTGTGGACCTTCCATAGCCCCTGATCCCTGACCCTTGACCCTTCATTGCCCGAGATCCTTCAACTGGACCTTCTAGTTTAGTGTCCAAGAAACATTGTCTGAATCAGCAATAACGAAAAGAGAGACGACTGAAATAACCTTGGTCTTGACAGCGGGTATTCACTTTACAGCTTTTATGCGTTTTATTACCATGTTCAATGCATTCTTCCTTCTCCAGATGGAGCCTGGAGCCTACTCGAAGTAATGACTCAATTCTGGACACGTTCACGTTTTTCATGACTCATGTAGATTACATAGGTACTTCATACTGATATCATATCAGTGTCATGTACCTAATGTAATTATATAATATGTTGATGTACTCATCAAATATGCTTCGCAATCAATAATCAATTCATCCAAGACAAACCTACTTATTACGTCGAAAGTATAGCGCCGAGATTAAAAAAAAAATCATCTTGAATACCGTAACTTGCCTACCCAGACGGACTGCCTGCAAACTTATCTCATTCTCTTAATGATAATATATGATGATAATTTTTTTCTAGTTAAATAAAAAATAAATTTGATTTATTTTAGATTTCAAAATAATTTCAATAACTTAAAACGGTTCCATATCACTCCATCAAATAATAATATCAATGGGTATAGTGGAGTGCCTACAAAAAAAAAAAAAAAAAAAAACGCCAAATTGGGTTACAAGCATGAAATTTGGCATAGTTGTCATGAAGTACATTTTAAGAGATCTGAGTCGATTAGCCAGGCTCTACGACCCTCAAGACTCCCAATCTCGCATTTTCTTCCAAAATGGCGGACGGGATTTTCCCTAATTTCAAAATTAATTTACTTGGGCATGATTACACAAATGGGGCACTTTTCGAAAAAACGCTCGAACACACAGAATCGTTGATTTTGTTATTCGCCCTTGCAGTTAGTACATGCGGGTATACAAGGTAGACCTGCTTAGTGCTTTCTGACACAAACATCTGTTGGTCTCACATTGACCTTCACATCCACACTTCTTTAGTCCTCTTAGAGGTCACCAAATTTGTGGTAGCTGGCTCCCAGCAGTTGTTTGTTAAATTCCAAGTTCCTCCAGGTGATGGAACAGGTTCGGCGGGTGACAGCGATCGATCATATTTGACCAGCTTGATAAGCAGCTGTTCTGTAATCTTACATTAGACTGTCTTGTTAGGGTGGACACATGGCTATTGGTCGTTCGCCGCTACAAAACTGCACCTTTCTCAATTTGTTAACTTTTTCAAGTTTGCTTTTTGCATCATATAGGTACCTGCTGTTTTAATGAATTTCTCTAAAATTTTGAACATATTTTGTGGTATATCTGTGCTACTATTCATTAAAGATAAATAATGGAAGGGCAGGATTGCCTCCGGATAATTTTCCCATATGCTTTCCATTCTCTGTTCTTGTCAATGCAAAAAAGGAAGTAGTGTCGCACCCTGTAAAAGCGTAAAAGTCACGCCAGTACCATAGACTTAAATACTACGAATAGACGTCCAGTGGAAATAGCAGCACAAAAAATGCCTCAATAATTCATAAGATGGCGCCACTCGTATTAAAAATTCAGAGAAAACTGTGCTAGCACCCTTGTGTACGAGCAGCGTGTCATTGTTTCCAGGACAACCGCATTCCGCCTTTTTTCTGATGTTTCGGTGTTGTCAAGTTTATACGGGCAAAAAAGTAGACAAGAATTCTCTTTGCTATTTGCGACTTTCGAAGAAATAAATTATTGCTTGGATTTCAAAGAACTAATTTTCAAAATGTCTGGAAACAAATGTTGCTACTTTAGTTGTGGCAAAAGTCAGAGAAACGACGGGGTGAGATTATTTCCTGACCCTGACCCTGATGACGTTTGCCATCATCATAGAAAATTTTTGTTAGAATCTCTGGTTCTAACAAATTTATTAAAATTTTCAAAATGGGAAGCTACAAAATTGAAAACGTTAGAAGCCGAGAAAAAGAAGAAAAAAAAATCCATTTCAGCTTTCACTAGAAATAGAAAACTTAACAATTTACAAAATAAGTGAAATTTATTTATATTAAAAAAAAATCTTAACATTAACAATTTATTAATTTGCGTATAATATTTAGTATAAGATGCAGTATTAAAAAAAATTGGTGTCTTAATGTATGGTTTGGCCTATTTAATGATTTTGGACTAGTTATTTTAGAACTATAGGCAACAGCGTAACGCGCGAATTTGAATTATGACAGAAATGCGCGCCATCTCGTATCCAGCATCTAAAATACCAGAGCCTGAATTGAATTTGGAGGCTCGCTTTCGATAGCGAGCCTCCAAATAGCGTCGCAGATTTTTACCATTTGACTGGACGTCTATTCGTAGTATTTAAGTCTATGCCAGTACTGAAGATTTTTCAGGTTCCAATAGGGTAAACCACCCATTTATTGGACACTTAAGATTTTTTTTTTTAAATCGATAACGTGTCCAAATTTTATTTTCAGGTCTACGGACTTGAGCAAATATCTAAAATGACACTTATTATATGGCCTTCAATTATCTTTATTGATATTAACTCTTTGATGGATATTTTTTTTTTTACAGGCAAATAACAAATTACATGACAAAAAAAAATAGTTATTGGACATGGAAACGATGTTTTATTTTTCTTTTATTCAACACAAAAAATGAATATTATTATCAGTTTACAATACGATTTTATCATTCTTATCTATCTAATAATATTTGGCACATTCATCTTTATACAAAGAGAATAATTTATCTATTTCTTCCTCCTCATTTTCATCAGTTTTCTTCTTTTCGTCTGAATTTGTATCATTTAAATCATTGTCGTTTTTGTTTTGATCTATTTCCAAGCTATCTTCCTCTTCATTCTCATCAAAATCTTCACTATCGGCTCCATCATCGCTGTCCTCCTTGTAACAAATGTGACACATGAACAGATCATCATCTTCTAAGTCGGGAACGTGGTTTTTGTGTTTCTTGGGAACGCAGTGACGATGGATATATATTTTTTGCAACTATCACATTTAAAGTAGTGGCTATTTTTATATAGTTGTTTTGTGCATACAAAACAATTGCCATTAGTTATACCATCAGCTGACTTACGAACTCTTTTAGTTTCCAAATTTGCTTTGGCTGCAGCCTTTTCTTCTCTTAATCGTTTCCTCTCCAATTTCTCATTCTCTTCTTTTAATTTAAGCGCGCGTTTGGCTTCAAAATTTTCTTGGTAAGATCTAGAAGTTATGGAAAACGAAACGCGCTCTACATCGCGCTTGTTCTTTTACTGGGGTTTGTCTGGCATCGTAAGGAAATCACTGATACATCTTTTACTTGTTGATGGTAATAATGAAGTAGCTGCATCAGTAATATTATTATCTATTGAAGGTGTCTTCAAAGTTTGAGGCAATTTTATATTTCCAAAATTATTACTTGCAATATCAGTTGAATTCGCAGATTCTTTCACAGGATCTAATGGATTAATGCTAATACTTTCATTAACATTGATATTTTCCAAATGTAAAGGCCTAGTTTGTGGTTCTGGTCTGCCTCCTGAAGTATGAATAAATATACTAAAGGGATCTGAAGTTTCACAATCCCCAGTGATTTTGGAAAGTTTGGCATCACTTTGTATATTTTTTGATGGGCCGGGCTCGTTTAATTCAACTAACGCTTCTGATCTAGTACTGGCCTCTTCCAATTCACTGGAATGTTCTTCGTTTTCATACTCCATAACTTCCATGTTAACTGTCTCCACATTTGATGAAGTATAAGGAATTCATTGTTCAATCCTTCTTTAACTAATATTGCATCAAATGATTTGAATTTTCTTATAAGCTCATTCCCTATGAAATTGGTAAAAGTTTTATTATCCATTGTATCGGGATGGGCATGAGTCTCCTGAAAATTTTAACAAATTACGCGTGAAACTCAAGCGGAAGAAATTACAAGAAAACTACTCACATCTGGCACAGGTTTATTAACCTTCCCCAAACACTTTGAATAATCTATTGCATTGGGATTGAAGGGAAATAATCCTCATGCTTTAAATCCATTTAGAAGCGTCTCTGGCTTAACAACATTCTTCACTACAGTTTCTGAAAGTGGAGCGAAGGTCATTTTGTTAAGAACTTGCCCTGGATTGCTTTCATAAAATTCCCTAATAGCTTTCTTCCAGCCAATTTTTATAGGTCTAAATACGGCAACATCACATGGCTGCAAAATTCTAGTTGCATTCGGATACAAAGCATTAACTTCAATATTCTAGTCATTGCAGAGTAGGCTAAGTTCATAAGTCAAGTGGGACTTATGTCCATCCAGAAATAATATAACAGGAAAACGCACATTGTTTTCAACTAAATACGGATGAAATATGTTTTTTATGTAATCATAGAATGTCTCTGAAGTCATCCAACCATTATCAGATCGGCCTATTCCCCAAGTGGAATTAACTGTTGCTGCTATTTTTTCAGGAATTCTTTTGTATGGGTAAATTATCATTGGGGGGCATGTCATTCCAGAGGCAGATAAAGGGAACATAACAGTAAGATTTTCCTTTTGAGATCCTTTATCTACAGCATAAACGTTTTTTACGCCTTTTCCAGCAAAAACTTTACCAGTGCTCGGGCAGATTTGGAACCCTGTCTCATCCCCATTATATATTCGAGAAGGATCATCTATATTTATGTTTTTAGACTCCAAATAACCTCTTATCTCATCAAACCATTTTCTGATGTCTGCTTCTGATACACAAGCACTTGCTGAACTAACAGCTTCGCTAGTTCTCTGCACAATTGTGGGGTGCCTTCTTAGGAAATCCTAGGTAAATGGGTGAAATTAAATTATTGAAGAAACCAAATGGCATTAAGTTGTATGTACCTTAAACCTCTAGATAGGTTTATTATGATTAAAAGATGCCCCAAACATTGACTCCCATTCTAAGCTCACTTGCGGACACTTACTGTAGATTAGTGTTTCACAAGATTCTTGAAAATTTCTTGTTCTTGTCTTGTTCTTGCTGCAAGAACAAGACAAGACTCTCTTAAATTTCTTGTCTTGCAAAGCAAGACAAGACAAGAAGTTGCCAAGCAAGACAAGAAATTATTCTGCAAGACTCTGGCAATCTTGCAAGAAATCTTGCAAAAGAATGAAGCCTCCTTCTCTGCATATTTTTGAATTATTTTGGCAACGTTGCAGCATTTAACAACGAGATAAAAATGTCAGCATATCAGTTTGTAAAGTTTAAGGCATTTTTTTGCGACAAAACGTTTTGAAATTGTAGTTTTGAAACACTCAAACAGATGTCAGTTTCTAACAGTTCTTGCAGCAAGTATGGCTAGGAAAATTTTTGGTCATGATGGACGACACTGCACACACAATATTGAATTTCAGGCTCAATATGAAGGCCTTTCCGTTTTCAACCATCAAAGAATCAAGTTGAATTTTTTTTAAGGTCTGTTAGCATTGTAGTGCATAAAATAGTGACGTTAGAGCTGAAACTGTTTTACAAGTGTTTTTGAAACTGTTTTCTCGAAAAAAAAAAGACTTTAAACCAGGAAACAGGACAACCACGTTATCAATGACAATGACACCAATCATATTCTCAAGGGCCCCACAGACTATGATGAAACACGGTTTCATAACCGAAGTGTGTGGAAGAAAACCGTCGTGTTTTTCTATCACACACGCCTCCGACGCGCTTTTGAACGTAATGAATGAAGCAAGAGTCTTGCAGCAAGAATCTTGCAACAAGACTCTTGCAAGCAAGACTCTGGCTATGACGTCACAAAACAAATAATGCAAGAACAAGAAATTGCAAGAAATCTTGTTTGCAAGACAAGATTTTTTTCTGCAAGAGTCGGGCAAGACAAGAATGAATTTCATTTCTTGTCTCAAGACAAGAATAGGCCCAGCAAGACAAGAAATCTTGTCTTGTGAAACACTACTGTAGATGTGCCATATTTATAAATTATCCTAAGTTGCAAGGAAAATGGAATTGGAAATTGAAAAAAATATATTGTAAATATAAAAACCTAGATAGGTATGTATATACAATTATAACACAAAATATCGCGGTGCTTTCCAAAATTGAATAGGAATAATTATTATATAAAATAATAATCTATTATCACAATAAAAGTTGAATAAGAATTTGTGCTAGCTGAAAATGGCAACACTGCCTAAAATCTCGGAACCTGGTTGTATTCGTCTGGGAACGCCCACCTGAATCGTTTATATCTTTGTTAAGATAACCAGATAAAGAAGGATGCAAATATTGCCAGATCAAGCCCGACCATAATCGCGAATGCGCTCTAGTATTCATAGTAAGAAATGTCAAACGGGTTTTGTTTGTAATTGGCCCGCATTGTCCGCAATCTTATCCCCACTTCATGTAGTTCATTCATTAATTCACTATTGTCGTTAAAAATTGTTGGCCGCAGACACCAAACGATTTTATGAATGACTTGCCCGCTCTATTTATGTAGTTGTTGGAGTTCTGCTAAAAAATTAATATATAAAGTCAAATAAAATTTAAAATTGCTGAGAATGCACAGCCCTATTTTTGCCCATCCCTAATTTCTTGTCCTTTTCTTTTACATTTGTATTTTAAATAAAAATATTATCTGTGAAATCAAGGGAAGCTTCTGGCCTTGAACCGATTGGAGAGCCGGTGCCTGGTACAAGTTGGCACAGGCGACCACCTAGCGCGGCGTGGGGAGCAGAGATTTTTTCTAGTAACTTCTTGAAATGCGTAATGCGTAGTTTACAGTCAGTCAAAAAAGAGATTTCAAGGGCGCTGTTTGACTCTATGTAAATTTCCTAACGAATATCTTCGAATTCTCGTTGTTGTGAGTATATAGTATATGCCTATTCCATATATGCTAATCATTCATATGGAATAATCAACTTAAACCTAACAACCCCAAATTCTTCAGTATAATTATGGTTTTTCAATATCAACTATATTTTCGTAACAAAACCTCATGACAATAATTATTAAGTCATCTAGTTAATTACGCTAATCATATTTCTTCCTAACTTCAGATAGGAGTTATTTGTATACTCGAAATTATATTCCTATTATATTTATCTGAGTCAATACTCAAATTATTCCTCAATTATTAAGAGTAAATAAAAACAAGCTCATTAAATTTTCAACTTAGGAATAGATCATTAGGTTTAGATAATAATTCATTAAGATAGAAATTTATATTTAAGGAGCTTAAACTCCCATGAAAAGAAATTCATTGTTATACTAGATTTTGTACCAGCTAGTTATTCTGTACATAATAAAAGTATTCAAAAACGTCCCAACTGAGTAAGAGTTATTTAATTTCGGCGAACACAACATTTGGTGGCAGCGGTTAACGGTGAACGGTGATTTTTGACGGAGCGCCAAGACGCAGCAAGGATCAACAAAACCAGTGAAACTGAAAGGAACGAGTATACTGACGGAGCGCCAAGAACGCAGCAGACAACCTATCCTACATCAGAGAAGAGATTTTCCTGAAGGAGCGCTAAGTACGCATCGGGGATCTTCAGCGAAGAAAAGAGAATAAGTGTAATGCGGTAAGTCTTTTCTTTGTTTTCTGATATAGTAACACTGAGTTTTTAATTAGTTAATTGTTTAAGTTAAGAATTTGTTCATATTTTGAAGGAAAGGAACTGGAAATAATTTAAAAAAAAAAAAAAAAAAAAAGCAAATTTACGAAGCTAATCTTAAATGTTTAATCTTTTTAATAATAATTAACGAAATTAGAGAATATTTATTAGAACAATTTACAGATAAAAGACCCCCATCGCATTTTTTAACTCAAATCATGAATATCAAACAAAATTTTAGAGAATCAGTAAAAGATTATGGCGACAGATTCAGGCAACTCATTAATAAATATAATGAAACATGCCATTTAAATTATGCACAAGCTCAAGCTCAAGTTTTAATAGAAAATTTAGAATCAATAGTAGTGAATAATTTTAGGAAAGGATTAAATAACGAAAAAATACAAATTAGAATTATAGCCGAATGTACAAGTGACATAAATAAGGCAGTTAATATAGCGGTTGAGATGGAGTTAGAACAAACCGAAAATTTTAGTAGAAATGTTCAGGGCGCACATAGAAACATTGGTTACTGTGGGAATTCATCCACATAAGAAATTGTAATTTTTGTGGACTGTAGTAAGGCTGGAAGTCTGAAACCAAAACTTTGGGAACAGAAAAGCACTTCGATATCTATTTACACTATTTTACACTTTATTTTTACTTGAACGTTATTTACACATATGTACAGGGTAAGATGACTTGAGGCCAGAGCTCACATTAACTACTGCCTATAGGGCAGAGTTTTTAATTATGGTTTTACAAAATAAATATTGTTAGAAAAGAACTAACTCGTTGATGCTTGTTACCATGTTGCTCGCCGTACAGACACGGCACAACTGAGAGAGAAAAAAGGAAGTGAAGTTTGACGCAAGCAATGTTGCCAGTGCCAGACTTAACTGCCTAAATTAAATTACAGAAAACTGTAACATTATAAAAGATGTTGGGAACAGATTCCAACATGCTGGGGGCCAGAAACTTGCCATTGAA
This sequence comes from Ceutorhynchus assimilis, assembly GCA_917834065.1. Taxonomy (NCBI): domain Eukaryota; kingdom Metazoa; phylum Arthropoda; class Insecta; order Coleoptera; family Curculionidae; genus Ceutorhynchus; species Ceutorhynchus assimilis. The sequence goes on from OU892286.1 coordinate 3,220,716, forward strand.
TGATTGAATTGTTCAATGGAAAGATCATGACAAATAACTAATTTAAGAATACAAAATTCATTATCTATTATAAAGTAAAGGTGAATACAAAAGTCTTTTTGTTTTAAATTTTACAATTATACTATATGTACGTACCTAGTAGATATACATAGTTTTATGAGAAGATTCGAAATCCTTTTAATAAGAGCATAACTCTAAAAACTTGTAGTACAAAAACTATTACTAAGGTTATTTTACAACTCTTATTTACAAAAAAGTTACAAAATGCTATAAACAAGTTTTAATAAGAAATTGAATTTATAATATATATATAATAATACTTATCTAAGGCAAACTGTACCCAGTGGGTGATATTTTTTTTTTATTGACTGTCTACATTAAGATAATTGTCGTCGATTGGTAGAATGGCAATTTTTGTCACTGAACGCAAATAAATTCCTTTTTCAGTTTTTACCTGAACGACGCGCACTTTGCCGTCTTTGCCAGAAATTGCTTTAACGATACGAGCCATCGGCCACTTGAAGGAAGGAATGTTATCGTCTTTTAAAATCACCAACATACCTTCCTGCAAGTTGGGCATAGCTACTCGCCATTTTGGTCTATTTTGCAACAAAGTCAAATAATCCCGATGCCATTTTTTCCAAAAGTTTTGTTGTATTTGGACACACACCCTCCAGAATTTTAATCTATTTTGCGGAATTTGAGTGGTGTCAGGTTCTGGGAAACTTTTAATTGGAGCACCAATTAGAAAATGGCCGGGGGTAAGATATTCAAAATCAGAGGGGTCTTGAGAAAAGGCAAGTAGAGGCCTGGAATTTAAAATTCCCTCAACTTGAACTATCACAGAGTTAAACTGTTCGTATGTTAGATGCGTCTCTCCCACTACCCTTTTTAAATGAAATTTAGCGCTTTTCACTCCAGCTTCCCAAAGTCCACCAAAGACTGGGGAGTAGCTTGGAATGAAATTAAACTGAATTCTTTGGTCTACACAAAACCTTTCTATGTCTTCAGATTGCCTATAAAATTCCTTCAAAATGTTTTCAGTGCCTTTAAAAGTTGACCCATTGTCGCAATAAACGTTTGTGGGCATGACTCTCCTAGAAATGAAGCGCTTAAATGCTGCGAGAAAATTTTCCGTCGTTAGATCGGAGAGGAGCTCCATGTGGATGGCTTTGACAGAAAAGCATACGAAAAGAGCTATGTAGGCTTTTGAAATTACAGCTTTGCGAATAGTCGACTGCTTGATGTAAAATGGCCCGCAAAAATCGACACCAACGTTCAGAAAGATTCTGGAAGAACACACTCTCTTTTCAGGTAGGGATCCCATCAACTGGGAAGAACATTTTGCCTTGTGCTTGAAGCACGTTACGCACTTGTGAATGACCTTTTTTACCTCTCTAAGGCCATTAACGATCCAAAAAGTTTGATTTAAAGAACTCAAAACGTGTCTTGGTCCAGCATGAAGAAGAAGGAAGTGTTCTTTTCGAATTAATAATTCAGTAATATGACCTTTTGGCAGAATGATTGGGTGCTTTTGATTATAGGGTATATTTGAATGGTGCAACCTACCAACGCGAAGCAACCCGTCTCCATCCAAAAATGGTGTTAATGAACTTAATGAAGAGGATGATTTCAATGAAGAATTTCCAAGTAAATGCTTAATTTCATCTTGATAGTAGAAGCTTTGTTCACATTTTAATATTAATTTCATAGCAATATCTATCTCTGAAACTTCTAACTCTTGACTACATTTTTTATCAAAATTTTTTGAACAATTGTTAATGAATCGGAGCATATAGGCTATAACCCTTTGGAGCCTAGTGATACTTGAAAAGTCCTTAAAAAATAAGACTGGTTTGGACTTTGTAACAACCAAAACTTTTTGTTCTGGGGTTTGAGATTTTCATGGACATTTCATTATTTTCATGATTAAAATTAGGATTCGACAAAAATTCTGGTCCGTGAAACCACATTTTATTGGAAACAATTTCTTTAGGTTCTAAGCCTCGTGATAAGAAATCGGCAGGATTTTCCTTAGTATTCACGTACAACCATTGAGAAGTTAATGTCAAGTTTTGAATCTTAGTGATTCTATTAGCCACATATGGGTTCAATTTCAGCGGGTTTGACTTAAGCCATGCCAAAACAATGGACGAATCTGAATACAAAAACACCCTGTTGATTTTAGAACTCAAAGTAAGACGTAATTTTTCAACTAGGTTTGTCAAAAGTAAAGCTCCATTCAGCTCTAATCGAGGAATAGTGAGATTTCCATTCATGGGAACAATCCTTGATTTGGAACAAACCAGGTTGACATATACTTTGTCACGAAATATCGTTCGAGCATAGACCACAGCGCCATAGGCAATCATGGAAGCATCACAAAAGCCTACGAGCTCAACACTATTGGCATTTGTAAAATTTAGATTTCTAGGAATTTCAAGTACTGGCATGTTGACAAAGCCAGTGATAAATTTTCTCCATGTTTTGGAAATATCCTCGGGAACAATTTGATCCCAATTAATTTTAGACAACCATATTTGTTGCATGATAACTTTTGCGGCTACAAGAATAGGTCCAGCCAAACCTAAAGGGTCATAAAATCGTGAAATAAAACTCAGGATTTGTCGTTTTGTTAAGCATTCATTTATGTTTGATATATTGGGTGTGGATAATTTGAAATTATCTGTGATGGTGTCATAAAACAAACCCAATGTTTTTGTGATAAAGTTACTTTTGCTGATGTCAATCTCACTAAAATTTTGTCTATCTTTGGGAATATCTGCCAAAATTTGCGGCTCATTTGTGCACCACTTATGTAAAGAAAAAGATCTTAACTGCAATAGGGAAATTAGCTCATTCTTGAGGTCAATAGCTCCATCAAGACTATCGCTGCCCGAAAGAATATCATCAACATAAGTGTTGGTCAATAGGGCTTTTGACGCTAAAGGATAATTTTGCTCTTCGGTGCGTGCAAGTTCAACGAGGCACCTGGTGGCTAAAAATGAAGAACTTTTTAAGCCATAGGTGACGGTCTGAAGCTGAATAAATTGTATCGCGCCGTCAGAGCCTCTCCACAGGATATTTTGGAATTTTCTGAACTCGGGATGAATTGATATCATACGGTACATCTGCTTGATGTCGCTCAGAAAAACAAATTTGTAAGTCCTGAATAAAACAAGTACGTCAAACAGCTCCTTTTGAACCACAGGCCCATTATACAGAAAATCATTTATGCACTTTTTCTCCTTGGACTTCATACTACCGTCAAAGACGACTCTCAGCTTGGTAGTTTTCGCATCCTCACGGATTACCGGGTGGTGAGCCATAAAATATATGCTCCCATTTTTTAATTCCTCAGGACTATACTCAACAACTTTAGCATGATTTAAGTCCAAATACTCATCTATGAAAGATTTATAATGTAAAAAAAGAGCAGGGTTTCTGTTCAATCTCCTCTCGAGATTCTCAAAACGCTTTAGGGCGACAGAGAAGGAATCCCCTAAATCAATCTCATTTTGCTTCAAAGGAAGCTTGACTTGATACTTATTGTTTATTATTTCAATCGAGTCTTTAAATAATGACTCACAAACTTCTTCTTCGCTAGAATATTCCATATAAATTTCAGGCACCTTTTCAGCTTCCCAAAATTGCGACATTGTTTTGTTTAAATCAGAGTAAGTAATATTAAGAACAACGGCGTTGCAAGCAGCACTGCTAGCTGGGATGGAACCACTTACAATGTAACCAAACAATGTGTTTTGAAAATAAAATGGTTTATGTACATAACTTTTTGAAAGGAAAGTTTCAAAGGCAACACTGGCATCCAATAAAAAATCAATTGGACCTTCTTGATTAAAACTAGGATCAGATAAGACAATATTTTCTGGAATTTCAAAATGAGAAATGTCAAAAGTGCAATTAGGAAGATTTTTTGTTATTTTTTCGACTACTGCACACTTGACTGTTTTAGAAAAATCATGAACCAATGATTCAATTTTTAAATTAACAGATTTGGTGATTTTCTTTATAGATTGTGCTATTCCACTAAGGTTTAATGAATTTTCAAAAGTTTTTAAATTCAGTTTTTTAATCAAATTATTTGTCACTAAACTGACTTGAGACCCAGTGTCAAGTAAACCCCTTGCAATAATGTACTTACCTGCACTGGATTCAATTCTAACCATGATGGTGGGCAAAAGTACAACTTCGCAACTCTCTAGTTCTGAATTGACATACAAGACATTATTTTCTGGAGGTTGCTTGTCCAAATGCAGGAGCGTGTTGTGATTCTTATGGCATGTGTTACACTTCAAAGTCATTTTACAGTTACCAGAATGGTTGTTTAAGCAAACTCTACAGTATTTGTTACGATCTATGAATGAAATTCTTTCGTTAGCTTGGAGAAATTTGAATTTTCTGCAAGAAAATATTTTGTGGCCAATAAGGTTACAAAATAGACATTCTATTTTATCTTCAATAGCATAATGAACAGTTTTATGAGAATACTTTGATGAACTTCCTGCAGCTTCAAGTGCAGTAGCCCTAGATTCCAAAAAGTATAAAAACTCACCCAAAGTAGGTAGCTTGGAGGCATCTCTGTCCATTTGGTAGGCTCTATTCGTGTATGTGTCAAGCTTCTTGTTTAGGATACAGATTAAAATCATGTCCCACTGATCTACAGGTTGCTGAAGATTTTTTAGGGAACTATATTGTTGCTTGACGATGCTAATAAATTCCCTTAACTCACTTGGAGTCCCTTTTTGTACACTTTGAATTTCTAATATAGAATTGATGTGGGAATTAATTAACATTGTCTCATTATCAAAACGATTTTTTAAAATATTTAAAGTTTCAATATATGAAGAGTTGACAATAGGCAACGTGTTGACTAATGCTAGAGCCTCACCTCGAAGATAACTTCTTAAATAAAATAGTTTCTCAACATCTGAAAGATTGGAATTTTTATCAATGACAGCAAAGAATATCTCGTAAAATGGTCTGAATTCTTTGAAATTTTTTCCATCAAATATGGGTATTTCTATGCTGGGCAATTTTGTGTTGGAAACTGGGGAAAAAGGAGCCACTAAGCTTCCACTTTTAACTTCAGTTATCTCAGGAATTATACTATTATTTTTATTTGTGTACGAAGTAAGTCGAATATTGATTTCAGAAAGAATATCAAAATAATCGTTCTCGAATTCTTCAGATTTATCACTATCTGGGCTTAATGTCAAAAGCTGAAGCTGATAAGATTGAAATGTTTTATAATTAGTTTTCAATAATTCCTTTCTAGTTTCCAACTGCTGAATTAAAATATTAGTTGCAGGGTCATTTTCGTGTTCAACTAAAAACCTGCGAATTCTGGCCATAGTTGCCATTAGTTGCTCTATGGCAGCTTCAATTTTAAGAATTTCTTTACGAGACATTTTCTAGCAATTAGAAACAACAACACAAGAAAATATTTACAGAGAAAAAATGAAAAAGAAAAATAATCTACAATAATATACAGGAGGCGTGACACTGCTTTCAATGTATTTTATAGAGCACAGCACACACTACACTTGCTTTTGTTTTCAATTTATAGTCATTTGTAAACTGTAAACAAAACAAATAATTTATTCATAATCCATCGTCAGCTGATCGGCGTCAAAATCAAATCAAAACTTGTTGCTCAACGTCACTGACAGGCAAGGATATTACACCAGCAAAATCCTGTTCCAACAAGGAATAACGTACTCCGTCCAATGTTGTTTCAGAGTACTCCGTCGACGTCACTGCCAAGCAAGGATATTACACTTACTAAGTGACAAAGAAGATCCTGTTCAAACAAGGAAAGACGTACTCCGTCGCGCAGCGTGACTTGACCATGGGCGAACGGAACGCTTATGCTAGGCGGACCAATTGGAGGACCGGAAATGATTTTGGCGACTCTCCATTGGCCAGGCATTGATGACATTGGAAAATTATGGAAGATGCAAAAATAATTACTTACAATTACATCCGGCTCGAAGGACCAAATTATGTGGGAATTCATCCACATAAGAAATTGTAATTTTTGTGGACTGTAGTAAGGCTGGAAGTCTGAAACCAAAACTTTGGGAACAGAAAAGCACTTCGATATCTATTTACACTATTTTACACTTTATTTTTACTTGAACGTTATTTACACATATGTACAGGGTAAGATGACTTGAGGCCAGAGCTCACATTAACTACTGCCTATAGGGCAGAGTTTTTAATTATGGTTTTACAAAATAAATATTGTTAGAAAAGAACTAACTTGTTGATGCTTGTTACCATGTTGCTCGCCGTACAGACACGGCACAACTGAGAGAGAAAAAAGGAAGTGACAAGCGTCTGCGGATCACACGGAGGCAACGCCACGAATATGATCGAAAGAATCGAAAGTGTACGAACGAAACTTTTAAAATTTGGCGCGACGCGACAAACGGAGGTTCACTAGCATTTTTGTTTACCGCCTCTTTATTTATTTGACACAAAATTATTAATTATAATTCGATAGTTTGTCTTTTATCAATATCAATGACATGAGAGGGAGTTTTCGAGCAATTATCACCTAAAAAAACACATGGAGAGCACAATTCACAACAAAAATACATCTACAAAAATAATGAAGTCCATAAGATGCCCATTAAACTGTGATTTTATTACCGACAGCAAAGACATTATTGTTTTACATTATAAAAATTTTCACGGAAACAACTTAGACCCCAAGAATTTAACATTTAATAATAAGGAAGACTTTTTTGAGTGGAAAAGAAAATTAGAGCAAAAGATACCATCAGAGCACAGTTTATAAAATGAACTGTTTAAACTGTTGAAAGGAAAAATGGTACAATAATTATTTATTTTATTTATCACCAAGATGGAAATTTACATAAACGCATTAAATTTACCTTATAAACAGGCTTTATTGAGTGTTGACTTATTATTTAATAGCCTCGCTCGCAAGCTCGCTCGGTCATAAAATTATTCGTACAATAAGCCTTTCTTTATTGTAGGTACCTACTTGTTATTTAATGCTATTTATATAAATAGCTATTATTTAACAATCTAGATTAAACACTGTGTCTTTCAAAATCTTACAGAAACAGCTTAATTGTGATACAGCCTACAAATCAACTGTGGAGGGCGAAGGGCCATGTATCATTGGATTATTCCACCTGACTTATCAATTATTTTTTTGTACCTACCCGGGTTCTGGCTTGGGCTTGATACCCCATCCCAAAAAAATTAATTCTTATCAGTCTTTCTAAAATTTTTAGTTAAATATTATCGATAATAATCGATATTTTACGAAATGGAAATTGCAAAATAATCCTAGAATATAACAATAAATATTCATCAGGATTCAGGACAAGGAGGTGGAGGCGTCAATAAACAAGGAGCAAAAACGTTATGGACGCTCAAGGATGATACATACTACTAAGGATGGCTTATCCTCATAAGGCCTGTGTGTAACAAATCCCCCCCTGCCCCGCCATGCCAAAAAAGCAGTTGTGACGTAGCATCATGGCGTTTTTCGCCTTGACGTAGGCTGTTTGCACCACAGGTTATGTTATGATCTGGCTGGAAATTATGAAACTAGTTTCTAGTATAATTAAAGTCTAAAATTATAAAATTATATCAGATACCTACTGTAGGTATATATGTAACATATAATCATGACTTTTAATCATTACTGTTGTGTTCCTCAGTGCAAGTCTTGGGCTAAAAAAAAAAGTTGACAAAGGATTGAGTTTCTACATATTTCCCCTTGAAACAGGCCACACAGGTTTATTTGGAATCGAAAATGGAAAAAGAGTTAGTGTCGAGAAGAAAAGCCTACTGGATTTTAAAACTTCGTATTGGCAAACCAGTCACCAAATTCATGAAAGTGCATCTGCATCTCAAGCAAGAATTTTGTGTTAAGGTAAACAAGCATAATGGGTAGTTTTGTGCCCTAGCTTCATTTTATTAGGCCTGCTTCTAGGCATTGATCAAGTACTATCTATTTTTAAATTGTTTTGATTGAAAATATTGACTGTTTTTTTTATTTACAGGTGAGAGTACAGGTCTTAGAGGTACAGGTAGAGGTCGGATATTGAAAAAAACAGTTGTACCATCCCAGAATTTGCCCTCTTCTATAGTGATCCATAAACCGAGCCAAAAAATAGATTCCATGGGTGCTGAAAAACTTGCCAAAAGAAAAAGAAATTAAGATTCTATTGAGACTATACAAGTAATGAATGTAGTTATACTTTTAATCAATTATTAAACTCTTCTCAGATAGACATACAAATGGCCAAGCAAACAGCACAACGTGTAAAGTTTTTATTGAATCCTAATTACCAGTATTATATTGTTATAGGTAGTTCGAGTAAAAATCAGATTTGTGGTCAAGTTATTTGACTTTGTTAATTTAATTTTCACCTATTAATAAATAAAAATAAAGAGTTATTTGTAAAATATTTATTTATTTATTACATATACAAGTTATTCAAATACAGACATTATAAGGGAGATACCATACCTGCCTTTAGACCCTTTTGGCAATGTCCTATTGTAGAAAGTTTACAAAAATATAAGAAAAAGATCCGGTTAGGCTGTTGTATGGATATAATCATTTCGGATCAGGTAAACGAAATAGATTATATTGAATTTTGGCCTGCATCGTCACGAGCAGCATTATGGGTGAAAATTATTACCCAGTGTGAAACTTTCGAGAACAGTGAATAAATAAGTCGATATTGCATTTACAGCACATTGTTCTTCCTCGGCTGCTACAGTTTTGACCACCACATCGTTTTTTTTACGTTCAGGAAAAGTGTTTGAATGATGATGCAGTCCATATAATACCTTATATCATTATTGACTCAAAAATCACTTGCTGCAGCCCGAAGCATATTCTTCTGTAGCGCAAGGTGGTACTTTATATTTCCTCGTGTATGTCTGAAAATAAAAATAAAGTTAAAATTGTATGATTTCTCAAAAAATTGTTAATTCTGCTCTACCTGTGATATATTTCCCATTCGAATAAACAATGTTTGCACTAGCACAAAGTTGCCTAGTAGATAGGTCAGCTAAACCACGTTCCTCATCTGCTGAATCTTGGTCAGTGAGCTCTTTGCTTTCTGTGTGGGCTCAATAATATGCCATCAACATTTTCATTATCATAAGCAGTATTCAAAACTTCCTGATGGCTAATTCCACTAAAACAAAATGTACAGCTAAAAATGTTAGCTTCTGCCCAGGCCCATATGCCATATGGGACAGTAATGTTTTTTACAAGAATATAATACATAAACAAACGATCAATTTATGCTCGAATAGGAATATGTTTTTATAATAATATGAGAAAACCCTAAAAACAATTAAATAGTATAGAATAAATTATCTTATAGTTATTATACTTACATAAAGAAATGTAAACAAAACGCCGCGTAATTCTCCTAGGGCTCCATTAAATCATACATGCTGAAAACGTGTAAATAGGCGGAATGACGAAAGCTAGCCAAATATCGAAATATCGCGCTCAGATCGCACTTTTGACCTTGATGTTTATTGGTTCCGTCATAGGGTACCTTTACGCGCTATAATGGTTAATCAGAATCAAAATAATATATTTTTCATGACAAATTTATAAATTTATAAAACCGCTGGCGCAAACAGCTGGCGACTTAGTTATGACGTCAGCAGTGGTTGGAAACATTTGAAAACCAATATGGCGGCGATTACCCAAAAAGGGGCCGATAAGCACTCCTTAGAAAGTTTATTCTCATTGATGGACGCTGTATTCGTGGCGTTGCCCCCGTGTGATCCGCAGACGCTTGTGAAGTTTGACGCAAGCAATGTTGCCAGTGCCAGACTTAACTGCCTAAATTAAATTACAGAAAACTGTAACATTATAAAAGATGTTGGGAACAGATTCCAACAGTTACGTTAACCAGAATTTCCAGAACAGTAGAAATTCCAATCAAAATTCAAGTCGTACTACCTTTTGTCTATATTGTCATAAAAATAATCATGTGACTTCCCAATGTAGGCAATTACTGAGTTTTGAAAATAATCAAAATAAAGGCAGTTTCAATAAAAATTATAACGGACAAAGTTTTAATAATAATCCAAGAAATAATTTTTCTCAGCGAAGCTATCAGAATTATAATCATTTCAACAGAAATAACTTTTCAAACAACAATTCAAATCCAAATTTTAATCCATCACAAAATCGTAGCAATTTTACAAATCAAAGATTCTCAAGGAACTTCCAAAATCATAATCAGCAACATTATTATTCTAATCAATCAAACCCTCTTTACAACCAACAAAATTTTGCGGAACCCTCAAGGCAAATACAGACCTTTGAGAGTCAGGCGTCAACTAGTTTTCAAATGCCAAATGAGCTTGTAAACCATAATCATACTCCTTCGGGAAACGAGCAAGAAGCCCTGCTTGCGGACAGTCAACTAGGTGCTTCTCAAAATCAGTAGAAATTCCTAATAACTGTCCAAATCAAAATATTCAAGAATTACAAAAAGTCATTGAAAATAATGTTAGAAATGTATCCAATAATAGCACTAGTAGTAAATCTATATTCCTTTTTGAGAGTGATGAGCAATTAGATATAATTAAGATGCATTCATTTGATATTAAAAATTCGGATGTCCAACTTTTAATAGATACTGGTGCGGATGTGTCTCTATTAAAAATCTCTAAACTAATTAATAATCATAAATTAAATAAAAAATCTATTGTTGAATTGAAAGGAATAAGTAAAGAACCAGTTTTCACTTTAGGTATTTATCCCGTTACAATAAATTTAGAAAACAACAAAACATTAATACATTTTTTTCACATCGTTCCAGATAATATCTCAATTAAATCTGATGGATTGATAGGACGCGATTTTTTGCAAAAACACAAAGTGAAAATAAATTACGAGGAAGAAACTTTTCATTTCGAAGACAATTATTTTAAAAATTTTCCATCTAAAACTTTATTAACTACTATTCCGGCCAGATGTGAAATAGTAATTTCTGCAATAGCAAATAAGTATTCCCGAAACAGAAGGCTTCGTTAAATCAAAACAAATATCTGACAAACTTTTTCTAGGATCTACATTAACAAAAGTTCTCAACTACAAGTGTTTAGTAAGCATTTTAAATATTTCAAATGAAGCCGTCACAATCGCACAACCAAGAGTTAATGTCGAACCTATTTCCGTAAATGAATATGCAATTTTAGATTTGGATAATGTTAATCATTATAACCGTTATGAAAGGTTAAAACAGATTATAAATATAGAAGGATTAAACACAGAAAAAGCAGATTCATTACTCGAAATCTGTAAAAACTTTTGCGACATATTTTATTTAGAGGGCGATAAATTATCATGTGCAAAAGGAGTTTATCATAAGATTCCTACAGATCCAACAAAGGGACCCATAAATACTAAACCTTATAGATTACCGTTCAAACACCGTGAAGAAATAAACACTCAAACAGAGCAAATGCTCAAAGACAAAATAATTTCACCTTCTTGTAGTCCTTGGAATAGTCCATTACTTGTCGTACCAAAAAAAGTTGATTCCAGTAACATCCCTAAATATAGAATTTGCGTTGATTTCAGAAAAATTAATGATATAACTACGGGTGATGCGTATCCACTCCCCAACATCACAGATATTCTGGATCAACTAGGAAAATCCCATTATTTCACAACCTTGGATTTAGCCAACGGTTTTCACCAAATTCAAATGGATAAGAATAACTTAGAAGAACATGTAACAATAACAAACATGATCCTTAATCAACTACAACTTGAAGTTATGACACTGACCAATGCAATTTTGATAGCAAAAAAAGGCATACTCCATCCAGCAATTATAACTCCAGTTCAACTTGTTAAAGAATTGAAACTTGTCGTCCAATCACTTCCTCATGGTAGTGATTTTCCTGTACCTTTAGACTCTTTAAATGCTAATCTTCTACTTAAAACAATCCAATTACAGGTATATTTCGAAGATAAACGTTTAATATATATTATTAATATTCCGTTAGTGGAAACATATCTATTCTATCTCTATAAAATATCACCATTTCCCAAATTATTTGCACCTAATCAGTTTATATTAATTCAGCCTTCAGAAAAATATATTGCTCTGGATGAAAGTAAACAGCAATTTATTTCACTTTCAAATATGGAATTTAATAATTGCATAAAAATTACAGAAAGTAAAATTATCTGTAAACAACAACAGCCAGTTTCATTAGCTCATCTATCTAATAATTGCGAGATAAAATTGCTTCAAGGTATTAGTAAGATACCAGATATTTGCGATAGACGAATTGTTAATTTAGATAGGGCTATCTTTATTCAATTACATACAAGTAATACATGGTTATTTGCAGTTCCAAATCCAGAAAGTCTTACTATCTCATGTACAAATAGTAATAAGCCAATAGATGTAGTCTTAAAATCTTGCGGAAGTGTTACTATATCAAAACAATGTAAAGCTTACAGTGCATCTATAATGCTTGTGCCCCACGACAATATAATCCAGTCAAAAATGTTCAGTGAATTTGTACCGCCTCTTGAATTAAGTAGTGACTGTTGTGAAACGAAAGAAATGAAAAATAATTTTAATTCTAGTGATTTATTGTTAAACGAAAATTATAAAAGCTTATCAAAACACATACCCGAACTAAATATAGCAAGTCACAAATTGGACGAAATCGAACGGCTAGCAGACGACATACAGAAGAAAGACAACGCTTCGAAATACCAATACTCAGGCTCAATAATAGCATATATCTTAGCTTTAATCATGGTAATTTTAATAATTTATAAGATATACAAAAAATGTTGTGCTAAGACATCTTGTTGTGGCCTAGTACCGAATTTGTGCATACGGGTAAATCAAACCATCGAACCTACTTCTGAACATGGAATCCGATATGTGGCACATTACAGAAACGAAAATGACGAACAACCAGAGACTGAAAGCTATAAAGAAGAAAGAGTATCGATTAGATCCTCACCTCCTGCACCTCGAAAAACAATAAGTTACATTCCATCAAGACGTCCAATTAGGGAAAAGTAAATTAAGTTTTTGTGATTATATTCTATAGTTTGTAAGTACCTAGATTTTTTAAATAAGTAGACATTTAGTATATTTTATATAGATCTTTTACCGTATTATCATTTTTTTTTAGTACCTAAGTTTTAAGAAATTTTTGAATTATTCCTTTTATTATTTCTAATCGTATTTTTAAAGATTTTATATCATTGCACTCTATAAAATCTCTCATTAAGGGGGAAGGTGTTGTGAGTATATAGTATATGCCTATTCCATATATGCTAATCATTCATATGGAATAATCAACTTAAACCTAACAACCCCAAATTCTTTAGTATAATTATGGTTTTTCAATATCAACTATATTTTCGTAACAAAACCTCATGACAATAATTATTAAGTCATCTAGTTAATTACGCTAATCATATTTCTTCCTAACTTCAGATAGGAGTTATTTGTATACTCGAAATTATATTCCTATTATATTTATCTGAGTCAATACTCAAATTATTCCTCAATTATTAAGAGTAAATAAAAACAAGCTCATTAAATTTTCAACTTAGGAATAGATCATTAGGTTTAGATAATAATTCATTAAGATAGCAATTTATATTTAAGGAGCTTAAACTCCCATGAAAAGAAATTCATTGTTATACTAGATTTTGTACCAGCTAGTTATTCTGTACATAATAAAAGTATTCAAAAACGTCCCAACTGAGTAAGAGTTATTTAATTTCGGCGAACACAACATCGTTCAACAATAGTTTATGAACAGTTTTCGCGTTGAGTGTTGAGTGTTTTCTCTTATTAATTTAACTCAACTCACGCAGAGTTATTTTCGCCTAAATAAAAGACCAAATAATACAAACTTTCCAAGTACATTCGTGTATGGTGACGTTGTAAAAAGTACCCGAATTGTGACATACCTTTTTAACGAGCTAAAAGCTAAGAGTTCTAGAAACTTCTGTAAAAAAAATCTTGTGTATATAGTGAGTTACAAATCAGTACGCGATGTACGATTTTTTAAAACAAATTTATTTCACTTAAAACTATTACAATATTTTTACGTTTAAAATTTATTAAAATTCGAAGCGTCGAAAGTGAATGCAAAGCTCTGACTGAGGACGCTCGGCAAGTAGAAGCTACAAAAAGAGAATACAGAATGCAAGCTAATGAAAAATAATAATATGCTGATTAAATAAAATATACAATGTAGAGCCGTATGTAACTCCTCCCTCATTAGATTCAACTAAACATGTTGAAGGGGTAGTTGAATAATTGGTTCTTGGATTGGGTCTTCTGGATTGGCTTCTTGAGCTCTTCGTGGTCTTCGTCTAAGTTGAGTCAGTTTCTTGTAGGTGCAGTAGCTGACGAAAATTACCATTAGTAGGTAAATGAAGATAGTCCAAATATTTGGGGCTTCGACGATTTCGGGAAACGGTGTAAAATTAAGTTGATTGTCCATAATTTGGTTTTTGATTTTTTGGAGGTCATCTAATTTCAGGTCACCTAGATGAACACTCAAGTTAAGTGTTGGCAGTAGTAGTTCTTCTTGATTATTCAAATCAGGAAATAATATAGGCTGGGTTTTTGTTTGGCCTACGTGTGCGTTGTTTATAATCACTTCTTGATTGCTGTGATTAGTTAGTTTGCAATTTTTTGGGATTTCGGCAAAATATGTACCAAATAATTTTTGGTATTCTTCTTGGTCGCTGCATTCCATTTTGACTGTTTCTTCTTTGGGAATAATTATGATCCATTTATTTGAGAGGTCCAATTGATTGACTATTGGGATCGAAATCTTAACTCCGATTTGTTGACATGATTGGACTTGGTTACTTGATTCCAATAATTGGATTGCACATGGATTTTTGGTTGTGATTTCTGTGAGATCCATTTTGTCACAGATATAGTACTGGTTCTGGATTTCCTGGCACTCCGTAGATCGATATGAGAAGTGCAATTTGTTTTTTACCAAGAATTTACTTTTTGGAATGATTGTTTTGAATTTATTTTGTTTGTAAATTGGTATTGAGTATAAATGATAATAGTCGAAATTATTTTGATAAGTGATAGGAAATCGAATTAGAAAGGTAATTTTATTGTTTAAAATAAAACTTTCTATTTTTACTAATTTCTCGTATAACAATGTATTTGCTAGAGTAACCTCTAAGGGCATACTTTTCGCATTCACAATTTTTTGTATTCTTTGCAACTCAAAATATAGATTTTCAGTTTTTATGATACTCGGATGTAGTATTTTCAGTTTCGAAAAGGTAACTGCGTTTTCTACATCTTGCAGTATTGAGTCAATGATTTCGTATAAATTAATTATTTGATTGAGAGTATCTTTAATAATATTAGCATTTTCTCGGAAAGTGCCTTTTTGTACAATTAAACTAATCTGGTTTAATTTGGATTCGAGTAAGTTCTCGTTTTTCCCAATTTGTTGAATAATTTTATTAAATTGTTCAATCAGCTTAATCGAAATGGCATTTTCCTTTAAGGCTTTTGATTTTATTTCAATTTGATTACTCTGTAAATTTTCAATTAGTTGTTCATAACGTTCTCCATCTGATGCGTCTAGGTTACCAGTAATTGTTTTGAAAATTGATCCGACTGCATTAATAAGCCCGCGTCTTGTGCGTTGTGGGTGTGGAATTAATTCTTTTAATTTTGTTTCAACACGGTCTTGAATTAAGAATAGTATTTTTATATAATTACTAGTTTCGATCTTATATTCTGCGTGCGTATTTACGTTATCGGTCAAGTTTTTTGATTTTTCTTGAAGTTTGTTGACTTCATTTAGGATTGGATTGAGGTCATAAAAATGAATTAGCGTAAATGAATATTCTTCTAGTTTGGCTTGTCCTAATTTAATTGGCAATAGTCCAGGGTTATCAGCGATTTTTTCTAATTGAATTTTGTCTTCAAGGGCAATTGATACTTGTAGTATCCTGAAAAGAGAATATAGCAATTAGTCAAAGCTATATTTATTTTTTAATGGACGTTTTATGTTTGACAAGTGAATCTTTTCTTGAGATTCGAGTTTTGCTGTCTTTTTAGCTGTGTCGACATTCACTATTTTGGTCGGCTTATTGAATTTGTCAGCGTTTTTCTGTCGTATGTGTTTTTTCGTAAATACTGTTTGGTTTGGTTCAAATATTTCTGGGTTGTCTTTATTCACATTAATTTTGGTAGTTAGGTGTTCTTTCTTAGCCATTAATTTTTCGTTCAATTGCGCATAAAGAACTTTTGCTTTATCTTTATGTTCATTTATATAATCTGATAAAATTAATTGATCTAATTTTAAATTAAAAGTGTCATCTGATGTAATATGTCCTTGCACAACATCAATGGGTTTAAGGTTGGTTGTAGAATGAATTGTATGATTATAAGCCAGAACGGCATATACAATTTTATTTTGTATGGTTGCGTTAGCGAAATTTTGATTGTTAAGCAATCTGATGTGCTCTGAAAGGGTTGAATGGAAACGCTCGGCGATACCATTCGATTCCGGGTGATAAGGCGAACAAAAGTGAACTTTTATTTTGTGTAGGGACAGTAATTCTGTCACTATGGTATTTTTAAACTCTGTACCGTTGTCTACAATTATTTGTTTTGGAATTCCATGATGAGAAAAATGACTTAGAAGACTGTCTGCAATTTCAGTAGCAGCTAGTGATTTAAGTGGATATGCTTGCGCATATTTGGAAAAACTGTCGACAATGGTGAGGAATTTACTTTTTTCTAGGGTGTAGGTATCAAGGTGAATAATTTCAAAGGGCCTTGATGCCGTGGGTGTAACGTTCATTGGAATCTTTACTGGGTTACGTTCATATTTACTACGAATACAAATTTCGCATTCGTTAATGTAAGATTGGACGGAACTTTTAAGATCGGGCCAGTAATATTTTGTTTTTAATCTTTGAACTGTTTCTTCTATGCCGCGGTGGTTTGACTTGCTTTCGTGGTAATTTTGTATGATTTCTTTAATATCATTTTTGTTGGTAACGTCGAGTAGTTTTGAAGTACATCTTTTAAATTGTAAAGAGGGCCATTTAAAATTGTTCTTGATGACTCGGCAAAATGGTTCATAAGCCTCTGGATTTTCAAAGTACAGGTGATATGGTTTATTTGGCACTATTAATTCTTTGATAAATTTCATGATGTCTTCCTCGAAATTTTCCTGCGATAGTTGTACTATTATTCTACGTTTCTTGTTAAATAGTACAATTATTTTCGCTCTTGCTGGTGCGTGGTGTACCTGCTGCAATATTATTTGATTAGAACCATAATTGACAGCTGTTTCAATAATAGGTACTCCTACTACAGGGTTTTGGTCGGCGTTTGTATGGATAGTTGCGTCATCGGCATCTTGCGCGATTTCTGGTGGGTCATTGTCCGGTTGTGCTACAACTGATATTTGATCCATATTTTCGTGACTTGTGCTAGGAATTTCGTCATTATTTTGGTGGTTGTTGTCCTCTAAATTTTTAGTTACGTCTTCTACATATTTTTGTAGGTCAAAAATATTTTCTGTTGTTTCTTTAGTATGAATTTCTATTCTCGATAGGGCGTCCGCATTTGTGTTTAATTTTCCTTTCTTGTAAATAATTTGATAGTTAAATTCTTCTAGTCTTATTCTCCAGCGAAGTAATTTTGAAGTTGGTTCTTTAACTGAAAAAAGCCATTGAAGCGGTTTGTGGTCTGTAATGATGTTAAATTTTCTGCCATAGAGACAAGGGCGGAAATATTTGGTTGCCCAAACAAGACACAAACATTCCTTTTCTATCGTAGAATAGTTGCACTCAGAGTCGTTGAGCGTGCGTGAGGCATAGGCGATCGGTAAATCTTGTCCAATTGGCCCTTGGGAAAGTACTGCTCCTAAGGCCAAGTTACTCGCGTCTGTTGTCAAATTAAAAGGTTTTGAAAAGTCAGGATACTGGAGTATGGGTTCATTTGTTAGTAAATTTTTGCACATTTTGAAACAGTTAATAAATTCTTCGTCATAATTGATTTTAGCGCCTTTCTTCAAACATTTGGTGAGAGGTTTCGTAACTTTTGCAAAATTGTTAATAAATCTCCGGTAGTAGCCTAACAGTCCTAGGAATCCTTTAATTTGCTTTGTAGTCTTCGGTATCGGATACTGCTTAATTGCTTTAATTTTATGGGGTTTGGTTTGACTCCCTGTGGCGTCACAATATGACCCAGGTATGCGACTTCGCGACGCAAAAATTCGCTTTTATCAAGCTGGATCTTGAAATTAGAGTCACGTAGCCGTTGGAAAACATTTCTCAAGTTATTTAGATGTTCCTGTAAGGATGTCGAGAAAATAATGATATCATCTAGGTATACCAAACATTTTTCATTTTGAATACCCCTTAAAATTGAATCCATTATGCTTTGAAAGGTAGCAGGCGCATTCTTCAGACCGAAGGGCATCCTAAGGTACTCGTAGTGCCCATTTTCAGTGTTGAAGGCCGTTTTTTGTATGTCGGCTTCATTCATTTCAATCTGGTGAAAGCCTGATGCAAGGTCTAATGTTGTAAAATACTGGCATCTACCTAATTTGTCTAAAAGATCCGTGATATTTGGTAGCGGGTATTTGTTATCGATTGTCTTTTCGTTCAGTTTTCTGTAGTCCACGACTACACGCCATTTTTGCTTTCCTGTAGCATCTAATTTTTTTGGTACCACCCAAATTGGTGAGGACCAGGGAGAATTTGAAGGTCTTATAATTTTTTGATCTAACATTTTTTCTATTTGATTTCTTACTTCTTGGCGATGGATGAACGGGTATCTGTAAGTTTTAGTATAAATTGGAGTCTCATCTGTCGTTTGTATATGATGTTTCAAGTTACTAGTGAAAGATAGAGGTGTATTTTCTTGATAGAAAATATCTGAAAATTCTTCACACAGTTCCAAAGTTTTGTATTTTTCTTCATCATTAAGATGATCAACACGAATTTTTGATAAATCTAGTCTTTGTTTGGGTGATTCGTCAAAATTATTTAAATCTATTATCTCGATATTATTTCTTTCAAAAGGGTCTGCTTCTATTTGTTCTGAAAAATCTAAAGTAATTGGCTCGCAAGAGTTATTTAAGATTGTTGTTATTGCTGTAACGGCTCGTTAGGGGATGAATCTACCCCTAAAATACTAAAAACTAAAAGGACCTGAACTAAAGGGAAGGTGGTAAAAGGGGAGTGTCGGGCTAGCTGCTCGCGGAGAGTGGTCGTGCGGTCATGAACACTAGTCAAGTATTCGATAATCTGATCTCAAAAAGGGCGCCAGTGACCTTTGACTTGGACCCCTTTGGACACTCAAAAGTAGAGAAACCGGTCACGTGAATCTCGAGAAATATCCCTAGTAAGGCTCAATAGCTAATTCTGTATAAATGTTAATGAGTAGGTTAACTGAAATCGAATAATCAATAAGTACCCAAAAGAACAGTTTCATTAGAAAGATTCCAATTTATATTTTCTATGATTGATTAAAAAAACTTATAACAAAAAAATGACAGTTATGGTCTAATTAGTATTCAATTACCAATATTGATATTAATAGAATAAAACAATGTAATTTTTATAATTTACTTTTCCTGAGTAAAAGAATTGTATATATATATTCAGAAATATGTGGAATTTAGGAATCGTTTAAGGATAAATTTTCCAACTAACACTAGATTGGCTTTAAGAGATTGCGCACGTTAACCTTTGTGATCACAGAGGCCTTAAAAGAAGGTCCTAAACTCAGACGTCCTTAATATATTATTTTACATTCCCTTATGGCAGTACTTCAAATTATTAATCGTTTCATTCAAATCAATTCCAATAATAGGAAAATGTATAGTTTTATAATGTTTATCTGAGCAGTCAAATAAATTTCAATAATAAGAAAAAAATATAGGTATAAAATGACTTATCTGAATAGACGAATAAATTTCAACAATAAGAAAAATGTGTGGTTATATAATGACTTACGTGAACCTCGCAATCAATTTCAAAAATAAGGAAAAATGAATAGTTAACTAAAGGCTTATCTGAGCAGCCTGGAGTCTCGACAGGCCCAAACAACAATAAGGGGCCGAATGGTCCTGTCTGGGGATGGTTTTGCTTACTAGACAATCCCGACATCAATCACTCCCTAATGGCAGGGGTTGAGAAGATGGCTCTCAGAAAGATGAACCACTCGGTAAATCCCTCACCAAAAAAACCACACTGCAGGGTGTGGTTTTGAAGCCACGATGATCAGCTTTCTGGGGGTTGAAGATGGAAAACCTCCCCGAATATGTAGAGGGATTATCAGACCACAAAATGGCGTCAAGATTTTCGACTATCGTGAACGTGGACGAATGCTTTGAATCCGACAATTTGTCGTTAGAGTGAAAAATAGCCTTAATGCCAAAATCACCAAAATCACTCTAGGATGCCGAAGATGAGAAATCCCTTCTCCAAGGAACGCAAAAATCACCAGGATTTTATGAAACTCAAAATGCGTTTTATATCATCGACGAGCTTATGCATTGAACACTAGTTGGCGTGGTTCTGACCTTTAAAATTCAGTGTCTAGATAGACGAGGAACCAAAGAACGCAAATATGTGAGTAGGGAGAACCCATCATTCGGGTATCTAAATTTAAAATAGTGTACCAGTATATTTAATTTATAACTAATTTTAGATATAAACCTAATTTGAAAATATTTCGCTGAATGAAATTTGTTTCAACTAATCTAATTCAACATTTACTCTCTAAAAAAATAGCAATATGTAATACAATCACATTCAGACCGTTACATTGCATAGCCATCTTTTGCGATTGTTAGTGATTCGGGTATTTCAATATTGTGTAATTTCATATAGGGAACAATAATTTCGCCATTTTTTATAGATGTTTTGATTTTAATTACTTTTTCTGTTCTCGCTTCAACAGTAATGCAATTAAGTTCGTTTTGTGTTTGTTGATATTTTAATTTGATCTTTGCATAGGGCGTAATAAGGTAACCACTATTAAAATCAACATTTGCTTGTAATAATTTTAAATTGTCAAGGCCTATCAAACCATCAAAAATGTTATGGAATTTGAATAGGTAAAATTTGAGTTTTCCTTTTTTGGGTAAATTAAATATTTTAGGTGCTGGTATGTTAGCACTATATTTATGGGCTGATTTCTGGAATACCGTACTAACGATGAAAGGATCGTTAATAACGAAATTCGGAAATAATTTAAATGCTATATTTGGGTCAATAAAAGATTTCGTGGAACCTGAATCAATTAAAATTTTGACGTTGTATTCAGGAAACACTATATATGAGAGTTCACTGGTGTTGTTTAAATTTAATGAAATCACTGGGGGCGATTCCGTCAAATATTCTGATTGTCTTCGGCTGATTCCTGAAAATTTGATTCCACAGCCTGATTTGATGTGGTCGGTTCTTCTTGAGTTTCATTTGTATAATTTATCCGTGCTGGGTCAGCATAATAATAATAAGAATTTTCGGGGTTATAGATCTGCTGTTCATCATAATTTGCATTATTTTCGGGGTACGTTTGATTGATGACGTTTGAATAACTGTATTGATATTCTTCAGAAGTTGGATCTAGTTCTGTAGTAAATAATTCTTCAAATGCATATTTAGGCTGTTGCTGGTACTGTTGTTGTGGTTGCTGGAAATTTGATGCTTGAGCCACTGGTGTGAAATTTTGGGTGTTTTGGAAACTTACACCTGACATTGGTGTGGGCTTTGGCAAGATTTTTCCAGGATTTTGTCTAAATACGTTTGTTGGTTTTGGTTTACCAAAAACTTGGGAGTTAGAAAAGAATTTTTGTGGGCGGATGTTTGCATTAGGTCTAATATTGATAGGTTGTGACGGAAAGGGCTGCTTAAACTGATTTGGTGTATAGTTATTATAACCAAAATTTCTGGTTGGACCATTAAATCGAAATTGATGTTGTTGAGGTTTTGGTTTTGTATGATTTGCATTGCTATTATTGTGATTGGGTTGATTTTGGAAATATTTTGTGTTACTCTCTCGAATAACAAGTTGTATGGCATCAGCTAAATCTTTTGGTGACATACAACGAATTGTGTTGCCTAAAGGTTCTCTTAAACCGGCCAAGAATGTTTTTAAAGCAAGTTCTGTATACAAATTTCGTTTTATTTGGGCAGTAGCCACATCGTCGTGAGCATCTACGGAACTGCAGAGTAAATTAAGTAATTCGAGAATTCTATCATAGTAAGATTGAGGGGTCTCGTTAGCATTTTGTTTGGTTAAAACAAGGTCTCTATTCAAACAAGACTCGTCGCGTCTGTCCGCGAAATGTCTAGTCAATGTATTTTTTAGACCGTCCCAGGTGGAGACATTCTGAACATTAACCACTAATCTAGCATTGCCAGAAAGTTTACCTATAAGAGAGTTTATTAAAAATATATTTTGGAAACAATTTACATTTACAGTATCATAAAAATTATCTATGAGAGATTTGCAAGTCGCTAAATATCTGTTTAGCTCGCAAGGGTTTTCCTCGAATTTTGGGACACAACTTAAATATTCGGGTTTAAATTGAGCCATAGTTACTGGTAAATTTACTGTAGCAATATTTAAAGGAGAAAAGTTTAAATTTTGTTGACTTCGCAAAAGCGTTATAGTTTGTGCAAAAGCAGTTAAATCTAAGTTTGAGCTATCAATAGGTAAAATATTATTTTCACTTTCTACTTGATCAATATTACCTTCAGTTTCTAATTGATTATTAGATTGATCAGTTAACACTTCTGTATTTGAAGCGGAGTCAGAGCTATTATCGTTTATCTCAATACTTTCAAAAGAGTTAATTAAATCGTCCAAATCAGACATTTACAAATTGCACTTACATAAAATATGCTATCAATTTTCGTGCCATAGAGTTTTCTTCTTATGTCTAGGTGGTACTATAAGGCCTCAGTCCTCTGGTGGCAATTTTGTAATCCAAGTCCAAAAGCACTAAGTCCTCGCAGAATTGATAGAGTTTATTATCAATTCTCAAAATGCCGTCGCGAAACAATCCCCAATTAATTGCTTTACGCACACGAACACTTTCCGTAGTCACGGTCGAAAGTTTCTGATGTTCAATCAAAATCCCGAACCGTAAGTTCTTTCGGATAGCCAGTTGACCGTTTCACGATAAATCGATACTCGATGTATTGATTCCTGACTATCCTACCGACTGCGCCAGTTACAAATCAGTACGCGATGTACGATTTTTTAAAACAAATTTATTTCACTTAAAACTATTACAATATTTTTACGTTTAAAATTTATTAAAATTCGAAGCGTCGAAAGTGAATGCAAAGCTCTGACTGAGGACGCTCGGCAAGTAGAAGCTACAAAAAGAGAATACAGAATGCAAGGTAATGAAAAATAATATGCTGATTAAATAAAATATACAATGTAGAGCCGTATGTAACTAGTGTAATAAATGACTGTACATTTGTAAATAGACAAAGAAGTGTTTCATTGTGTACAGCCTCAAATACCTGATTGGAAATTGGAATTTTTCTAAACAATTGGCACTGTGGTCCATCCCATTTTTCAGCTAACCTTCTGATGTGAGCCAGCAGCTACGTTTTTTTTTCCTACAGTCCACTGTTCCCATTCTAAACAGTAGTGTTACTCTGAGCCTTAAACCAACATTCACCAGGTCTGTGATTTTTAAACGGATTGGATCGTGGATTCTCTATCAAGAATTGTTGAAAACTATTTAAAATGTCATCTTTTTTTCTTGAGAATCCACGATTTGCAAGTTCTTCTATCCACCTAGAGGGAGAGATGTTGAATTCAAATACAATATAAATACTGTCAATTGACTTACGTTACTAGCTTAGATTCCTCCCTTAAAGTCAAAATAGGCGATGGACCGCAAGTATCTTTGTGCCCAGGATTTTTTAATTTAAAATCCAATGTTGATTTTGGTTTGGCACGCCATATTTTTTTGCGTCTGCTCTAAGTGATAATGTATTGCTTTTAACTTCATTTATGGCAGACTCCATAGAGGTAACATCATATATGCTCTTTTTTGGTATTATTAATAATTAACACAAGATCTTAAATTGAAAATTTCAGTTATTGGACAGTTTATTATTCATTTATGGGACACGCGTCCAATAACTAGTTAGAATCAAAATATCTGAAAAAATTATACATTAAAAGAAACAGCGTGAAAAGTCTGAACAAATGCTGCATAAAACTGAAAAATCTTGTTGAATCAGTTATTGGAAGTATTTTTGAATCCAGTTATTGGCCTCCCCTGGATTCGAGCCCAAGAAAACATATCGGGCCAGTAGAGCTGTAAATCTTACCTTTTTATAAAAGTGAATACACATAAAATATCAGGTTTTGATACACCTCTGCGATTTATACTAAATTAGCACAATAATCTGACGAAAAGGTCTACATTAAGGGAGATAAGTTATACACCGAAAGCGGTATAATCCTATCAGTTGACGATATTGTATTTATTGAAGAAAGCCAAGAAACTGTTGAAGAAGTGCTAAAAATCCAACAAAAACGGGATCAAAAAGCTTTTGGAACCCCTAGACTAGTGATTAAGGCAAAAACCTCTGGAGACAAGATTTTGGCAAATATTGGTTCGGGAATTGAAAAGAAGAAAACCTTAAGATCAGGATCGTCAAGTAGTCAAAAGTGAAAAACAACGGTTTTTGAAAAAACATTTTACAGCTTGTAAGTTTAATTAAGATTTATACAAAAATTTAAAAAAAAAAAAAACCTACATTTTAAACATTTCTTATCGCATTCTGATATCCTAGTAAAATGAATCAGTTTATTAGAAATTTTACGTATGATTTTTTAGAGACCAATGAGGTTGAAAATTTTGTGAATTTCAGCAACCAGCAATCGATGAACCATCAACAAGCAGCAGTGTTACGAATGATAGTTGTAAGTCACGTCTACACTTATCCATAGATGCGAAAAAAGTTATTGCAAATGTTTATACCACATTGGTAGAACGTGGAATGCTTCAGGCAGAAGCGTTGAAAGAGACTGTTTTGCTCACAAAACATTCATATTCAACAGTGTGGCGCAGTGTAAATAAGCCTGCCGTTGAAAGGAGAAAAAGAAAGGATTCAGGAACTCATAAATCTCTAGAAAGCGGCGACGAGGAGACAATTCGAATAAAAATTTATAAAATGTATGAAGAACAAATAATACCAACCTTAGATAGTTTAATGGATAGATTAAAAAAGGACGAAACCGGCATAAATTGCAAAAGAACAACCTTATGGAAGATTCTTAAACGAATAGGGTTCCAATTTAAAAAAATTGGTAAAAGACAGGTGATCATGGAATCTGCTCGGCTACAAAAATGGAAATCGCAATATTTAAGAAAAATAAAACAATATCGAGAAGAACAAAGGTCCATCATATATTTAGACGAAACATGGTTTGACACTCACGATACCCCATCAAAAGGTTGGGTAGACTCGTCCTCTAAATGCAAAACAAATGCACCTTCCAATCGAGGACAACGAATAACGATTATTCACGCTGGTTCAGAAAAAGGCTGGGTGCCCAATGCTTTGCGTTTGTCAGCCAAAAATATAAAAGATTCTTGCTCGACTATCACGAAGACACTACAGCGGAGGTGTTTGAAGACTGGTTCGCAACCAAACTATTACCAAATATCCCACCAAACAGCATAATCGTGATGGACAATGCAAGTTACCACAGTAGGCAGTTGAACAAAGCACCATGCTCTAATGATACAAAAGCTGACATTCAAGAGTATATGCACAACAGGCACATATATTTTCATGAGAGTTACACGAAAAAAGAATTATTAGAGGTACTAAAAGCATTTAATATCAAAAAAGAATATATTTGTGACAATTTAGCAGAAAGTTTGGGACATAGGTACATTGTTAAGGCTGCCGCCATATTACTGTATTTTCAATCCCATCGAGCAAATGTGGCATCAGTTGAAATCGGCAGTGCGACGAAGGAACACATGCCCCAGGCTCAATGCAGCTGTTTTAAAACTCGTTCAAGAAGAGATGGAAAAGATTCCAGATAGTAGCTGAGCAAACTATGTCCAACATGTTAAAAAAATAGAAAATTCTTATTATCATTCGTCGAGTACACAGAGCCAATTGAGCATCCGGATTCAACTTAATGACAGTAGTGATAGTGATACCGACCTTTTTTTAAGTTAAATAATATTATATTTTATGATATAATATTTTTTTTCTAATTTTGACATTTAAAGTGACACTTTTCAAAACTCCTTGACGTTATCAAATGCCTTACTTTTCATCACCAGTTACGAAAAGTAAAATTTTTCGCAACTGGTGATGAAAAGTAAATTTCACCATTAGTTGTAAAAAATATAGGAACAAAATCTGTGATATTTTTGGAGCTGAACTACTTGAAGTACCTTGTTGTCATTAATTATATTCTTTGTACGTACCATCGTCGCCAAAAGTATCTGGGACACAAATAATGCATAATAATCTCCTGGACTAATTCTACTGTCATTCATTTCAATGCATTTGATTCATAGTTTGACAAATATTTGACAATAAAATTCATATAATAGGACAAGAGCTAATGTGATGCTGTCCCAGTTACTTTTGGTGACGATGGTACATATTATGAAGATTAATTTTATTCAAATTAGTTACATAATATGACAATGTATGGAAAAAAACTAATTAGTTATAAATATTAATACTTAACATAATTTGAACAATTATTGATGATATTGACAACATAGTTTTCTGTGTAGCATTAATTGAATGAAAAAGTTGAATGTTTGTTTCATGGAAGTCTCTCCAAGGATGCTGGTGACAATTTTCTGTTTATTATAGTAATATATTCCACATAGCCCTTAGCGGCTGTATTGGACTTCCACCCCCATGCTATTCAATTCTCAGCAAATCATCGACAGAATCTACAAGCAGAGTAGGTAGTCGATGATCGTCGAAAGCAATGATCGGTTTGAGTCGCCAAACTTGACAATAAACAATACTGGCTTCCACAGCAACGGAAAAGGAAACATCTCTGAACTTACTTGACTTGACGATAGAAATGATTATAGAAGGGATTTTTTTTTAATGTTTTTGACTCAAATTTGAGTAGATCAGATCATAATATACAAAATTAGAAAAAATATTGTGTGAAACACGTTGGGAAACACTATTTTTCGTAACTCGCTTTCTGCTCGTTACGAAAAATAGTGCTTTTCCCAACTGGTTGCACAAATAACTATTAAAATATTTGTAAGGGAAAAATAATATTTTTTTGTACTTGTAATATAGAATAGTAAACATTTTCAAAATATTTTTTTTGTTTATTTTTTTTTTTTTGCTCCTATATTATAAATTCATGAATCAAATTATATGGCTACTCCATAATAGCAAGTACCTAGTAACATTTATTGTAATTTTTTAATAAAGTAATTTTACATTCTGATAAATTTGGTTTCATTTCGTGTCAAATAAATGACTTTCTAAGTTGAAATAAATAAGCAGAACATTGGGCTAGTACAACCCACCCGTCTCCTTACCTACCTACTGCGGGTTTTCGGCTCCTTTATGGGTGTAGGTGCTTGGCCGAACAATACAGTAATGATTTTACGACTTTTCTTATATCTCTGAATAAACTACAGGCGAAAAAATGTAAAATTTTTCTTTTTTTTTTGAAATATCAGTGCGGTAAAATTTTTTCCGCACTGACAGCCGTGCGGAAAAACTTTTTCCGCACTGATATGTCAAAAAAAAAAGTTTTACCGCACCGTGCGGGAAAACTCAGGCCTTATCCGCACTGAGTGCCGAAAAGTAATTATAATTGTCAAGCAACAATAAGTGCACCTGTCGACTTTGACGCATGATGACAAATTTTTCCTCTGTTTCTATATCAGCCAACATCTATACAAACACCAAATATAAATTAACTTTGACACATTGTCAGATTTGTTCTTTATTTATATGCAAAAATCTACAAACTTTCTCATCAAATTTAAACGCTTTAAGATGAACAGCTCTGACGAGGATTTTCTGTTATGTAATTTTTTGATAAATGCATAGGTTCCCTTCAAGTTAATTAAAAATAATTAAACAAATTATCGTTTTTTTTAAACTTTTGTTATAACCTACCTGATATGAAGCTCGTAGGAAAAATGTTGTTCCTAACACGTGCGCAAAGTGTCTTTTCCGCACGCAAACACGTATCCGAACTCCGCTTCGCGTCGTTCGTATAACTGTGTTTGCGTGCGGAAAAGTAACACTTTGCGCACTTGTTAGGAAAATAACTATTTCCGCAAGTGTTAGGTACAATATTTTTCCTACAGGCGTAAAAATGTAAAATTTTTCCTTTTTGTTTTGACAGATCAGTGCGGTAAAATTTTTTCCGCACTGACAGCCGTGCGGAAAAACTTTTTCCGCACTGATATGCGTGCGGTAAAAGTTTTACCGCACCGTGCAGGAAAATTCATTTTCCGCACGCATATCAGTGCGGAAAATCGATTTTTCCGCACGGCTGTAGGAAATAGTTATTTTCCTAACAAGTGCGCAAAGTGTTACTTTTCCGCACGCAAACACAGTTATACGAACGACGCGAAGCGGAGTTCGGATACGTGTTTGCGTGCGGAAAAGACACTTTGCGCACGTGTTAGGAACAACATTTTTCCTACGAGCTTCATATCAGGTAGATAATAACAAAAATTTAAAAAAAAACGATAATTTGTTTAATTATTTTTAATTAACTTGAAAGGAACCTATGCATTTATCAAAAAATTACATAACAGAAAGAAATAACAGAAAATCCTCGTCAGAGCTGTTCATCTTAAAGCGTTTAAATTTGATGAGAAAGTTTATAGATTTTTGCATATAAATAGAGAACAAATCGGTTTTTTTTTTCAAATTTTTGTTATTACCTACCTGATATGAAGCTCGTAGGAAAAATTTTGTTCCTAACACGTGCGCAAAGTGTCTTTTCCGCACGCAAACACGTATCCGAACTCCGCTTCGCGTCGTTCGTATAACTGTGTTTGCGTGCGGAAAAGTAACACTTTGCGCACTTGTTAGGAAAATAACTATTTTCTACTTGCGTGCGCAAAGTAATCACTTTGCACACTCATTTGCGTGCGCAAAGTTGAACTTTGCGCACGGAAACTCTTTGCGCACTCATTTTTGTTACGCATAATTACCATAGTTATACTTGATTTTTCAATGTTTTGATGGTTTCTGAATAAACTAATATTCAAAATGAAGGGTTTCAATTGAAATTAACGCTTAGTTCAAAATTCAAAATTCAAAATTCTTTATTTCCTGTTCTGACAATTTTATACATTGTATTAGGAATAGTCAAGCGATAATTTAAATCTAAAAACTAATACTAGAAAGCATTCACAGACAGACACACACACACACCCAGAATACATGCACTCACACAAGCACAGAAATATATAATATATATATAAAAAAAAAAAAAAAAAAAAAATCATAAAAGAGAGATACAATAACGGTTAACAATAAAATTCGTTTACACTATAAAAACATTTTGAGATTAAAAACTTTTTAAGACTAGATTTAAATACAGTACATGTTCTACTTTCCTTAATTTCTAATGGCAACAAGTTAAAGAAGCGGGGGTCCTACAACATTTGGACTTTTGAACGCAATCTGTCCACGCGCTAGCGGGATATGGAGAGTATTCTTTTGTCTCGTATTAACTGAATGAACAAAACTGACTAAAGGAAACTTATTTTTGTTTTTGAAAATGTAGACACATATCTCAAAAATGTATAGACTTGGTAATGTCAAGATTTCAAGCTTTGTGAAGTATGGTTTACATGAATCCAAATAGGTTATACCTGTCATACTTCTTAAAATAGATTTTTGTGCTAAAAAGACTTGACTGGCGTTAGTTGACCAACCCCATAAACAGACACCGTAACGCAACCTTGATTCCACTTCCGCACAGTAGATTGCCTTTAACTGGCCTACAGTGAGAATATAACTTAAATTTCGTAGTTTGAAAGATAAGGAATTTAATTTCGGTATGAGCCCATCACAGTGAGCTTTAAAGTTTAAATTTTTATCAAGCACAATTCCCAAGAAATTTGTGCTATCAGAGACAACATGCACGTGACCACCCACATTCACACTAAGTGGTGTGGTAATTAATTTCTGATGGTTATGAAATTGCATAAGTACTGTTTTTTCTGTATTAAACACGAGAGAGTTATTTGAAAACCACTCATTTAAGGACAACATTGCAGTATGACATTTTGATCTCAAGCTTTCTTGATCTAGATCAGAAATAGTGGTACCGACATCATCCGCATACTTTGCGCACTTTCCCTGAGGAACAGAACTGTCAACTTTATCTATGTACACTCGAAATAGCACAGGGCCCAAAACTGAGCCCTGTGGTACACCCAGCGACACAGACAAATTCTCAGAGTTAATTGATCTTTGCCTACCCTGGCTCAAGTTGACAATTGTAACATACTGGCGTCTCTCAGACATGAAAGATCTTATCCATTTGCTCCAGCTTCCACCAAAACCAATCTCACACAGCTTCCTCTCCAAAATATTGTGATTAACGCAGTCGAATGCCCTACTGAGATCGCAGAAGATCCCAACAGGGCACTCGCCCGCGTCAATGCTATCCGCCAACGATTCGTACATGGCCACCATTGCAGTGTTAGTCGACCTCCCGCTTCTAAATCCATGCTGTGTATCTGACATCAAATTGCCTGAATCCAGATGCAATAAAAATCTGTTCAAAAAACAATGCTCAAACACCTTCGAGAAAACTGAGGTCATCGTGATTGGCCTATAATTCTCCAGTAATTGTTTATTATTTTTTTTATGTATTGGTATGACTTTACCTGTTTTTAATCTGTCTGGGAATCGACCTTCGCAAAAGCTTAAATTGATTAGAAAAACGAAAGGTTTTATCAATAAATCGAAGGTATTTTTTATCATAAATGCGGGAATGTCGTCCGGCCCAGACGATTTTTTGTTGTTCAGTTTTTTTCTCATTAACTCAAAAAATTCAAATTCTGTGAATGGGTACAAATGGAATTGTGAGATATCTTTATTTAAAACATAGTCAAAATTAGTAGTTGCCAGATTTATTTTCTTTACCAAGTTTTGGGGAGTATTTATGAAGAAATGATTAAATTCTTTGGAGACAATATCTGGGTTATTGGACACAACCCCAGAAGAAGCAGTAACTTCGAGATTTGACAACCTTCGAGAGTTGGATCCTCGCAACTCAGACACTATTTTCCAAGTTTCCCGAACAAAGTTATTGCTAGAAGTTATTCTAGTCTGGTAAAAAAATTTCTTGCTGTTTTTGATAAGGAGTTTATGGTATTTTTTTTTTCTGAAGATAGATGGTTTTAAACTCTGGATATTTTTTCTGAATCCAAAAATATTCCTTTAAATCAAGACTCGATTTTTTTACATCTGAAGTTACCCAGTTTTTAGATTTTTGTCTTGTAAAGCGTAAAAGCAACGGAAATCTTATGTTGAAATAGTGACGAAATATGTCATGAAAGTACTCGAAAGCAGAATTGATGTCGGTCATATTGTACAAGTATGACCAGTCTTCACCTATCAGGTCCTGTCTGAAAG
The DNA here is from genome assembly GCA_917834065.1 of Ceutorhynchus assimilis. Taxonomy (NCBI): domain Eukaryota; kingdom Metazoa; phylum Arthropoda; class Insecta; order Coleoptera; family Curculionidae; genus Ceutorhynchus; species Ceutorhynchus assimilis. Next base: position 3,252,442 of record OU892286.1, read on the forward strand.
CTTCAATTGCCTGTTCGCTGAATGATCGACTGTAATAAGAATTAACCGCGCTTTCGGTGTTACCAAAATCGACTTCTGATAAAACAATTCTATGATCAGAGAGTGGAAAATCAAGGACGCAGCTGGAGCCTTTGTTTTCGAAATTTAGGTAAATATGATCCAGAGAAGAAATTGTAGTATCTGTTACCCGGGTTGGCCAAAAAACAATGTTTTCAAGATTAAATTGAAGCAACGAATTTGCAAAGCTTTGGTACTTACTTCCCAGTTTCAAATAATCCAAGTTGAAGTCACCACATAATATAAATTTTATGTTTGGTCTATATAGACGTTCCATAACCCTAATCATTTGCGTTTCAAGAACATGGTATTTACCACTTGGTGGTCTATAGCAACAAATAACAATGAATAATTGGTTATTATTATTTCTAAATTGAACGGCACAAATTTCAGATTCGCCTTCAACGCACAAATCGCTTAGACTTATCTCCTTTGTTTGAAGATCCTGGCGACACCAGATTCCAGCACCTCCACCTCTTGTATGAGTTCGGCAAAATGCACTTGCTAGGTAAAAACCACTTATATTCAGATGTAGAATCGAATCTTTGAAAGCACAGATTTCATTTATACATATCAATTTTATGTCCTTGAATTCATTGAGAAACACTTCCAATTCGCCAATTTTTGAGTTATTCAGAGTCTGAATATTAATAAGCAAAAGTGATGGTTGAAATCCTAATTTGTTACTCGAGGATTTTGGCTCCTTGGGTATAAAAAACGCCTTACACATGTATTTACTGGCCACACGGTGGCATCCATTGCTTTATTGAAATTTTTCTGTAGAATTGTAACCTTAAAAGACGCATATATATTCGAATTTTTGGATTCTATTTTTTCCGTCTTCACTTCAGGAAAAAGAGACTTCAAAAGGTTCGTGATCTGCATAGATGTGGTATCAGGATGCAATCTATATACGTGCAAGTCGACTGACTTGGGAACTGCTCTAATATTTAATTCGGTGTCATCTTTGTTGCCAACCAGAACACGGGGCTTACGTCTTTTGTAGGTAACATTTTGCCATCCACCATTTTCCCTAGGAATGGTTGGATCACCTTTAGGTTTCTGTACAAATTCAGACAATACTGCTTGCTGCGCTTCTCTAATGCCTTGCTGTACTTGTGTCGGGGTTATTGGGATTGATGCCGAAGAACCCTGATTTTGGAGTCGATGTTCCCCTTGTCGCAAAATAACAACGGAAGATCCAGGATCGGACATTGAAGTACTGGGTTGCTTATTTTCTCTACCGGATAACTTTTTACCACTTTGCGACGGAGGCGTCAAGCCGGCAACATTGATTATAGATGAATCAGATTTATTTTTGCATTTAAGCATATTTATTAAAGAATCCTGGGTCGAAATTGTAATTTGTTGGTTCACAATTGACCTCTCTTGCTCTGCATTCATTTTTTTCAGACATTCAATCTCTAATAGGGCACATTTCAACTCACCCTTTGCTGAACGAAGTTTTGAGGTTAGATCGCCATCCTCACCATACAAATCGTTATTTGCGTCAAAAAATTCCACATTTTCACCACATTCCACAAGCTTCCGAACACTTTCACTTACGTTCACGTCAGCGGGTACTTTTTTCGAAATTATAATATCAATTAATTTACTTTTTGTTAGCTTATCAAGCTCTTTGGCAATCTCTCTATTCGCCATGTTGCCAAACTTAACATGATGTTTCCTATCAAAGGTGTCCAAATTGGACCACCCTGTACTGCTAGGAATTTGTAAAATTTTTGATATTTAAGAGACTCTCATGAAAATATTCTTGCTGATTCTAGAAATTCCAGAAGATGTAAAAAGATATTTGGGGATTTAATTTAAAAGACATTCTGAGGAATTCCAGTAGATTTTAAACGATTTTTGAAGATTTTGATTTGATTGATTTTTCTAATATTTTAACAATTCAAAGTTTACTTTTTTAAGATACTCGTAGAAAAAATATTTTTCCTAACACTTGCGCAAAGTGTCTTTCCCGCACTCAAAGCTTATCCGAACTCCGCTTCGCGTCGTTCGTCTAACTGCTTTTTCGTGCGGGAAAGTATCACTTTGCGCACTTGTTAGGAAAATAACTATTGTATTGTGAAAAACATGCTTAAAAAAGCTAAAAATTCTGATTTGCAATTATTAGTTTTAGAATATAATAATACCCCGATATCATCTCTCAAAAGCTACTCTCCAAGCCAATTATTTCTTATGCGAACTGCTAAAACTCAAATTCCAATTTCGGAAAATGCACTAAAATCCATTCTAATTACCAATGACGAAATTAAAAGAGTTTTAGAAAATAAGAAAGATAAAGAATAGTATATTATATACCTAGGTAGAGAAGTTGGTCCTTATATACCGAGCGCTTTTATAAACCGAGGCGCTCGCGCCGAGGTTTATAATGAGTGAGGTATATAATGACTTTCTCTACCGAAGAATATATAGAATTTTTTTTACTACTGCTAGTAGAAAATGAAAAATTTGTTTAAAATCTGTGCTTCAATTATTTTTTTTTGAACGCCCTCTTGAAAGTGCTGCCCTCTATCAACAGCTTATGATAACTTCCTATGTACCTACAGAAACCTGTATTTTTTTTCAAATTGACGTATGGAAATGAAATTGAACCAATAGAAACATGACAATATCCTTGTATCATGACGTCATTTTCATTATTAACCTAGGTATTTTTTCATTATTTTCATTATTAACCTAGGGAGAGAAATTCAATTTTTTCTTAGAAAAATAGATTGAATAATGTCTATTTCTCAGGTTAAGTAGTAGTAAAAAAAAATATTTTTTCAGATTATACAACTCACTGTACATTATTCCCATATGACACGAGAGGCTTAACAAGTGATAAGCCTTTTGGGATTATCGCGCTTGGTGGCAATATTGTTCATTTGTATTAATAATAATATAAATTTATAAAGTATTGAAGTTTAGTTCGTTGTATAACCTTTTAAATACCACTCGATGTTTCAGGATTACCTAATACCGTAGAAGGGGGTGAATAGGATCACTTTTATACTTTGAAGTGGTGCCTCTCCCAAAGTAATAGAGTGAAAATTCTGATGTACATATCAAAACATCAGTCTATACCTGGGCTATCCATTTTTGAGTTCCAATATTTTTTATTCCGACTTGTTGTCCATATATATTATTTTTTTTTGGCTGATCCTATTCACCTGCCATTGTGGTGAATAGGATCGGCAATGATCTTATTATGCCTTATCGTATTCACCTTCTTGTGGGGTGTATAGGATTGCAGAAATTTTATATGTGAACTCTACAGATTCTTTTTTTTTTTTTTTCACTCAAAAACAGGGATCAAACGCATTTTTTTATTGATACAAGTACATGTTAACAGGTATATGTATTATCTAACAGCAAAATCTATTTAAATTGTTTATTATATTCACATAAACGAATTTCAAATCTCATAAGACCTCTGCCATATTTTGCCGGAGGATTCAGTTTTCCAGCAATTTGTTGGAAAGTGAACTCGTACTCGTCTTTCACATCTGGAAAAGTGTAAACATATCCTGAATAGTCTCTTGTAGGTTTTTCGCGTAAGAAGCTTCCTTCGTACCCGTCCTTGTTTATTTTTACAACTTGAGCTATATAATATTTGTTAAAGGCCTTGGATGTACTTGGTACTTTGTCATTGGAGAAATAAGGTAAGTTTATGAGTAACCAGTCACCAATATCAATGTCATCCTTGGTGACGGGCAAGAGACCATGTGAGATTGCTGGTTGGGGTGAACTATTCGAAATGTGAGGGTCAGCAGATGGCAGAACAATGTCTTCTTCTTCAGCACCATCAGAATTTCCATCAATTTCCTCCTCAAACTCGGACATGGGATCCATATCTGAATTTGAATCGTGAGTGCTAAAATTTTGGCTACTTTCGCCAGAAGACTCAAAATCATCAACTGCTACGCTTTTTCCAGCAGGTACATGGAGTTTTTTCTTTCGTTGTTTAGGTTGATTTTCATCATACCGCATCGACTTCAAAATGTGAACAAATGAAGTGTTTATGTCATCTTCCCTATCATTCGTTGGATTCTCCACAGGCAGCATGTTCAATACCCTATCAGCATTTAAAGGTATAATGCCGCATTTATCGAATCCGGCCATTATATTTTTAGATTTGTTGTCTTCAATCGATTCTAATAGCTTCCTTAATAAACCTAGAAAGACGTTTTTGGGAATACCAAATTCCTTTCTTCCAGGTCCTTTTTTATAGAATTCAACAATCTTTCTCCATGCAACCTTCAATGGCTTGAAAAAGGCAACATCTAAGGGTTGCGTCAAGTGGGTGAAGTTGCTGGGTAAAAATATAAAAGTAATATTGTTCACTGAGCACTCTTGTATCGATTGTACTGATAGGTGCGACGATAAATTGTCACCAATTAATATCTTTTTGCCAGGCAACTTCTTCAAGTATGGTATGGCGATTGAATGTACCCAATCCTCGAAACAATAGCTGTCAAACCATCCCGATTTACTACGATTATATCTTGTACGGGGTGGCCCTCCAGTAGTCCAAGAGTCATACATGTTCACGTAGCATGGAAGTAAATCTCCACTACCAGAAGCAGCGAACATAATTGAAGTTGACGACTTACTGTGGTTCATAATTCGCTCCGGATATTTGCATCCCCTCTTTGCAATAATTTTTTTTCGTCCTGGGTCATCGCAAAGGTTGGTCTCATCGTAGTTTATGATGTTGCTGGCTGGAATACCTTCTAGTTCTTCAGAAAGGCGTTCGAAATACTCTGTTATTGTTACCCTCGTAACACCAGCCCGGGCTCGTTTTATATTTTGGCACATTCTCTCCGACAGCATATGCGAATGTCTTTTCAAAAAGCTATATGCGAACTCTTTACCAGGAAGATTGTCCTTGAAACGGGGCACCACCCTACCAGCTCTATTTAAATATTGTTGGATAACCAATCTTAAATCATAGGTATCTAAGGGGTAGCCCCACTCACTGCATGTAAGTAATTTTTCCGCAATACATTTCTCTTCGGCTTCACTTAACACTGTTTGACCTCCTTGTCTTTTAACATTCACATTTGCGAGGCGTCTTTGCAGAATGGTGTAAGGAATTTTGTGTTTTATAGCGGCTTGTCGAATACTATACCCGTTGTTATTAACATCATTTTTAGCCTCTTCAATGATGTTTGGATCAGGTTTCTTGTAAAGTTTTTGTCCTGCTTTGGGTTTATATTCTCTAGGCATTTTGATCCTATTGACCCCAGCCCTTGATCCTATTGACCCCAGCCCTTGATCCTATTGACCCCAGCCCTTGATCCTATTGACCCCAGCTCTTGATCCTATTCACCTCGATAACCTGAAAATCGTGCAACGAAATAGAAAATATTTTTCAATTTTGTTTTTGCTTACGAATAAACTAAAATAATTTTGTGTGCCTTAGTTACTAACCTGTTGGAGTTAATTAGGCCAACTACTCTCAATATATGCTTCTCAAATTCGTATTTACAGACAAAGTTTTGGCGACAATGAAAACAGATGACTGACAGTACTTCTAATTAAGGCCTGGTTTACAGTGCTACCAACTGCTGAATGATAAAATATTGGTAACCTTTATGAGATATAGAGTTATGCAACCAATCAAACTCAAATAGAAAGCATTCATTACGATATTAAGGTTTCGGAAACTAAACTGATAAACTCCCTCTTTTTGATCCTATTCACCACAGAGAATCTATTCACCCCATTTTACCTTTTACCTGCCACTCAACGCGTTATCAGCAACACCACTCCTCCTTCGGAGTGGTGGTGTCGCTGCGTAACGCGTTTCGTGACAGGTAAAAGTATTATCCGGTAATCCTGAAACCTCTTGTGGTATTACATTCGATAATCCATTTGATTGATGGTGATAAGGACTACTGAAAACAATATCAAAACTCCAATTTTTTTTGAACTCAAATGAATTATAAGGATTATTATCACCAAAAAATTTATCTGGCATTTCAAACTGTTGAAATTTATTTTTGCACACCTCAATTAATTCTTTGGCGGTTTTTGTTTTTATAGGAGTGATTTCGATCCAGTTGGAAAAAGCATCGACCATAACGAGATAATTCTTATTTTCAAATTGAAAAAAATCCGAATAAACATATTGCCATGGACGAACAGGGGAAGGATGTGGTATTAAAGTTTCTTTTTGTTGTGATTTTTGATTTAATTGATATTCTCTACAGTTCTGAACATAGTCCTCAATATTCTTTGAAATGTTAGGCCAATAAAGAAGTTGTCGAGCTCTTGATTTTGATTTTTCAACACCAAAATGTGGTTTATGAACAAGTTTGAGCATATCAATTCTTAGAGATTGGGGAACTAAATTTTTTTTATCAAAAAATAGTAAATTATTAGATAGGTGAATATTAGCTTTAATTTTAAAATATTGTTTAATTTCAGGAGACATTTTCTTATCTACTTTAGGCCAAAAAGTTTCGCAAAAATCTTTAATTTTGGATAAAATAGGATCTAAATCAATTTCCTGTTTGAAAAGCTCTTTTTTTTCTTCAGACATTGGAATGTCATTTATCAAACTATGCACAACACATGCCATATCAGGGTCATCTTGAATATCATCTTTAATATAGGATCTAGACAAAGTATCTGCAATGACCATATCCTTGCCAGGTATATAGGTAAGTAAGTTTAATATTATATTTTAAAAGTTTTAAAAGCATTCTTTGAAGTCTGGCTGACACTTTGTCTAAATGTTTGTCGAAAGGGGGGTTTATGATCTGTTTGAATTTCAATTTTGAATCCATAAATAAAATAATGAAGTTTTTCGGTAGCAAAAACAATTGCACCCATTTCTTTCTCAATTTGAGCCCATCTCTTCTCAGATTTGGTTAGACTACGAGAAGCATAAATTATAGGATGTCCATTTTGAAGAAGACAACAACCAAAAGCTTCACTCGATGCATCACATTGAATCAATATTGGAAGAGAAGGATCAAAAATTTTTAGGACTGGTTCTTTTGAGATAATGGATTTCAAGATCAATAATTCATTTTCATGCTTTTCGGTCCATTCAAAAGAAATATTCTTTTTAGTAAGATTTCGTAAATTAGTTGTTAGTTGGGAGAGATTCGGAATGAATCTTGCAAAAAATTTCAATAAACCCAAAATCCTCAAGACTTCAGATTTATTCTTAGGGGACTCTATTGCCTCAATGGCTTTTATATTATTTTTGTCTGGTTTTACACCTTCTTTTGAAATTTCTTGACCCAAAAATATGACTTTATCTAATTTATATTGAAATTTTTTATAATTGAATTTTACATTATTTTTAGAAGCTCTCTTTAAAACTTCCCTCAAAGCATTATCATGACTTATTTCATCTATTCCAGAAATAATTATATCGTCAAAATAAATTTCAACGCCTGGAATATCTCCAAAAATTTCAATATTTTTCTTTTGAAAAATTTCTGGGGCACTACAAATTCCAAAGGGGACTCTATTAAAACGATATCTACCAATTGGTGTGTTGAAAAAACATAAGTCTACACTTTTATCGTCTAGTTGTAATTGCCAAAATCCATCTTTCATATCAATGACGCTAAAAATGGTTTTTCCTGTCAATCTACAAAGAATATTATTAGTTGTTGGTATTTGAAAATATTCCCTACAAATAAATTTATTTAATGGCCTTGGATCAATACATAATCTCAAGGTTTTATTAGGTTTTTCAACAATCATAAGGCTATTTACCCATTCTGTAGGATAATCTACTTTATTAATTATTCTTTTTTCTTCAAGATTGTCTAGAGTTTCCTTCAGTTTTTCGTGTGTAGAAAGCGGTATTTTTCTTTGAGATTGAATCACTGGTTTAGCATCACTAGATAATTTAATTGAACAAAGGCCAGGTATTGCGCCAGTGCCTTTAAAAACATGTTTATATAACTCATAAATTTGTTTTCTATCTCTTGGTAATATTTCAACGGTATTAACTCTTCCAAGAAGTCCAAACTTTAGACAATCTTTAAGTCCAAACAAAGGTTGAGTATTATAATTCACTACAATAAACTTGATATTGTAAGTCAAATTTTTGTAACAACATTTTAAAACGACTTCACCTTCTGGTTTTAACATGAAATTTCCATAGGATATTAATGTTATTACACAATTATTTAATGGTTTAGAATTTGGAATTTTCAAATATACGTTTAAAGGTAAAATGCTACAATCAGAACCGGTATCAAGTTTAAAAATTACCTCTTTATTCTCAATTAAAAACTTTTCGGACCATGAATCTTTTTTCGGGTGCGTTTCACATGTATCCACATAAAAAAAATCGTCATTATCACTCGAGCTAGTTCCATCATCAGGTTTGTAAACTTCTCTTACTTGTTTTCTCATTCCATACTTCTGATTTGGAATTTTCTTATCTTCTTTTTTCTCTGGAATTTCACACATATTATTTGGATCTTCAGATTTGTTTTTGAAACAGGCTTTGGCAAAATGACCTTGGCGTTGGCATAAAGAACAAGTTTTTCTATATTTTGGACATATATTAGGATAATGTTCATATAAGCACCTATTGCACTTGACTTTTTGATTAGATTTATTCAATACATTAACATCAGCTTCTTCAGGATTTAAAGTTTTGAGATGTTCTTTGCTTGAAGCAACAGATTTGCAATAATCCAAGACTGATTCCACTGTGAGATTCTTTTCTCGTATTAATCTAGCTTGGAGCTGTTTATCAGCCAGTCCAACTACCAATCTATCTCGTACAATTCTTTCTTCATAGCTTTCAGCGCAACCTTGCTTTTCACACTTGAAATTGCACACTTTGGCTTGCTTACGTAATTCAGTGAGAAAATTTTCTATAGTTTGGCCATCTTATTGTTGATGCAAATTATTAAATTTAAATGTTTCCAACGGTATTACTGTCTTTGGCAATAAATAACTATCGAATGCTTTGAGCAAATCTTGTAAAGTACTTCGTTTATCAACTTCAAATGTATTATAAACATCAATACCTTGATCTCCTAAGCAACTTAACAAAATTGCTATTTTTATTTCTTCAGTTTCTTTATGTTTCCCAGTAGCCTTCAAATAAAGATCAAACTTTTGCTTATAAAGACTCCAATTCTTTGCATCATAGTCTGAAAAAGGTCCTGGCGGTTTAAAATTTTCCATTTTATTGACACTCGACTAGACACTTCAATGATTAGGGGCGAGTTCAGAAATAACACACCGGGAGTGCGTGCAAAACTTACTTTTCCCCTTCTACCGGCAATGCCAAATCTGGTGTGAATTTGCTGGAACGCCAAATACCGTTTCTCGATTAGGCAATCCAAACCACGTGACATTCAAGATGGCGTGGCGTCTACACATGGACGAAAAGACAAAAAAAATATCTAGTTTCTGCCCAACTCAATAGTTTACTTACCTACAAATATTTTATTGAATAATCAAAATCAAAGCTGCAAGCAAAACAATTGAAATATGCATGAAAACACATATTCAAAACTAACTTGCTGGCCGCCACGCCATATTGAATTTGGTCTCATCCAATCAAAATTCGTATAACCATTTCTAGACTCAGTCAAAAGCACCTCCAAAAGTTACTTTACCGCGGCCGATTCTGAACGTGTAAAGCCAACCGTTTTTGGCACGCTGGAGCCGAACTTGAACGCAATATGCCAATTTTGGCTTGGCTTTAGCCGTTTTTGAACGCAGCCCGGGTGTGAGTGCGATTTTATGGGTGTGACTGAAATGACAATTCTTAGGCGACAACTTTCGTATGAATTTCTGAACGCTTGGTGTGACCAATCGAGCATCTCCCCAAAAATTTCACCAAATGTATTAAGATTACTTATTTTTGTTGTTCGTTTTTTTAATTTGGAGAAAAAACTTTAATTCTTATTTGTGTTCTGTTTATATTTAGTGGGAATAATGAGATTATGGGAGGAATGGTTGACAATTGTTGACATAAAGACACAATCACACCGCAGCTACACCAAAAAATTATGGTGTGACCGGTGCGACACCTGGAGCGCGCCCGAAGTACTTTCTGAACGGAACAGTGTGCGCGCACTCGGTGTGCCTATAGCATTTATGAACGGCTAGTGCGTCGCACCGGTGTCACACTCACACTGAGTGTGTTATTCCTGAACTCGCCCTAGCTGGTACTTTGATAGGTGTAATTTTTTTGACTACAACTGGTACTTGATAGGTGTAATTTTTTTACTAAAATGTTTTTTTTTTTTAAATTAATCAATACTTGGATTAATAATACTATTTCTGTGCTATTCTAGGGCACTCTTCTTAGCTGTACTTACTATAGGTACTTTCTGCGCTTCTGTGCTAATCTAGGGCACTCTGGTTCCTGTTTTGCATACTTATGTGCTAATCTAGGGCACTTTTTTTACTAATTGCACTTTTATTCCTATTAAAAACTTGCATCCCACCATGTTATAGTTGGGTTTTATATTAAAATACATATGCAAGTTAGAGGAATCTTTTGTGCCTCTTTTATTAATAAATTATCAAAAACTATCCTTCACAGAATACATATCCTTACGGATAGAAGGCAAACTGCCTAACAAAATTTTGGGGAACAATGCGCCGTCACGGCGCGGTGGATGCGATCCGAACTATTTATAATAAAGGTTTCTGTAATCAAATCAGCTTTCAAAATAGTTCTTCCAATGTCAATATATTTAATATTAGATTTGTTCGGACTTCAGTTCAGAATTGAACTATGCTTTCGCATTTTGTTACATAGGTTTGATATGACCAAATGCGCAAGCGCAGTCCAATTTAGAACTGATTTTGAACTGAAGTCCAAACAAACATTTTTCCTCATTATTGAATATTAGACCGGTGCATAACGACCATTTTTTCAAAACGATTTTCTCCCGTCTGCCATTAAGGGTGGTTATTCTTTGTGCAGTAAGAAGTGGAATGGCTAAAATGTCAAAAAGCCCCACGTGTGACAATACAATGATATGCTAATTTGAAAATGTAATGAAAAGTGGAGATGTGGATCAATATTTTCCCGTCTGCCACACATTGTGAAGGTAATTTTAACAAAAATTAGTAGAAGGATGCTAAATGGCGGAAACCCTGGGTTAGTATAAAGTGTCATATTACTAAATTCAAAATGTCACCAAAATCGGACATGTGGATCAACGACCTCCCGTCTGCCAAATTAAATTTATGTTACATTTACGATGTAATACATCAATAAGTAAATGGCAGAAAATCTCGGTTGGTATAATAATATTTAACAATTTTCGAAGTTGTATCAAAATGCTGAGATGTTGAAACAATTTTCTCCCATCTGCCATTTGGAGGATAAGTTTGACATGCAAAGTAAAATCCAAGAAATATATTGGCAGATGTATCCAAGGCATATTAACAATTGGCAGAAACAATAAAAATGTCAAAATTTTTCAAAGTTGAGATCAATTTTTTCCCGTCTGCCAATAATTTATATTAAATTAGCTACTACTAAAAGCGTAAATTTCGACTGGCAGAAATTGCAGGCTGATACAAGTTCTCATAATTTATGAACAAAATTGGAACAAAAATTGTTCATATCATGAACGTTTTTAACCCGTCTGCCGTTTGTTTCAGTAAAAAGTAGTTATGGGAATATGCATAATCTCAATATGGCAGAAACCTCAATGAGCTACATACGTTGCACAATTATTGTTAAATTGCTAAAAATGTTTATGTGTCCAAACAATGGACCTTTTGCACTCAATCAAAATTAGGTATATAATTTATCTGTAACGAAAGTGTATTTTATGTAGGTACTACATAAAAGTATGGTTGGTTAATTTTAAAAAAAATCTTGAAGCCAGAAATTGGAAGAAAAAAAAGCAGATTATTTGAATTTTGTGCCATATTTTTGCACAATCAAAAATCAATGATTGTCAAATTTCCATGTTCCAAACGATTAATTATTTTTTTTTTTAACACATCGGACAAAAAAGTAGACATATATACAGGGTGACACAAGGAATAGGGAATAACCTATAACTTTTTTAATATAGTTGAAAATTTGAAATTTGGGGAGCTTAATCAAGGCAACTTTTTGAGTTTTTTAGAAGTAAATTGCGTTACCAGTCACTTCCGATTAAACCAAATTTTCAACTTATATAGGTAGGTATTGAAAAAGTTTTAGACTGTTCCCTATTCCTTGTGTCACTCTGTATATCAAAATCGCTTTGTATATCGACTTTGGTACAGCCCTACTTTTGACTCGACTAGTATTGACAATTTTCTTTCCTTAATAAATGCGAATTAAACAAAGAAATCGATATCCGGCACAGTATAAAGCAGGACGCGCACTGAATCGACTCGGACCGGTCGACTCGGCGAAGAGCAGTCGGCAGTTTTTGATACTCATGCAATTAAATGAGGCTCAGTAAATGTGTTGCACAGTGTTGTCGAACGTCAAAATACTAAATCGGGAGAAACTAACGTTGAGAATCGATAGATTACAGCGCAAAATCGGTAGGTATAACACAAGGATAATAAACACTACTAAGGATTGCTTATCGGCATCGATTTCGGTAATCGCGGCCATATTGGTGTATCACCATTACGGACGTCATTAACTAAATCGTCAGCTGTTTGCGCCAGCGGTCCTCCTAGTTTAGAATTTAAATTTATGATTAAAAATAGTATTTAATTTTGATTAACATAATAGGCAAAGAGGAAGATGCAAACGAGATCTGAACAGGAGTTCTTATTGTTAATAATGTAGTAAGACCAAGTATGGTATGCATAAGGTAAAAGACCGCAGAATCATAACCTGTGATGCAAACAGTGCCTATGTCAAGGCGAGAAACGGCGTGCTGCCTACGTCACAACTGGTGATTTGGCGTAGTGGGGGGCTTTAGATTTGTTCTACACAGGTCTTATGAGTTTATGCTATCCTGTAGTTGTAGTGTGTATTATCCTTGGGTATAACCAGTGAGTATAACATAAAAACTAAAATCCAGCCGTGCTTTCCTTTAAGCTTTCTATTTCGTTGAGTATGAAAAAGTTCAGTGATTGTTTCCGTGGAAAGTCTATCTCTTTGTACTGTTTTCATTTGATTTATTGCTGAGAATGTGCGCTCAGCACCGGCGGAAAAATGGGGCAATAACAAGATATTAAAAACAAATTCGGATATCACAGGACCCACAGGTATTCTCCGATGAAAAAATCGGCGAAAACAAAACCGATAAAATTGATTTTTTGGCGAAAAACGGTAAAAAAATCGGTAGAATCGCATTTATTATCGAAAATCGGTAGAAATTCATCAGTATTCGGTATTTCGGTAGGTCCGTTGCCATTTTGGTAGAAATACCGAAATTTCGGTAGATTTGACAACACTGGGTTGCATCGACACAAAATCCAAGTCTAAACGCAAAACTGGGTTTTTGACATCAGTTTGTCACAACAAATTGATCTCAAAAATCGGGTATTGCGTTAAACATGAAATTGTGTTGGTGCAACATCCCATTAATGTGTGATAGGCATTGAAAAAAAATTATAACGTATGTGAGATTTCAAACATTTGTACATAAGCAGTCATTTTGCCTTTTGATAGGTATTCAGTTGTTTCGATAGAAACTTTACTCAATTAAGCTGGCAGACGGGAGAAAATTGCAATTTAACAAACATATGTGCAACTTATGTAACTTATTGCGGTTTCTGCCATATTGAAAATATGCATATTCTTATAACTACATTTCACGTAACCAAATGGCAGACGGGTTAAAAAAGTTCATCATATGAACAATTTTTGTCGCAATTTTGTTCATTGTTTATTAGGACTTGTACCAGCCTGCAATTTCTGCCAGTCAAAACTTAGGCTTTTGGTAGCAACCTATTTAATATAAATTAATGGCAGACGGGAAATAATTGATCTCAACTTTGAAAAATTTTGACATTTTGGAAAATTAAAAATAAATATTTGTACCACTTCAATTTTTCTGCCGGTGCAAGGGTACATTATTTATCTAAAATCCATTGCAACAAAACATGTTTTAGGCGGGAGAAAATTGTTTCAACATCTCAGCATTTTGATACAACTTCAAAAATTGTTAAATATTATTTTTTTTTTTTTTTTTTTTTTTTTTTACGGATATGCGCACTCGCAAGGAAATGTCCTATCACGCTCGAGAAGCGGCAAGTGCGCGGAAATGTCGGTGTATGTTGGTCTTGAAACGGTTCAGGTTGTAACCTGTAGGGAAAACCGTCGCAGGGAGTTTATTCCACAGCGATGCTGTTCTCCAGAGATATGAATTCTGATATAATGAGGTTCTTGGTGCCTCTAGTTTGACAGTAAATTCATGGTTACCGTCTGTTTGACGGGTTCGCCTGGTAGGTGCTACTCTCGGTGGAATCATACGTGCCAACTCTTCAGAGCATTTTCCGTGATAGTACCTGTAGAAGAGAGATAAATCGCCCACAGATCTGCGATGTTCGAGACCATCCAAGTTACGAGTAAGTGCGGGGTCATTGATCAGCTTGATAGCTCGTTTTTGCACGGTATTCAAAAGCATTAAGGTATGTTTGGGTGCTGCACTCCATATATGTGAGCAGTACTCCATAGTTGGTCGAATCTGGGCTTTGTAGAGTGTCAGCAATTGGCTTGGTGTGTACAGATGTCTTGTACGAAATAGCACCCCCAGCTTTTGGGAGGCCCTTTTAGCGATATCTGCCACGTGACTGTGCCAAGACATGTTGGTCTCTGCAGTAACCCCCAAGATGTTCAACGGACTCTGTAATGTGACAGCACTTCCAGATAGCATGATGTTTGGCTCGCCGGTGCTGGTCTTTTTTGAAAACAGAGCTGCTTGGGTTTTCTGCGCGTTGAACTGTACAAGGTTTTTGTTACCCCAGTCCTCTATTATCTCCAGGTCGTTATTTATCTGCGATATTTGAGTTAGTCTAAGATGGTGGAATTCACGTGCGGAAAGACCTGTGGGTGGTATGAGTGAGGAGACTACATTGCCATCGTCTGCAAAGCAATAAAGTGGATTTACTGTTTTATCTATGAGGTCATTTATGTAAATCAGGAAAAGAGTTGGCGAAAGGATTGCTCCCTGTGGCACACCAGCATTTATTTGGTAAGAGTTGGAGTTCTGGCCATCCAGTGCAACATAAATGGATCTGTCCTTTAGGTAACTTTCAAACCAAGTGCGAAGTTTCGGCGATAATCCCATTGCTTTGAGCTTGTTGAGCAGATTTTCATGCCAAACTTTGTCGAATGCTTTAGATATATCTAAGGCAATTGTTCTTGTTTCACCCCGCAACTCAATCGCTTTTTGCCATAAGTGAGTGACGTATGTAAGTAAATCGCCAGTTGACCTATATTTTCGAAATCCGTATTGCTTATCGTTGATAATTTTGTACTTTTCCAAGTACTTGGTTAGGTGATTGTTCACAACTCTTTCCATTACTTTTGATATCACCGGAAGTAGAGCAATTGGTCTATAGTTTAACGGATCTGTCTTTTTTCCTTTCTTTGGAATGGGTTGTACTGCGGCAGACTTCCATGATGATGGATATACTCCTTGCCTGTAAGACAAATTGAATAATTTTGCGAAAGTTGGGGTGAGTTCGTTGGCGCAATTTTTGAGTACTATTGCGGAAATGCCATCCGGAGCCATTGCTTTGTTTGTATCCAGCTTTTTTAGGGATTTTCGTATTTCTCTGTGACAAAAGGGTACCTCTGGCATACTGTGGGAAACCCTTTCAATGAACGGTGGAGTTTTTCCGTTTGGCACTGTTAGGTTGGAGTTGGAGGAAAACATTTGGGCAAGCATATTGGCTTTTTCCTCTGATGTTGTGGCTAAGTGATTATTTTTATCTGTAAGTGGTGGTATGGATGACTTGGTGAAGTTAGATCCAACAGCTTTTGCAAGAGACCAAAAAGACCTAGAACTACTTGGACAATTCAGCAACCTGTTTTTTATTCTTTGATTGTATGTTTCTTTAGCGGAGTCAATAGTAGTTTTGCAACTATTTCTGGCTTCTATAAATTCTGTGTGGTTTTGAGCGGTTTGTTGTCGTTTCCAAAGGTTATATGCTCTGTGTTTTTTCTGTACAGCCGTTTGACACTGGCTGTTGAACCAAGGTTTTGCATTAGCTCTACGTTTAGTTGTATGTGGGATATATGCGTCCATTCCAGATAAGATTACTTGTGTTATTTCATTACAGCAAATAGTGGGATCAGCTGTTTTAAAGCAAACCTCTTGCCATGGAAAATCCAGGTAATACTGTTTTAGGTCATTCCATTTTGCCGATTTATAGTGCCACATTTTACGAGGAAGTGGTTGTAGGCTTGGTGGGATGAGCATTTCGCACTTTGTTATTATAAGTTTATGATCGGACGAACCAAGTGGAGCATCTACTTGAATTGTGTACGAGTCAGGATTGGTGGTTAGGAACAAGTCTAAAAGCGCTGCAAATTCGCCCCTTTCTGAAATACGGGTAGGTTCATCGACAAGCTGCGTTAGACCACAACTTATGGCAAAAGCTTCTGCTTCTCTGCCTTCGTTATCTGTTTTGTTGTGGTGTTTCAGCCAGGGTATATTGTGGACGTTGAAATCGCCTAAAAAGACAATTTCCGCCTGAGGATAGTTTGACTGTATACTATCACAGCTTTCGGATAATGTCGCGAAAAAGTTTTGGTAATCGGTGTTACTTGGCGGTCGGTAGAGGCAGCAGATAAACTTGGTCGATGACTTTGAGGTGAATTTTAGCCATATGATATCAAGGTTCGCTGGTTCTAGCTTCTCCTCTCGATGACATGAAACGTCATTTTTAATATACACACAGATCCCAAAATTATGTCGATATCGGTGGTGTAGGTCATAGCCGGGATAAAGATAGTTCACAATAGGTGTTGCAGAACTGATTTTAGTTTCAGTGAGAACAAGGATGTCAGGTCTTTGTTCTTCAAGATGTTGGTGAACTGAATTCATATTTGTACTTATTCCTCTTATATTGCTAAAATCAATTCTGAGTTGAGTTTTTGATCTTCTCTTTATATCTTTGCATGAAGGACCCCCAGGATCACCCGACGCCCGGAGATCCGAGTGGTCGGGTATTTTACCTCCGGAATATTTTGATCCTGGAGGCGCCATCATGCTATCTGTTACTCATTGTTGGAACCGGACTGCCAGCGCAGTAGCGGAACGTGGTGATACCACTTAGCGCTACTCAATTCTGGCATGGTGGTATCTCACCGGTCGACGCCCAATGAGTAAAAAGCGTCTACCACCTACAACATGCTGCTATTCAAGACGCTGCAGAAAAAAAACTATAGAAGATAGAGGGGTGCTGTCGCTGAGTTTTTTATAGCAAAAAGCTTCAGCTACAATATTAATTTGAAACTTTTTGCTATTGGACCATCCTTTTGAGCAGCGTTCTCCATAAACTGCAAATTAACCCTAAAAACCACCCCTAACTGAAAACCCTATGGAAGTACAAGGTCGCAAACTTAATATGTTATTAAGCACATGAAAATGAACCGATCCCCCCCAAAAAATGTTAACTTCTAATTATGTTGAGGTAAACTTCCTTTATTGCTTGGACTATCTGGACATTGGATATAGAGCATAAAAATACCTGTATTTCTTATTGTTAATCTCGTCTAATTGAAGTTTTCATTTCTGTCGTGTGACCTTGGGAACACAACATTTTTTTAAAAAATTGTTGAGACAGTATATTTTTTGTTTGTTGTGTTTTATTAGAATAGGATTTTTTTTTAAATGTTTGTAACTGTTTCTTCAATGAAACGTTCTATTTATGTACCAAACTAAAAAAGGATTTTTCTGTTAAATTTTTTAATTTATTCGCAATAAATGTTATGCGAGTATATCATTAATATTATTTAAAATAAATTATGCAAGAAGTCTTGGTTCTTGCAAATTTCTTGCACAAGAAATCTTGTTCTTGCTCATTAGTTTCTTGTATATTTCTTGCTAATCCACTTCTTGTCTTGTTCTTGCATGCAAGAACAAGACAAGAACAAGAAAAAGCAAGACAAGAACAAGAAATACCTGCAACACTAGTGCTAATGCCAATCCTTTCTTAAGCCTTGTTAAAAACGCAAGCCCAAATTGCTTTGTATTTAACTTTATTAAAGGCAATCAGCTGATAAGACTTTTTAGGTTTTTATTAGGTTTAGGTACCTAATTTTTTCTTGAAGTTAGCAACAAACTTCTTAAATCCGAGATTTGAGGTGTTTATTTCAGATTTGAGATAATCCATTTTAAGTCCAATCATACAGATTTGGAGGATTGAATTGAGTATCCGATCCGGATAAACTTCCTAATTATTTCAGGATTATTAATCCCCAATATTAATTTAATCCACTTAGTATCCGGATAGAAAGTGAGGAATAAAAGTAGTCATTGTGATAAATGGAATGGAACAAATGCCTAGCCTTAGCTTTTGCTAGTAATATTTTAAGAGATTTTTTGGCCGGTATTTCTACTCAATACTGCTCATGTAAAATTTCAACAACTTTATATTAGTAAGCATTTTTCAATGATCAAATCAAGTATTTACCTATTATATAATTCAGAGAAAGGTCAGATGAGATAAGATGCACAAATGCGTTCATGTGTTGCTCAATATCGTGCTAATAATATCATAACAGTATGAAGTGTTTTTTCCAAAATCTAAAAATTATAAATTTGGAAATCATCTACTTAGTTAATAGCAAACATGATTAACTTAGGTACTATTGGTTTATCTCTAGTATTTGCTATGATTTTCAATAAAGGTGAGAATATTGAAGTTTAATTTTTTTTTCAGCTTCAAATTTCCATATCAACTTGTCTCATAATTTTTTTAGTAGTAACTGCCAAACTCCAATCTCCTCCTCTCAGAATTGTGAATGGAACGGACGCAGAGGATGGAGAATTCCCATACATGGTAAGTTCGATTGATGCTCTTATAGTTCTTGTCTTGTCGAACTAAAATAGGAGAAAGGTTGTAAGGTTGATACTTTTTATCAAAAATTAAATGTATCAATCTAGTAGGTAAGTATATAATTAATATAAGTTTTCCTAAACTGGAAATTGATTGCTTCTCATGACTACACAATATCTAAACAATCTCCTTATGTTATAATATTAAAGTGGCAATCAAATTATGTGATCAGATCTATGGAAATTTATGACTTCACACTAACCCACACTTATCGCACACATTATGCAACATGCATGTGCTCTTGTCTTTGATTTGTTTCATCACTGTGTTGAGTCGGTAATCTGATCCAATTCTTGCTTCTTGGCACTTGGACCATTGTATGTCTTTAAAAAATCTCATTTTTCTATAACTTTTTGAAAATATCAGGTTTTTATTTATTTTCTATAAAACTTAGTTATTGCTGTCAATGGACGTCATCATTTGTTTATAAACGTTCTAATTCAATAAACAGCGTCAAAAATGGATAAATATTCCAGCTTTGCTTCCCATTAACTATATTAAATTTTTGATGACATCGCTCAAATATATCTATAGTCTGGCTTGCTTTTCAAATTGATTTGATTTTGAACATTATCTTGTTTGATTTGTCTTGATAAATGTTATCCCTAACTATTCCTTAACAATAAAAGATTTTTTAAGTAAATTTAAATACTTATATATTTCCACTATTAATATAATAGTGGAAATATATAAGTATTTAAATTTACAAAAATCTTTTATTAGATAATGGATTTCCACCAAGTAAAAGCCGATCCAATAAAAATATTCCTTAACAGTTAGGTATTAAAATTTTCTTCTTTGAGTCATATGTTTTAATCAATTTTATCAACTTAGTTTGGCGATATTATGATTAAACATTGTTTGCAATTTAAGTATTTATATAGAGTGTGTACAGGGTCGGCGCAACCATTAGTCGAACTAGGCGGTCGCCTAGGGCGGCAAAATTAAAGGGGCGGCAAACTTAAAGGGGCGGCAAAAAGGCTAAAAAAAAAAAAAACTTTTGAATTCTGCTTTGCTTTATTCCATTTCTCTTGCAAACCCAAACACAAACTTTGCCCTACTTAGGCCGGTGACACACTGGAGAAATAAGTTTCACAAAACTTCTTGGAAGAAACAGGAAATTTGTTTCATTTTTACACGACACATACATTCGAATGAGGCGGATCACACTGGCGTTCCTGGAACAGGAGAGCAGAAATTGTTTCGCCAGTGTGCGCCTCCTTATGAGCACATACTGCTATAACTGTTTCTGCTAGTGGCTAGGGGTCGTGCGACCGGGTGGCGGGTTGCCAAAAACTACTTATCTTATATTACCTATGAATATTTTTGGCACAAAATTAACGTTTTGGGCGGGCGTGGCACCAGTGACCAGAACAGGATTTTTTCACCTCCGCCGGCGCCTGCGGCGGGAATGTGTGTATGTATTTTTTTATGTTGATATTCCAATCTATATTCTGTAAGTGAGGTTTTATTATTTTACAATCATTAATAAAACTATAAGACATGTTTTTAAAAATAGCCATGCATATTTGTATTTTTACTTGATGGGGGCGGCCGACACTACATTTGCCTAGTGCGCCAAAGTCGCTTGCGCCGACCCTGAGTGTGTACTTATGGTATTAAGTTTTAAAGGTCAAAACTAATAATCACCTGATTCAAGTTTTTTTTATAATAATAACCTCATAATAACTAATTGATTTCTGAAATCCTCTTGAGAATAAACAATATTTAATTTAAAATTATTTGGTTGTTTAAATGGTTATACCTACCTACGTCAAGAGTCAAGAGATAGTTAAGATAAGCTGTAATATATCGGGACTTGGGGGGGCAAGTTCAATAAATCAAGGCTAGTTTCGTTTCGTCTCAAAAATCATTCTATTCTATTAAATCCCCAAAATTAGTACAAGTTTACAATAATAAATATATTAGTATAACAATATTTATCCTATCATCATAACATGTCTGACCAGGGCCGATCCTAGCAGGTGTGCAGCGCGTGCCCCGCACGCGGGCGGCCAAATCTAGGGGCGGCTGTCATTCAAGATTCAAGTGAAACTTTTTACGAATTTCTCAAAATAAAACTACTTCTTATAAAGAAATAAGCTGAACTTTAAAAAACTCCTGAAAAATGGAAATAAACCCCGATCTCCTGATAGCATAAATAGAAAGTTTAATGCACAGTCAGTGTGTAGGATAACGCATGATAATGTTTTAACTTTTTACACATCCATCATAAGATCGCATTTTTTTTATATTTACTAAATACTTCTGCTTTGTTTTTTCAAAATTTTTATTTTTGTTCCCAATTCACCTAATTCTGCAAGAATAATTACTAACTGTCCAACAGAACTAGATGAATATATAATATAGTTGGTAATATTGTTAGCGGGAACAATATTACCAACTTTTCTGGTATAGTATTTCTAAATTCAATTGGAACAAGGTACCAATTGGTGGCTGACTAGTCACTGAGAATTTCTATGAAAAATGCACTGCCACTACTCAGCCACCAGTTATAATTTATGTTCACCTTGTTCCAATTAGCTTTGGAAAAACTATACCAAAGACATCCAAGTGCATGTGGGTATGTTATACGGTGGGTAAGTTCTACGACCAGTGTTGCCAGAGAGCAAAAATTTTTTGTACCAAAATTAAAGAAAAATTGTACCAGAGCGGGTTACCCGGGCCACTCGGCCAGGGAGGACACGCTGATTCCTTCAGTGTAGCGCACGTGCGGCCCAAAACATCTAAGGGCATCACAGACCTGTAATATTCATAATAGGTATTAAAATCAGTTTACAATGAACGGACTCCTATAACTCCGGCCCTTGGGGCTCGTATAACCTCGGCCCTTCGGGCTCGTAACGTAATTTAAAACAACACCGGCCATTCAGGCTGGAGATTTGGAAAAAGCATATGGCAATACTGCTTATGATACAACAAACGTTAAAAAATTGACGTTTCAAAGTAGGCCTTGTTTTCTTTAAAACTTGATACAAGTGGTGTTTCTTTGTTGCCCTGTTGTCTCAAGATTGAAAACACTCTCGCCCTTCGGGCTCATGATTTAAAAAAAACCGCCATTACAATCCTCTAGCGTTACAGTGTCGCCAAAAGTTAAAAATTTCAATCAGCCTACAACATCATAACAATCGTTTCTTGATGTCAATTGCCACTTGTCAACTTTTTATATTTACAATTACAAATGCCCCAAACCAAAATTACCGTTAAAATGTGGCAACGTTGCTGTTGTAGGCCTCAATCTGAATTACAAGGCTGTCAGCTGACAAAAAAAGTCATAACAATCGTAGGTGGTCCCGAAAATGAAGTCGTCAATTGTCAAAAGTCATAATATTGTATGTAGGCTTGTCAGGTGTCAAAAAAAAATTGAGTAATTATTCCAAGTGTTTGAACCGGGAACAATCAAAATTTTACTCTGATGATAGTTTGGCTCGACCAACTGATTATTTAAATTGTCTCCTACTTTTTCCCGCTTTTTGTCTTACTCGTTTATAATCGCTTTTGGTTTTTTACTAAAGTATCCTACCTTACTTTCTTTGTTTTACTCACTTAAATCTGGAAAAACATTATGTTTGAGATTGTAATTATGGCAACATCGCTTTTGTTCAAGTAGGTCTTGTAATGTAATTTCATTTGGCATTTTAGACAGTCGGCCATTTTCGAGTGTTTTTATCCAGTTTCTCCTTGAATTTTCCACTTTTCCAAGCCGGTTTTGATCGGGAAAACTGTCAATTATATGAGATCCCGAAGGGCCGGAGTTATATGCGAGCTCGAAGGGCTGGAGTTTTACGAGAGCCCGGAAGAACGGAGTTATATGCGAGCTCGAAGGGCCGGAGTTATACAAGAGCCCGAAGTGCCGGAGTTATTTTAATCACGGGGGCTAGTTTATAATTCTATTCGTCAGCGGATAATTTGGAGCTAATCAAAAACTGGGAATATTGAAAATGCGATTTTCAGCGCCCAATCAAAGAGCCGGGAATATTCAAAAACTTTAGTGTTATTGTTGACTTTGGAATGTTGGTTTTCTATTGGGTTTTCTTAAGATTTTTACTTTTTTCAGAAAACGGTGGATTTTACAAACATATACTACTTTATCGTTGTCTTTGTCTACTATAATCAACAAACCTTGTAATGTCATTTTCATTAAAATTAAACTAAAAACAAATTTCCAATGCTTTATCTAGAGAATTTTAGTTATTATAATCATTATTGATTAATTATTAAATTGAATTTTAAACAAAAAACCCTTTTAAAATGTTATTTTTGTTTTCCGAGATGTAATGTGGCAATGTTGCTTTTAGTCGGCCATTTTGAAGTGACGTCTCGTGATTTTTTGCCAGCTTTTCCTCGAATTTTCGACTTTTCCGGGGATTCTTAATGGAAAAAAGCGATTTAATATACGAGGCTTTGAGTTTTCTTCATTTTATAGCAGAAATTTCCACTTTGAATTGCCATAATTAGCAAAATCCCATTTAAAATGCTTTTGATGTGGCAACACCGCTTGGGGCTAACTTCAATCAAGGAGTCCTTGTAATAAATATCCTCGTAAATATCATTTGTCATTTTTGACAGTCGGCCATTTTCATTTGACATGTTTACCTTTTTATCCAGTTTTTCCTCGAATTTTCCACTTTTCCGGGCTGTTTTCGTTCAGGAAAATCGATTTAAAGTACGAGGCTTTGAGTTTCCTTCATTTTGTATCAAAAATTCCGAGTTTTTTAACGGGGTAAGTAACAAAAACATAAGCTTCATCAAATAGGCTTTGGAATGTCATTTTTCAATGGTTTTTCTTTGGATTTTCCGCTTTTCCGATCAGGAAAACCTATTTAAAGTACGAGGCTTCTAGTTTTTTTTTATTACGTGTTACATTGGTGACGTCATCTATTTACGAGTCAAAAATTATTGTTATATCGAATTTGAATACAGAAATACAAGTTAATTAGAACATCGACATTAGATTAAGTAGGCAGTAGGCTGACTCTTTGAGAATTTGGAAAAATTAAAAAAAATTAAAATTGTACCAAATATACCAACGTACTTTTTCAAAACGGATGGTACAGAACCTAGTACAATTGTACCACCTCTGGCAACACTGTTTACGACTAAGGACTGGGGTGTCTTGATTTTCCACAGAGTCCTATTCTTCACTTTTGTACCTAGGCCCAAGCCAGGCCCTACTCAGTTTAGAATATAGTGTTTGTCATTATTGATCACCACTCATTTTGAGGCTTGAAATGAAAGCTTTTGGGCGTGGCACCCAAAAAAAATTTCTGCCTCCGGCGGCGCCTGCGGCATGCTACCACCACCGGCACCTACGTGAGGGTGCTATATCTCTATGGGGCGGCGCAAATGTTCTTTGCACGCGGGCGGCCGATACCCTAGGATCGGCCCTGTGTCTGACGCAGCGCAGGACATCATTAACCTAGTTAGATCTTAGATATTATTATATACCGTATGTTACTAATTTAATTTACTTAACTCTAAATATATTGTCACGCTACAGAGTTTTTATAATTTACCAAAGGAAAAATTTTTCTTCAAAACGAAACACTTTAAATTTCAATTCAAAGTTCAGTTCACTAACTTTTCAAAAAGTGCAAGTCGTTTCCTTTTATAAAATTAAACAATTTCGGTTATTAATCAATCAATAATTATAATTTTAACTTCGATTCGTCAGCAAAACGATGGTCCAATGATTCTTAAAACAAGAATGGATTTTGCTGACATCAAAGACCTAATAGTCCGAGATCCGGCTGCAAATTTTTGGACCGATCGCGTAACCACTGGAAATTGCGAGAATATTGAAGTTTTGTATATAGACTTTTGAAAAATGTCATGGTGCCAGTAAAGTTTTGGCCGGAAGAGCAATAATTTTTTTTATTTATTGCTCAATTTTTCAACATTGCTTATTTTCGAGGGTCACCAAAAAATCTTTGTTCCGGAATATGCGCGGCAATTATGCGATGCGAAAAATGTATTGGTGCCACCTCCCATTTGGCCGCGTCGCGTCGCCGCGGCACCAGCATGTGAAGGGGTAGTTTTTTTCAGCAAATCATCCCCATCACGTATCCACTTGATCGAGGTATCAAATGAAAGGTACTGATCTATCCAATAAGAAAAACGAATGGTGCCACTTCAAAACCGGCCGGAAGTGCCTGGCACCAATGATTTTATGCGCAATTATCACGGAACGTTATCTCGATTATTTTCCAATTTTCAACCGAAACCTGCAGTATCAATGTTGTGGAGAATTATGTTATTGGAACTAATCATCTAAAAAATTTGTGAAAATTGATCATTTTCAATAAATTTGGTGCAAAATAGGCCACAGGCAGGGCATTTCTGTGCTGTTTTATACTTCTACCGTAATGTTATTAGAAATAAATTTGTCTTTAGTATTAAGCTTGTTCAAAATACGTGATTTTGACAAACAATATGGCCGGCAGAAGGCACACAAGCCATAACCCCACAAGGCCATTATGTTAAATGATCCACATTGGAGGGTAGGTATAGATATTATAAAATTATTTTGACAGAAAATTAAGAGTTACCTTTTGGAATCACTATGAAATTTCAGAAGTTAACCTTCAGTTTATGGAACTGAATAAGTGTTTCGTATGTGAAAAAAGTGAAGCATAATTTGTACGGAGATGTACAACTTTCGCAAGAATCGTCAGACAATGTTATAGAAAAATTCCTCGAAAAATTCGAATTGTAAAGGCAAAGCAAAGAGAAGAATACCAGAAACTTTTCACAGAAAATGCTGTATAGTACGTTTGCAGCCAGAAACGTTGAATGCTTCTGTCGATAATGTTCCACTGATTCCGGACTAGATTTCCGCAACCGCATAGGACGCAAAAATGCTCAACAAGATGACGAAAAAACGCCTGCCACCGAAGACACGCTCGATGCCGAAAAAATAAAAATGGTGACCTTCACAATCGTAAAAATTTTATGGCTTATTTTGAGCGAAAAATTTGTTTCTATACACTAGAATTTTTTCATAATTTAATACACAACAGAGCAAACTCCAAATGGTATACTTATATCTATGACAAATTTTTTCGAAAAAAATAAATAAAACAAAACTGTGCTATACATATGATCACAACAATTAATACAAGGCAAATACAAATAAAAGTAAATAAACACAATACAATAGGTACATACATATGGCACCCTTTCCTTAATTATTACTTCCCTAACTTCTCCTTAAATCATATATCGGCGCTACAACTCATTTTCACAGAGAGTCAAGATCTTAGGTCAAGATCCATACTACCGTATTTGGAGTCACCGAATTGCCTCCAATCTATGGTCGTTAAAGATTTGCTAATATTGATTTCAGTTGATTTTTGAATGTAATTGGGATGCAATTGAATTCAAAATTCGCAGGAATATGTGTGTTGAAGAGATGCATGATGCGATTCATGACACTATTTTTACCAACATCAGTCCGGCTTCTAGTGGTTGAAAACATACCATTTAAACGCGGATCGCGTACACGAATGTTTATAAGTGTCAAAAGTTCCGGACAGTTCACATTATTAGTTAGTATTTTGAACCCGAACATGATTGTCAGAAATGTCCTACGCATCTCCAAGCTATCGATATTTAGTAGTTGCAAACGATCTTGGTGTGAAAACTGACTTTTGTCAATTCCAAGTTTGTACAACAGGAAGTTGACAAATTTCCCTTGAACGCGTTCAATGCGCTTAATATGGGTTTGGTAACATGGCGACCAAACTATGCAGCAATACTCGAGGTGACTTCGCACCAATGAAAAATACAGAGACTTCAGTACCTCGATGTTAGAAAACTCCCAACACGTACGCATTATAAAGCCCGCCATTTTGAAGGCCTTTGCCAAGATAAAATTTATAGGATTTTTAAATCTTAACTTAGTGTCAAAGACTATTCCCAAATCGTTAATTAGATCTACTCTTGGCAGATTGGAACGTGCAATAAAGTAGGAGTGCAGGATGGGCGCTTTTTCCGTGAAAACGATATTATCTTGCATTTGGAAGTATTTAGTTCAGTTCCATTTAATTTACACCATTCTGATATCTTATCGATCTCCAACTGTAGAAGTGAGCAGTCATGGCTGCAAGTAATGTTTCTAAAAATTTTGAGATCGTCAGCATAGAAGAGAAATTTGCAATTGGTGAATGCACTGGCAAGGTCATTAATGAAAACAAGAAACAAAATAGGGCCCAAATGTGACCCCTGGGTACACCAGATGTGACTGCAATTTCTCTAGATACGGCTCCCCTAATCCTAACGAGGTAACTTGCAACCCAAGATAAAAGAGGGCCTGTGACGCCGAATGACTCTAGTTTATTGAGGAGCATAACATGATCTACTCTGTCGAAGGCCTTCTTAAAATCAAAATAGATCGAATCAACCTGACCCCCAGAGTCGATAGAGGTAGACAAATAATGGGAATAAACACCTAAGTTAGTCTGACATGAACACCCAGGCAGGAAGCCATGCCGGTGTTCTGAAAGACTGTTATAAAGATTTGACAGAAGCTCGTCAACAACAATAGATTCCAGGACCTTGGACATACTATCAAAACCAGATATGGGGCGATAGTTGGATATGTCTCCCCTGACACCCCCCTTAAATATTGCAGTTACATAGGCAGATTCCCAGAGGTTCGGGAACTGACCCAAATCGAGAGATAGCCGATACAGGTAACTAAGTGGTGACGTCAAAATTGGACAGCAGTTCTTCACAAAAATTGGAGGAATATCATCTGGTCCTGCTCCTTTTTTCTCGTCCAGTCCGATAAGTTTCTGAAGTACAATATCACTGTTAATCTCTATGTTAGAAAGGACCATATTGTTGATAGAACATGGAAGTGGGTTTTTAGTGACTGCAGGGTCAAGTACAGTGAATACAGACTGGAAGAAATCTGCAAAAAAATCTGCGATGACCAGAATGCTTTAGTGTTGTTTAAGATATTATTTTATATAGTCTGAACGAAAACATCATAGTCTTTCTTAATGGAAGCCTTTGATTGTGACCTAAGTATTTTGTACTGACACTCATCATAAGTTAATCTAGTGTGTTTATATTTCTTAAAGGCTTTGTTTTTCTTATTAATCAAAGCAATCGTTCCTCTTGAAAAATAATTCGGATATTTTAAAGTTGCGACTCTAGTTTTTGGAACATGTAGGTCAATTGCAATGTATAAGACTGTATAAAACATTTCGAGGGCACTATTGATAATATTACAATACAAAAAGCTCCAATCAATAGATTCAAAGTAATCATTCAACAAATCGTAGTCAGCTTTATGAAAATTATACCTGAAGAGTTGCAGATCCGATACATTATCTCCCACTGTGTCAACAAAAAGATCAATCAACAGAGCAGGGTGATGGCTATCAACGTTAGTTAGAGGTGACATGTTATTTGATATAGACATGTTGGGGTAGTTTGAAAAAACTAAATCCAATTTAACATTATTGGCGTTAAAAACATTATTAAACTGAGTAAGGTCGTAAAAACATGTACAGTCGAAAAGTATTTGTTCACACTCATTGTTCGAAGTAAATATCTTATCAAAGTCACAGTCACTGTTAGTAGAAAGCAAGTTGAGGCAAATATTATTGTCAACATCCACTTTATCACAAGTTTCAACTTGAACAAACGAGGTTTCGTAGCTAGGCAAATTAAAGTATCCCAATAGCAAGACCTTAGTCGACGGAAAATGGTCAAGGACATAACTCACGGAAGTTACAAGGTCCTCATAAACTGCGGCTTTGGAGGATGGTGGTACATAGAGTGCTGCCACAATGTAGTTGTCATTTCCAAATTGTATACTGATCCAGATTTGTTCAACTTCGTTATCAGGAACTGTACAAATTGATGATTCGAAAGAGGATTCCACTGCGATGAGAACACCACCGCCTCTTGATTTATTTGTTGGATCTGGCTCTCTATACCTTCTATATACCATGTTGTTTGGAGGGAATAATTCTTCATCGGTGATTCCGTCGTTCAGCCGCAATAATGACTTCATTTATCACAATTATCTATAAATCCTAAAGTTTCAGATAACACTTAAGCCCACAAAAAATCGAGAGAAAACTAAATTCACAAATTTTTTAGATGAATAGTTCCAGTAACATAATTCTCCACAACTTTGAAACTGCAGGTTTTGGTAGAAAATTGGAAAATAATCGAGATAACGTTCCGTGATAATTGCGCATAAAATCATTGGTGCCCGGCACTTCCGGCCGGATTTGAAGTGGCACCATTCGTTTTTCTTATTGGATAGATCAGTACCTTTCATTTGATACCTCGATCAAGTGAATACGTGATGGGGATGATTTGCTGAAAAAAACTACCCCTTCATATGCTGGTGCCGCGGCGACGCGGCCAAATGGGAGGTGGCACCAATACATTTTTCGCATCGCATAATTGCCGCGCATATTCCGGAACAAAGATTTTTTGGTGACCCTCGAAAATAAGCAATGTTGAAAAATTGAGCAATAAATAAAAAAAATTATTGCTCTTCCGGCCAAGACTTTACTGGCACCATGACATTTTTCAAAAGTCTATATACAAAACTTCAATATTCTCGCAATTTCCAGTGGTTACGCGATCGGTCCAAAAATTTGCAGCCGGATCTCGGACTATAATGCTGAAGAACCGTATGAAGGCAGGGACGGTATGAAGAAGCAAACAAATGTAATGAAGCCTTACGAAACCTGTATATCACTTTCACTTAATGACACTAATGTGTAATTGTTTTTATTGTAGGTTCAATTACTTGACGATGTTTATAATATTTACTTCTGCGGTGGATCCATTATTGGCGACAAATGGGTTTTGACGGCCGGTCATTGTGTTAAAGGTCTCGTAGGGTAAGTTTGAAAAACCTAATGGTATATTGTGCAACAAAAGTGAGAAAGATAGCACATTTTTCATGAGCAATCCCATACAAAAAAGTATAGGTACCTAATACCTCAAATGAGAATTCAAGTCATTTTGTAAATCAATCCCTAACTACTAGTCCCCCAACCCTCTCCCACAAATTACCTTACCTGTTACAAGCTCAACAGACATTTCCAAGTCAAAACATATTTGTGAACCCACGAACAGTCCAAAGAAATTACCCCACAAACTCCCAAGTGTTTGGTAATCAGGCAAAGACGCGACACTCCAATTGACCTTTTTGCAGATAAGACGCTCCTGTCAATTGTCAAATGTCAATTTCGAATTCTGGTCCATCCAGGGAAACTTAATCGGAACTTTCTATCTATAACCCTTATGACGTAGAGCAATCCACTATGACTCGGTATTTAAAATATCCTCAATAGGAAGAAGAGTCCTACTCTCCCGAAACATATACAAATATCTAAGATTTAACCCCTAACAACGCTCAAAATCTTAAAAACCAGCGTCACACGTCACATCATCATTCAAAATCCACTAAGGGCTTGTTTATTCACCTTCTGATAAAATGTCAGTTATGCAATCTGACGGATAAAAACGCAATCTGTAATCCCATTGGTCTGCCAGTTATCCGCCGCCCAATGGAATTATAGAACGGTAAATTTATCTTGCAGATAGTTACCAGCAAGATTATCTGAAGATGAATAAACCGGGCCTAAGCCAAATAAATGTTTTGTAATATTTCAGTGGACACGTTGTATACGGAACCAATGCCTTGGCTGAAGCTAAACATCTAAACACCACAATAAAGATTAAAAAGGCTCATGCACATCCACTATTTGCCTATAACGGAACAATACCATATTTTGATGTTGGTATTATTGAGGTAATAGTTATTCACATTACAAGTGCGTATGAACATGAATACAATAACGAATGCGAGAGATTAGAACGACGAGATCGTAGATCTAGTCGTTTTAATCACACAAATTTTGTAGTCATGTTTATATTTAGTCCAGCCGGCAAGTACTTTCTGCTGGAAAGTATTCTGAAGTTAATGATATCTTGGTATGTCATTTGTGGGTAGTCTGTGGAGTAAATTCTGAGCTTTCGACCTCGAGGAACCTGTGCTAACTTGGGTTGAGTCGAAAAACCACAAAATTTTCGGACTTTTCCAGTTTTTTGCTTATAAAGTTGAAGAACATCAATTTTTTTTCAAATTTCACTAGTCAAACGTATCATTTAATGCAATAGTAACCGAGATACAGTGGTTCAAAGATACAGAAAAATTCTCAACTTGTCAAAAATTTCTTCCGGCCGACCACCAAGCATGGAATAAACATATTTTATCCTCATCTCTTTTACGTGCACCCACAGACGATATATGTCTGCTGTGAACCTGAATTATTTTCTGCGTCAACCGCAACTAAATCCTCGAAAATTTCGGACTTTTCCAGTTTTTTGCTTATAACTTCTCAACAAAGTTGAAGAACTTCAAATTTCTTTTAAATTCCACTGGCCAAAAGTATTCGATCCAATAGTTACTGAAATATAGTGATTCAAAAATTCAAGTATTTTCTCGGATTATCAAAAATAGCCTAAAAATGCAGGTTTTTGCCATATAACTTAAATTTTGCAAACGTCTGAAAACATGTAAATTTCTAGTCATAATTTGCACCTTTTTTCATTCAGCATATACATATTAGAAATCATAACCAAAAACGTCAGGCGTCTGTGCTTATCAACCTCTTTGGTGCAGATGGCACGTCTTCGCATCTCTTGTAGGTGGTAATCTGGCTAGGAACTTCTTTCCAGCTTCAGTAAGTTGGTGTGGTCTTGCGTCAGGATCTTTGAAGACACTACCTATTCCTAAGAGCCAAGGTTTTTTTTTTATAAACTTGCATTAGTTGCATTACCTTCTTCTTTGCAATTTCGAAGAGTGCTAAAGTGGTGTCACATCCACTCACTGCGTGAAGAAAGGCATATCCTGAGTGTTGACTTGAATGGGAAATGGGATGAATACAAAACACTGGGGGTGTTACCTCTGCCACTATTCTGGAAATAAATGTTATTTTTAGAGAAAGCTGATGCTGTCAGTAAAACTCGAAGATCGATGTCTCCTCCTGTTATGATGACACTATCAAAGTCGGCAGATTTTGATGTAATAGTTTCCACTATCATGATATCGGCATCTTTTGTTGCCTGCTTTGCCTGAATTCCATTTCAGTAATCAGTATTGTGATGAAGTTTTTCTTGTTGATATCGTTGGAGAGAAATTTTTCTTGTGAAATGGTAGGCACAGATGTTTTGGAGAACACAAACTTTGACGATGAGTGCAGCAAAGATATAGTTCTGCTTTGGTGCTTTAGTAACTTATGCCAAGAGGATACCCATCAAAAACCACTATAGCATTGCTCCCGAAGTGTCTTTGAACATAATCCACGTAACTCTGGCACACCAATTCAAATATCGCACATCTAAATTTGCTTCACACAACCTTATGTAGCAGGTATAACTGCGCATTTGCTGCTGGCGAAGTTTACTGGTTCTTATAGGAGTGAATACTGCATACAACATTGACTTTGTGCCTTTGTGCATACCTTCCTCTGTGGAGAGAGATATCAGGAAGGGGGCTAGCTCGTATGTCAACAAGTTTCTAAGATCATCATCTGATTATTTTATTATGCAAATCCGTTGAAAGAGAGTTAGACTAGTGAGAGGGTCTATTGTGAACTTTTTGTCTTTAATTTTCACGCAACAGGAAACAGATGCTAGAGAAACAACCTTTTCTTTCCGCTTTAATTTCATGTCTTGAAAATTCCCTTTTTCCAAACAGGTCTTCATACAGGTGATACCAATATTTCGAGCTAAGTGGCAGTTCACAACTTCAGGAGCCTATTGAGAATAGCTCTTTTGTATCTGGGAAAGGTGGATGGTCAGCCAACCCATCACTAAGTTTCTTGTTGTCGATATTATCCCTGGTAACACGGAAAGGCCTCATATCCACGTCCTGCTCAGTAGTCCCTAAGAGTACTCCAGCAAACAGTTCCATTTGCTCATTGACACTTTGGAGACATATCGTAGCCACAATCTATCGAGAAAGCACACTATCACTGACACCACGACCACGAGTCAGCCCACCATAGCTCTTCATAGATCGCATGAGAACCTGCTAAATATATAGTCATAATATATGACCTGATGCCTGACCAGAATTTGTCGGTTCTGCGACTAGTGAAGTATCCCTTAGTGGTGAACTTTTCATATTCTTGAGAATCTATTTTCTCTTTTAAGGTGATCATATCCTGGTAGTACAAGTGTGCACTCTTGGCTTAATTCAAGTGGCCTGCAACATGGAAGTAGGGGATCATTTCTCTGACTGAGTCGAGGTGGAGATTCCAGTCACCCAAAGGTTCAGCTCTGATGATTTTTTTCATTAGGGTACACAGGCGGAAGTATTGGATCCATAGTGTCGCAGTTGGTCCTCTATCCTCAATTACGTTCAGCACTTCAGCGAGAATTCAACTTTCACCTCTTGCAATGCTGGATGCTTGAAATCTATATTGGATTTGTGAAAAGAATCAATAACTTTAGATATCCAGTACAAACAGCTCTTCTTCTATCAATCCCAAAACTTCAAATATCAGATCATCCAAAGCAGCCTAAGGAAGGCTATTTGCACGTACAGCTCTGGCATAAGCATGTCCAGACAGTATCTTTTGAACACAAAATCTCGCAAAATAGCTCTTTTAAACCGCTCCCAGTCATAATCGTTCCCTTGGCACCCATGAATGACATTTAAGAGGGGGAAACCTCCTAGCCTCACAATGACGTTACTGAACTCTGGAATGGAGGCAGCCACATCACGAGCCTTCCAATACAATGGTTGGTTAACGTGACAACACATGTTTTCTGGTTAATTCGCTTACATTCTTCAATTGCAGTGAGAATGGATGTATACATTTGGAGATGCATTAATGAAAGGGAGGCACACAATCTTGGAGCATTCATATTTATCTTCTTGTTCCTTCAATTTCATGAATCCATTCCAATCAGGTACTGATAATGAGAGCGTGTTTTTTCCATACAGCCAGGCAATATCACAGGCAGAAGGTAAAATATCTTGTACAGAACTGATACTTATGTCAAACAATTTTACAGTTTTCAATCCTCCATTGGGTATGGTCAGTGATATTGCTTAACTTCAACAGTGCCAGCTTTGCCAATTAGGTCGACTGTTGGGGTGACTCTCATGCGAACTATTGGGAAATGGACTAAGAAATAAAAGAACTTGTTAATTATCGATATTCAATATATTTATTATATCGAACACAGCGTGGAAAGCAGAGCGTGTGAACACATAGAAATAACTATACGAACTGACTCAACATCAAGACAAAGAATTACAAACCCTTTCTTAAGTGAACGATTCCTCATCTGTTTACCTTACATATAAAAACTATTATAAACACATTCAGTCTTCCATAGCTGCGATATAAATGAGCAAAGTATAGGCTAATAATGAAAGTTTAATTTATTAGTTTTTGTTTCACTGATATGAATATCAGTTTATCCAACACGCCACCTCAAAAATTTGATCAATTATACCAAAAGTGTAATACAACTTAAACCTAGTATAACATAAATAGGCCTGCTTTCCTTATGTGTGTCTTTTCTGGGGAAAATTACAATAACGGTCCAGCATTTGCTGCTCGGGATTAGGGGAAACCCAGAAAAACCTAATCAAACCATTTAACTTATTTACTAAGCCTAATTCCATTCTAATTTCTCAAATTTCACTTGCATCAATGGTTTGGTAAACATGTCTGCTAGTGGTTTCTCTGTGGACAAATTAATATTTTATATTAATTACGATCAATTCAATATGATTTGATATTTTGTGATTTGTTGGATTATTTGTAATACTTATTGAGGTCCATTGTTGTCCTCCTAGGTCATAATTGACTCTGATATCAATATTTATGCATATTTTCTGCTAATGATTTTAATTAAAGAGCCGCTTCAAAAAGAAAAACCATATATTCGGCTTCAGTAGATGATGCCGGTACTGACAACTGCCTTTTTGTATTCCAACATATCACACAAATTTCAAACAGTTTAAATAAATATCCTGATGTGCTTTTTATATTGTTTATATTATCATCTCAACCTTCCTAGTCAGGATTAATAGAATCACTCAAGAAATTGATACATTCACAAGTAAAATATTGTGTCAACTTCACATTGATTTTACCCTTAAGATATCTAAGGACCCTTTTCAAATATTGCCAAAACTCTTTATTATTCTTGTTTTAATACCTGCTCAAAATATTAACAGTGGTACTTAAATCATAACATAATATACATTAAAGAGACGATTAGATTCCGGCAAGGGCTATCATGTTTTTCTTCTGAATTTAAACCAATCAAATGCAGTTTACTAGGAAGTGGAGTGCTGACACAGCTGATGGCACAACAGTCATTCATATTAAATTTATGAAAATATTTTCATGTACATTTGAACTGTACCTATATGAAAATTGATCAAGAGTAATTTTATTTTTGATTACCTTTTAATTTTAGTACCCAAAAATAGTTTACTGACTTTCAAATAAAACATAGAACAGTTATTTGCCAAATACCTTTTGAAACTATTCAATGTATTATTATCTGCAGTGGCAAATACCATCTGCAGAACTACATAAATAATTTTACATATTGCACCTTTGTCTAAGATATATAAATACAGTGGTTAACTGATGAATTTTCAAACCCATTTTCTTTATGAACTTTTACTATTATTTCAAATTAACATCTTGTGGTTTGTTTTAGTTCATAGATACAAAGCCTTGCAAACTTGGTTAGGAGGTTTACTTGTCACACCTTGAGCCAGCCACCCTTCAGCCTTCAGGAACCTTCATAGAAATGGCTTCCTTCAATGTCCCATCCGGGAAAGCTGTTTTTACATCTATATGATGTATTAAAAGGGTAAACTGATTAAAAAGGTTATTATAAACCAGAAACCTACGATTCTCGCCACCTGTGCAAAGGTTTCATTATAATCTACCAAGTAATGTTGACTAAAACCACGAGCAGCTAAGTTAGCTTTGTATCTAAATGGTTTCCCAATTTCATCATTTTCAATGGAAAATATCCATTTACAATCCGCTATATTTTTATATTCGGGTCTTGATACTAACGACCACGTTTTATTTACCAATAATGAGTGAATCAATATCATTTGGCAGATCTATTTTAATCACAGATTTACTATACTCATTATTTAGTTTAATGAGTTTATTGGGGTTAACATTTACCTACTTTCCTGGATTGTTACTCATCTGATTTAGCTATATCAGATTTGTTAACCAAACCACCGATCTTGACAAAATGCCACTTTCAGGGGAAAGGTGTTATTAGACTATCCAAGATGCTGTCGAACTCAAACTAAAATGTCCGCCAAGAGGCACACAAACCCTTTGTTTGCTTGTCAAAGTCACGTGTTTTGGATAGGCTAATTACCAAAGTGTTACATTCATTTTTGACACTTTTTCAGTTCACTTCAGTTCAGTTTATTAGTAACTACTGATCTTGACAATCAGAGGAAACAGCTTTATCATCAAAGTGTTTTACATTCCCTTTTTCATAATCACTATTAACTACTAATATTAACTTACTCGAAACCCTTATTGAAAATCACTGAATAGTTTATTTCTATCTACCTATAAACTCAACAAGTTGCATATACACCATTTTCTCCAAAATTTTGTTAATAGTGCAAAACAAATTTATTGGATGCAATTTACTGGAGGATTTTAATTTAACTACTTTGGGAATCTTGATTATAGTGGAAGCTGAATGAATATCATTTGGCAAATCTGTTTCAACCACAGATTTACTATAGTAATTCATTATATAGTTTGATAAGTTTGTGGGTTAACAGTTAGCTACTTTCTTGGATTGGTTGGTCATCTGATTTTGCTTTATCAGATTTATTAACCAGGAATCTTGGCAAACTGTCAAAGGAATCAGTTTCATCACCAAAGTGTTATGCATTCACTTTTTCAAACTTATCATTAACTAACCACTGATATTGACAAAGAGTCAGAAAAATTGGCTCTATGACCAGAAAAGTTAAACATTTACTTCTCAAGTTTATTAGTAACTACTGATCTTGACAAACAGTCAGAGGAAACAGCTTTTACAATTAAAGTGTTCTATATTCACTTTTTCAAGCTTGTTAGTAATTACTGTTCTTGACAAATAGTCAAAGGAATCAGCTTTATGACCATAAGTGTTCTGCATTTACTTATTTGGTTTTCCTGGTTTTTATGTACCTATAAACGGTATTATCGAACCAAACACTTATGAATATTTTACTTGAGGCTTTTTACTACGCCACATTTCGTATGGTGTTTCAAATTCTTTTAAAGTTTTAGAGGGGTCAAACTAAGTGAGAATGTTGCAGTTGAAACTGCCTACAACTTTTTTTTTATATAGCTGCATCATTTAATTTGTGGGGTTTATGGAATTTTCAAATGATGACTTATCTTTTTGCATACCAAAAATCTCTCATTTCTGTAGCTAGATATTCACCTTCATTGTCACAGAATACATTGAAAATCTGTAAATTGAAATGTGGCCCACTTTCAGCAACTGAATCTTGAAACATACAAAATACATATGACTCATCAAATATGTTACACAATAGTAAGTAAATTCATGCACAAACAGTACAATGTTTT
Organism: Ceutorhynchus assimilis; assembly: GCA_917834065.1. Classification (NCBI taxonomy): domain Eukaryota; kingdom Metazoa; phylum Arthropoda; class Insecta; order Coleoptera; family Curculionidae; genus Ceutorhynchus; species Ceutorhynchus assimilis. Next base: position 3,290,169 of record OU892286.1, read on the forward strand.
TGAAATGGAAGTCGCGCTTGTTTATGCACGCTCCACATAAATACTCATTGTATAACCTCTATTTTTGTATTTTTTTTGTTATAATAATTTAATAATTTAAACCTCACCAATGTGGACCAATCGTTCAAACCACAATTGATAATTTTTATTTTTATTTATTCGTCACTATTTGCTTGAACAATAGGGTTTTTTTTTTTTTAATTTCCAATAACAGTGAGTTCAAGAGCAATTATTATTAAAGTGTTCAAAGACTTACCTATAAATTATAAGCTTACCGCCTTTGTAAATACTACCACTTTTTTTTTTTTTTTTTGGATTGCATTTTTCTTACGGACAGCAAATTGTAAGGATAGTCCAGCCTATACTAAAGACTTTCCTGTATGCCCATATTACTGGGAATACTAATTGTGCCCTTTTTGGTTACTGTTATTTTTTTTTTTTTTTATCGATGGAATTGTTTTGTTTCACTTTCTTTTTATTGTGTTTCAGAGACTTGATTTTTAAAATATCCTCAACAATAATTATTTCTAAATTGCTGAGCTCTGGTGTTGTTATCTAAGTTCAAGCTCATTGAAGCCTTTTGTTTCTTTTTAGTTTCAAATTTTCCATTGTCATATTAAACACTCCCGGTTTTCACAACCGCAGTGAATACACGTACACTGATCCCATAACCTATTGGGAAATGGACTAAGAAATAAAAGAAATAAAAGAACTTGTTAATTATGACTCAACATCAAGACAAAGAATTACAAAGCCTTTCTCAAGTAAACCATTCCTCATCTGTTTACCTTACATATAAAAACTATTATAAACACATTCAGTCATCCATAGCTGCGATATAAATGAGCAAAGTATAGGCTAATAATCAAAGTTTAATTTATTAATTTTTGTTTCACTGATATGAATATCAGTTTATCCAACATGAACTACATTTGTCTCACTAGTCACAACATTTCGTGGGGTGACGGCCATTATTCCTCCCATGGCGTGAAATGTCCCTTTTCCGTCTAGCTTGTTTACATTGAAGTTGACGTTGTGGAAAATGAACTGGCTGAATGGATTGGCTGACTCATCAACTATGGCTTTCTGCGCTTGCAGCACATAAGAACCCTCAACTCTAGAAGCTTCATCAAAGGTAGCTGAAAATCCTTCTTGTAAACATACGTTGCAACCCCAATCATAATGGGTGACTAGAATTATTTTGGTTGGACGGCTAGCATAATGGCATGTGGCAGAGCAAGACAGTTTTTCTTCCTCGATTCCAGTGAACCACGTTCATTTGTCAAAGTGATAGTATGAAGAAGAAGAAGCAGTGTCTACGAAACAACATGATGAGATTCACCATAAAAATTATCAATTGGGGGTAAGCTTCAGTGTTAAACATTTTAGATCGGATATCCTGTGAAATAATTTCACCTGCAGTTTTCACAATTTGATTTAATATAATTTCCATGGCTTGATCTATGTTGGGAGTAGGTTGTCCTGGCTTTTTGTGGACACGTCTGGAGGTACTTTTTAAAAATTTTGAATACACTTTTGGTGGTATTCCGCGTTAAGCACAACTAAACCTGTTTCCATATTAATTAACAGCCCAAGCAGCAATTTAACGTTGCGGCGACGTGTTCGAAATAGTTGCGCAACCAAACAGAATTGCGTAAACGACCTTGTTACAACGTTGTCACAACCTTGTTTTGCACCAATTTGGTCAATCATTTCCGGGTTTTTGAAACGTTTCAGTTTCAACTGTAGGTAGCAGTTGATCGTTTCCTAAACGTTGCTAAATTTACTTATAAACAACTACACACCTGCCCCCTTTCTCATGGCGATGAGAGTTTACTTTTGTTGTGTTTAGGAAATGGTAAATTTTTCAACCAAATATTCACTGATGGTCAAAATGGACATTTTCTTTAAACTTACTACTGTATCTTAATGTGTTATTCTTATGCTTCAAATACTTTATTTATATTGCCGAAAAAAGACGTTATACAAGCAGAAATCAGCAACGCATATCACTTTACTGATAAATGTATTATGGATTTATGCCAAAAAAACACGCGCGCCTCCAATCTGTTGCAAATTTCTCAAAACTCAAAAATAAAAATAAAAATTGAAAAAATAAAATAAATAGATAACCAATATTTGAAGTTGATACCGCTTCAAACGCGAACTAAACGGGGGCATATGATTGGTTCCTAGAAAACTAAAAAAAGCTATACAATCCTTTATTTACACCTGTTAATGCACCAAATGTCAATGGCCGGGACCATGGTTCCAAACAGAATACACTTTCAACATGGCGTAGGAGTATAATAGGCGTCAACGCTACTTTAGATATAAGATAACTAAAAAATATATTAACTTTTAACGTTAGTCTGCCAGAAAACTAACTTTTTCCTGAGGCGACACTGGAGTTGCTTATCGGACCAAAAACTAAACTGAGTTTAACTTACGAACACTCCAAAATACACAATTTTCAATCACGCCTACGTGCCTCTCCGTGCAGTTCAGTTGCCGTATTATTATTATTTCTTTCTCTAGTCTAGTCTACATTGATCTCTTCTTCATTATTGAGTTATTTCCTTGGTTGGAACGAGTTATTTATCCTGCATCAACTATTCGTTCTCTCTCTGGAAAATTAGTTGCTTTCCCTACTAATATTACTTCTTCATTCAGATGCGCCCTCGGGTTGGCATTTGTTCCTGAAGAATTTAAACGTAAGTTCTCGGATCTGTCTGCCTTCATGTAGGCTTGTGCCCCTGAATTTTCTTCATGACATAATTTTTTTTTGTCAATATGAGGCAGTTTGTCTGAAGGCTCAAGGCTTGTTTCATTTTTAATTTGATGGTCTGATGGTCGAACGACTTTTTTATTTTGAGGTTAGTTGAAAAGATGACTCCGCGGAAACGTTTTCAGTTTAACTGAAAAACATTCCTACTGCTTAGTTAAATCTCACAAGGTCGGATCTCCGTCGAGAAAACGTTTAACATAACTTAAGTTGTTACCTGAACGTTGTCAGAACGTTATTCCCATTCTCAAAATATTAACTTATTGTAGTCGGTTGCGTAAACGTAGTCACAACGTCGTAGTTTAACTAGAGTCCTGCGCAACACTAAGACGACGTTGTCCAGTGGTTTAGAGAGCGTCGTTTCTTAAATGCCTAAACTCTACACTAAGTACAACGTTAATTTTGGTGTATTATGTGGTTATCGTCGTCAAAATGCTACTTGGGAGGCTTATACCGTCTTCATTCATCTCCTCGCTGTCTTGCGTATGGCAAAATCGTGTTTGCTACCTCTGGAAGCGTCACTTGGGATTGCGTCTTTTCTGGGGTAACTTCATTTGTTTTTGTCTGTACTCCGCAGTAACCTTATCATCGCATAAGAAGCATTCGCTGTTGAAATTGAATGATAATGATGTACCATCGTCACCAAAAGTAACTGGGACAGCATCACATTAGCTCTTGTCCTATTATATAAATTTTATTGTCAAATGTTTGCCAAACTATGCAATAAATGCATTGAAATGAATGACAGTAGAATTAGTCCAGGAGATTATTATGCATTAATTTGTGTCCCAGATACTTTTGGTGACGATGGTACCTGAACGCCGGGGGACACTTGTAGGCAGTGCCGTAACTAGGACGTGGCGAACGTGGCATTTGCCATGGGCGCAAGATCCAGAAGGGCGCAATTTGTCAGTTATCGTAAGCATAAAGAGCTTTTTGCGCAACACACCAAACTTTAAATAGCGATTTTTGCATTTTATATTCATCATCATCTTTTCGATTCCAAAATACATTTGGAAATTGAATTCTTCCAAGTCATTCATAGAATTATTGTAACACAGATTGAGAGAACATTTGTGACTCCTAATACTGTGACAGCTGATTTTGGTTTTCTCAGTTGTCGGGCTATCCAGGAAACGACTCTAGATTATTAAAAAAAGCTACAGGCTTTGCAAATAAAAATCCAGAAGATTTGAATGCGTTTGAGATTGATTTTACTGCAGAAATAGAATTTTCAAAATTTCAAGGCCCCTGCTTGATAATTTGACTCAGCGTTCCTTTAGTAGGCTTGAGCCTATACAGCCAAGTTCAGCCGAGCTGCACGAATTTTATACATATGAATAATAGCATGCAGCTTACCATGCAGTAACGTGGGTATCAGGGTATCAGTAAACTGGTCTCATTGAAGCCTATATGTGTCTATGTGCCTATATGTAGCCTGGTCCTGTCTGTATAGTCAATATCATATTCTACTAGTTCCAGGACAAGACAGGACAGGAAAAATTCAGCGCGAATAACATCAAAATCAAAATAAAAAAAGGTTTTTTTTTTCAAAAATTATTATTAAAATAGGATACAATAAAAGAATAATTCAGGGGCACAATAGCTGTGAGTGACGTGAAAGAAACGTGGATAAAATATGTTTATCCCCAGAATTAATGTTCGGACGGGAAGACATTTTTGACAAATTGAATGTTTTTTTTTGTATCTTTGAACCACTGGGGCGAGTTCAAGAATGACACACCCAATGTGAGTGTGACACCGGCGCGACGCCCTAGCTGTTCAAAAGTGCTGGACGGTGCTATGGGCCCAATTGTCAATTCAGGCACACCCATAAAATCGCACTCGCGCCCTGTGCGTTATTTCTGAACTCGGCCCTGTATTTTGGTTACTACTGCGTTGAAGGACACTTTTGAGCTAAAGAAAAAAAAAATAGGTTTCTTCAACTTTATAGATAGGTGTATTCGGCTAAAAACGCATGGTTTTGAAGTTATAAGCAACAAACTGAAAAAGTTCGAAAATTTCTAGGTCTTTCGATTTCCCTCCATGCTAGCACAGGGTCCTCAAGGTCGGAAACATAGATTCCACTCCACAGACTATCCACAAACGACATGCCAAAATATCATTAACTTCAGAATACTTTCCAGCTACCCCCTTTATTTATTACTTGCCTGCCGGCCTAATTTGTCTAATGAAAAAAACAAGTTGTGTTATAGATTCATATAGTCCATAACATCACTATTTGTGTTATGGAGTCTCATAACATAACTCTAATTTATAAAAATGGTTATGTAAAAACGTCATAACCAAACGCTTGTAGATAAATAAATTTTATCTACAACCGTTCAGTTATGATGTTTTTACAACATAACTATTCTGACGAACGCAATAATATGTACGGGAGAAGAGAGGAAAATTTCTGATGATAATTTTAGGCACGGTCATAGCAAGAGAAATACAGAGTGTCCCACGACGTTTTCCCAGGTAATAACTTCGGAAGGCGTCATCCAATATAATTGAAATTTAGAGGATCTGAGTAACTTTTTGTGCCGCTTCTCTTCTACCATTGTCATCCAATTTCACCACTTTCGCTCCAATTTCGGGCAAGTGACGTCAACTTTCGAATCTCGAATGTAACTCATGGTAGGTATATTATGGCATTTTTCGTTAGAAAATTAAATTACAAAATCGGCAATGCCATATTTGTCAAGGAAATTGTTGAAGAAAATTATAAAAAATTATACAGTGAAACATACGATGATGCGGTCCGAAGTTATCACTTGGGAAAAATCTCGTGGGACACGGACTGTATATTACCGAAAAAAAAAAAACTGATTTTAGCTTGAACACGCCATTCCATTCGATGCCTACGCCCAACCAATCCAATTGGCTAATGGTGGTGCTCAGGTACCTTTCTACCAAAATGGTACTCTTTCTGGATGGGGTGTAAACGACATCGGGGGGGATTATATGAAAACTTTACAAAAAATCAATTTGCACCTTTTAAACGATACAGAATGCAGTCAAAAAATTAGAGACTATATTGGTGAGGATATCTTTAACAGTACTCATAATTTGTGTAGTGATGATTACTGGAACGGAGAATGTCTTGTAAGAATCAATTTATTTCATTAAGCCAAAGTAATTTATTGATTTATTGCTTTTTTTTAGGGTGATTCTGGAAGTCCCTTTGTTATCGATGGACTTCAATATGGCGTGGTTTCTTGGTCTTTTAAGCCGTGCGGCATCACTCCCGGAACTTACAGTCGTTTGACTACACCAGCTTACCGTGAATTTATTAGAAATGTAACTGGAATTTAAAATTAAAATATTATTATTAAGATACTTTTTATTTCTTTACTAAAAAAAACCCACCTATACCAAAAGGTCAGGTCTTAACAACCTGGGAATATGAATGACATGCATATAGTTAGTTTTATTGTAAAGTTGATTTTATGTATGAGAGAAACGAGTGATTCTGGCAGAACGTGTAGTCCAGCACAAGACAGCAAGTGAGGACAATGTTGTTGAAATGCTTAGGAAACCTCCCGTGTACTTGCTTGACTCTATTTTTACGTGGTAGTACAATGAGCGTTCCATACACAAGACGCATATTCAAGATGGGTCCTCACCAGAGTGCAGCAAAGTATTTTGAGCGAGTGCAAGCTAAAAAGCCAGCCAGTACGACGCTTGATGTACCCAAGGATTTTCAATGATTTTCTAATAGTACAAGAAATATGAGAGCCAAGAAAAGATATGAGTCATAGGTAATACCGTAATACTAACGTCTCTCAATGTACCGACCACTGGAAGAGGCCATCCAACATGTAATGAAGGTTCCGAGAGTATTGCAATCTTAACACCTAAATAAATTTACTATTTGAGATACTTAGAGACATGCCGTCCCTACTACACCGGGAGGCAAAAATGTTTGGATCAACCTGAAGATCCAAAGAATCCCAGACTGACGTATTGATCCCGACAAACATCTTGATGTTGTCAGTTAGAAGCAAGAATTTACTTTTTTTTTTTTACGGATATGCGCACTCGCAAGGAAATGTCCTATCACGCTCGAGAAGCGGCAAGTGCGCGGAAATGTCGGTGTATGTTGGTCTTGAAACGGTTCAGGTTGTAACCTGCAGGGAAAACCGTCGCAGGGAGTTTATTCCACAGCGATGCTGTTCTCCAGAGATATGAATTCTGATATAATGAGGTTCTTGGTGCCTCTAGTTTGACAGTAAATTCATGGTTACCGTCTGTTTGACGGGTTCGCCTGGTAGGTGCTACTCTCGGTGGAATCATACGTGCCAACTCTTCAGAGCATTTTCCGTGATAGTACCTGTAGAAGAGAGATAAATCGCCCACAGATCTGCGATGTTCGAGACCATCCAAGTTACGAGTAAGTGCGGGGTCATTGATCAGCTTGATAGCTTGTTTTTGCACGGTATTCAAAAGCATTAAGGTATGTTTGGGTGCTGCACTCCATATATGTGAGCAGTACTCCATAGTTGGTCGAATCTGGGCTTTGTAGAGTGTCAGCAATTGGCTTGGTGTGTACAGATGTCTTGTACGAAATAGCACCCCCAGCTTTTGGGAGGCCCTTTTAGCAATATCTGCCACGTGACTGTGCCAAGACATGTTGGTCTCTGCTGTAACCCCCAAGATGTTCAACTGACTCTGTAATGTGACAGCACTTCCAGATAGCATGATGTTTGGCTCACCGGTGCTGGTCTTTTTTGAAAACAGAGCTGCTTGGGTTTTCTGCGCGTTGAACTGTAGAAGGTTTTTGTTACCCCAATCCTCTATTATCTCCAGGTCGTTATTTATCTGCGATATTTGAGTTAGTCTAAGATGATGGAATTCACGTGCGGAAAGACCTGTGGGTGGTATGAGTGAGGAGACTACATTGCCATCGTCTGCAAAGCAATAAATACTTAATTAGAAAGAAGCTGGAACATTATCAATGTACAAGTTAAAAAACAAGAGATCCGACGTAAGAACCCTAAAAGGGATCGTCATCTCAGAAAACTTCCAATTATTCACTCGGACACCTTGGAGGCGATTTCTGTAGTAGTTCTCCATCTAGCTCAATAGTGGGCAGAAAATTCCTCAGCATTCAATAATATCTGGATGATCCACCCTGGAAAAGTCGGTGTAGATGGATTGGCTTTCAGTGTTGAAATATATTGTATGTCCGGCCGTGCGCTAAAATGCACTTTAACGCCCGAAAGCTACTTTAAATCCCTCGGATGTTAAAGTATTCCATTTTTTCATACCTAAATACCAAATTCAAATTTTCAATTCAAAAACTTTATTTCTTTACCTGAAGACAATTATAAGGATTAAGCGAATTGTCACGTATATTATTACCTATACTTTTAGCTGCGTTTTTAGACTTAAGAGGCCAACAACAAGCCGTTAAAAATTGAGAAAAAGGGTTAATTTCCCGAGACGAGAACTCACTTATTTTGTAATATTTTTTGACCGGATTAGAAAATAATAAAAGATAAAAATCTAAAGAATAATGCTGTTGTTTTAGTTTTTCGAAAAAAAAAAATGCAAATTGAAAATATCACGACCTAAATACTCGAAAAAAAAGCATTATTTCTATCGCTTGGTACATCCAAACCCATCGCTTTTTTTAAAAAAATGAAATAAGAGCATTGTTCTAAATTTTATTATCTTTTCAAATCTTCTTGATTCACTAAATATATAAAGTAGTTTTTGAGATCTCGTCTCGAATTGTAAGCCCTGCAAACACGGAAATTCAAAAATTTTGGCTGCAGCGAGGTGCTGCCTCTGATGGCGGATTTAATTTCGCACCGGGGTAAGTAAAAATTACACAACGCGAGAGGACTACAAGGCCAGTTTGTGTAAATAATTATGATGAATATATTTCATAATGATATATTTCAAAACGAACAAATATAACTTTACTAGAATTCAATAAACGAAAGAGGATATCATATAGCATAGTTAAATACAGTTAGTACGTGAAGGTTAGGAATAAAATCCATCAAAAATACAAGGTTGATTTTTTTTCAAAAAATCTCGGATACGTCGATTTTTGATTTTAGTGACCGTTTTTTTGATGAAAATTTCATACATCTGTCAAAACTGACATACCAACAATAAAGTAACATGCAGCGTTGCCATTCCTTTTGATTTTACATGAGATCTCATGTTTTAATTGTCCATCTCATGCTCTCATGCTTCCAAGCTAAAATCTCATGATTTTTTATCTTATGGTTTGATATTAAATAATGTTGGTTTTTTGCATTTTGTCGCGAATATTTCTGGTTATCAGTTTCAAAACTTAAAAGAGGTGATCACCGTGATGCTAAATTTATGTAGTTCAAACCACACTCAAATGCTACACGTGAAAGGATTTTTTTACAAAGTCCAAAAACCGCCTAAACCCAAGGAACAATAGCTGGTATTTCAAAAACGAAACAATATATTGGCTCCAATAACTGTAGGTACATTGATAACACATTTATAAATAAGAAGAACCCCACTATATACAGCACCAATGTAGTGGAAAAGTATAGAAATTTACTTAAAAATTTTTAATCAAATAGAATGTAGCTGTCATTGAAGAAAACACAAATGTTCCTTCTGTCTTCTATACTAAGATAGGTTCCCTTTTTTTTGTGATGTAATGTATTTTCGTCGATAGTTTGTTTTATTTTGATTGTTTTTTTTTTGACCAAAGATGGTATGAAGCAAGATCACGAGTTTTAAACAACTGTTTTTATTTATTTTTTAATGGCCCCTCATGTTTTCAGCTATTTTAAAAATCTCATGTTTCCTCATGTTTTTAATGACTCAAATTTCATGCTATATAAGTTTTAGGCCTGGCAACACTGCTAACATGTTTTGATTGTTGATTTGAACCAATCAGATTGGAATTACGTGATAATTTATATTAGTGTGAATTATTGCATAGTAACTAATGCGAGAACTGGTGTTTTGACAAAAAATTTAAATTTTTGATTCATGAAATTTTCTCATAAAATACAGTGTATCCACTTAAGTTCGCAGCACATGGGAAACTTTTTTATTATCAATTTTACGAAAAAAAGTTATCCTTTATAAGAGTTTCTGCTTCTTGAAAAAATAATATCAAACTATGTATTAAAAGTTGAAATAGCATGTACAGGGTGGCCCAAATTCGAGCCTCATCATTGGGATCTCGGCAACCGTAAGAGATACGGGGTCGATTAAATTATGGTAAATTTGCGCAATTTTATGACCAATAAAATGCCGTTTTGAAACTAGAAAGATTCCGAATACTTCCGTAGATATTCGGAAAAAACCGAAATTTTGTAAAATTGTTCTTATTTTTTCCCGGACTTATTTGAAAAGTAATTTTAAAGTAAATGTCACTTCATCATTGTCACTTTTTAGATGGTGCTACTAAATTTAAAATTCGACGTTTCGTCTTCAAGCGGCCATCCTCAACTTACGTTTTAGATTTTTTATTTGCGATTTTGTCATCTTTGGGCATCCTAACACCGATATTGTTTATAATTTTCCAATAACACGGTAAAAAAAGCATGTCTGTATTTAAAAAAAATAAATTGATGTTGATTCCAGAGGATGTGAAATTAGTTTGTCAAAATCTTTTCAAATGGAACCAGGAAAAAATTTAAGGCCTCAACGGCCCCCCCTTCAAATTATATTTTAGTTCTAAAAAAAATTATAGATGGCGCCAAGATGAAAGCATTTTAAATATTATAGCGATTTCAATTTGCAGAATCAGTGCAACTTTTTTCATTCAGTTCGCACTGATTGGCTAATGGGATTATGGAGGGATTTGTATTTCCATGCCTGGCCTGGTATGATTTCAAATTTTGTTCTACTCTGTAACAGTGATGTTTTGTTGTAGAGCTTGTTCTTGAGGTATGTTTATACAAAGTACTTTTTTCTTATGCGGTTTATTGTGTATTATTGTGTCTTTTGGGTAACTTTGGATTTATTTTTTATTATTTTTTTAATATTGTTGCGAGGGTTGGTTTAAATGATTAATTTGTTGTTTTGTTATATACTCAAAAATGCATCATTTAGTGAGGGGCCTGCTCTCTTGCGTTTTTGCAGACTTCTCTTGCGTTTACGATTTGTATTTCATTTTATTTTTATTTTTGTTTTCATAACTTGTTAGGGGCTAAAATCTTGGGCGTGTATATATATAATAAACTTACTCTTATTGGATTATCTGTTGCTTGCTAGTTTTTCCAAAACGTTTCTTTTTTTTAAATTTTTTTATTATTATCTATATCTTATTTAGAAAGCTTGTAATTGTTAAGTGGCATATCTGCCAAAGAAGTTAAAATAATATATTTTATTGAGTTTTCTAATGACTGCTCAAATTAAATAAACTTACTTTACTAATATTTTTAAAATGAAAATAGCACACATAAACATTAGGTCTATGTTCACAGGATTTAATGATTTTGCTACAATTGTGCATCAAAATGATTATGATGTTGTTGTATTAAGTGAAACCTGGATTAATCAGGATGAATTTCCTCGTAATATTTTTAATATTCTTGGTTATAAATTTTATAATAAAAACCGAATATATTCCCGTGGAGGTGGGGTTGGAGCTTATGTTAAAACTGAATTTTCTTGCTCAAAAATTAACTTAGATTTTGATATACATGAACAAATTGACTCTTTATTTTTAAAAATAATAATACACAGAAAAAGATACGCCATAGGTGTGGTCTATAGACCTCCCAAATTTAACTTAAATGAGTTTGTTGGGTTTTTGGATGACGCATTTTCGTTTGTCTGTAGCTCGTTTGATAGTGTCATTGGACTTGGTGATTATAATGTCAATTTTTTGCAGGCTCCAAATCTAATTATTGATTGCCTTGATTCATATAATTTAATACAAGCTCTAAAGGAACCAACGAGAATTACTCAGAGGACTAGCAAACTAATCGATCCAATTTTTGTTTCAAAAAATCTATTGGTTGAAAAATGTAGTACCATAAATGTGGACCATATATCTGATCATAGGTTGGTTTTTTGTGAAATTTCTAATGTTAGCGCATAAATGACGCCAAAAATTATTACGTCTAGAGACTTTAGGAATTTTAATCGAGATGCTTTTATGAATGATTTAATGTTACACTCTTGGCAAACGTTACTGCTTGAACATGACATAGATGAAAAATTAAATATTTTTAATCAATTTATTTCCTCTACTTTTAATCAACATGCGCCTTATAAAACTGTCAGAGTAACCAAGCCTAGGGCGCCATGGTTGACAGTGGATCTGAGGAATTTAATGGCACAAAGGGATAATACTTTGTCTAATTTTAAGCGAACTAAAAATAATGTTGTCTGGATGAATTATAAAAGCCTACGTAATCAGGTGGTTGCAAAGCTACGGTCAAATAAAAAGCTATATTTAGAAAGTGTCTCTAGGGAAGGAAATTCTAAAAGAACTTGGAATGTGCTAAAAAGCCTTAATGTAACTCATAATTCCAATAAAAATGTTTTGCCATTCAATTTGTCCGATCCAAATAAAATAAATCAATATTTTGCTAAGTTTTTTCAGGATGTTAATGAGAATTGTGATGATCTTGTTCATGCTTATAATAATACTACCTCTCTTAATAATAAATTCAATTTTAAAATGACAAACTCTGATGAAGTTCATAACATTTTACACTCTTTAAAAAAAGAATCCTCTGGTTGTGATAATATTTCCCTTTCAATGTTAAAATATTGTAGCCCATTCATTGACATTTTTCTAGTACATATTATAAATTCTTGTATTGAACAGTGCTATTTTCCTAAAATTTGGAAAAAGGCAGTTGGTACTCCTTTACCGAAAAAGGCAAACCCAGAGACTTATTCTGATTTACGAATAATAAGTATTCTTCCTGTAGCCTCTAAAATCATGGAAAAAGTTTTATATAAGCAAATGTACAATTTCTTCACGGTTCACAATTTATTTCCCAAATGTCAGAATGGATTCAGATCTAATTTTTCAACTAGTGACGCCTTATCCAACATAACTAATGACATCTTTGAGGCTTATGATAAAGGATTGGTTGGTGTGCTGGTTCTATTGGATTTTTCGAAGGCGTTTGACACGATTGATCATGAACTACTGTTGGCAAAACTAAAATTTACAGGTTTTGAGCTAGATTCTATCAATCTGACTAAGTCTTATCTTGATAAACGTAGCCAAAGTGTGGCTTATGATCGAAATCATTCGTCCTATCTTGATATATTTTCTGGTGTTCCTCAGGGCTCTGTTTTGGGTCCGCTCCTATTTATTATATATACCACAGATTTTCTGAATTCTGTAACCAACTGTAAGGCCCAGGCATTCGCTGACGACACTCAGTTGCATTTTGAATTTGCGGAGAGGGACTTTCATCTTGCCGGTGACATTATTAATTCTGAGCTGTCGAGAATTAAAAACTTATCCCTTGAACATAACCTTAATCTTAACACTTCCAAAACAAGTATAATGTTGTTCGGTTGTCAGAGGAAACTTCGAGAACTACAAATGAATCTCAATTTACAAATTGATAATGTACCTTTAGAGATTGTCAAAAGTGCAAGAAACTTGGGTTTAACATTAGACTCAGAACTGAGATTTAGGGTGCACACTAATAATTTAATTCAAGCGTCTTTTTACAAACTAAAATTACTGTATAGTGCCAGATATTTTCTTAGTGAAAAATTGAAAAAAGAGTTATGTGAGTCACTGGTTTTATCTAATTTTAATTACTGTGACTTTATTTATGGTGGATTTCTTGATTTTAATAGCAAAAAGCGTATTCAGAGAATACAAAATTCTTGCTGTCGACTAATTTTCAATTTGAGTAGGCGGGATCATATTTCTCACAAAATTAAAGAGTTGGGTTGGTTAAACATGGAGAACCGAAGAATTTTGCACCTTAATAACTTTACTCATAAGCTTCTCAACCTACCTCACACATCGGAAATATTAAAAAGTAAATTTGTTCCTAGAACTACAGTACATAATGTGAACATTCGTCAAAGGTTTATATTAACCACTCCACGGCATCATACTGCTTTGTTCCAAAGATCTATGGTTTATAATGCTGTAAAACGATATAATTTTTTGCCGAATGTGTTTAAGTCACTTGGTTTAAGTAATTTCAAGATTGACGTTAAAAAATATTTGTTACAAAATCAGTAAATATCAACAGTAGTGCTTTTACGGTTTTTGAGCTAGTTGAGTGAGATTGTTTTGTGAGAATTTGGCGAGTAAATAAACCAAAAAATGGTTAGTTGTCTTTGGTAGCCCCTTTCTAATCAAAAAATAATTTTAATTTATATATTTAGTTTTAGTTTAGCTATATTTTGTGCCATTGATATAGTACAAATACGGGGGTTGATTGGTTGAGTATGAGTAGCCCTAGGCTAGACTTCGCCAGTCCTCTTCTGATTTGTGCTCAGAGTTATAGTATATGATAATGTATGTTTATATATTTTGTTTTTTTAATAAAGACGATTTCAATTCAATTCAATTCAAAATACAAATACAAATACAAATACAAAATATTTATTGATGCCATAACAAAAGTTTTACACAAGTCAAAAAAAGAGATTACAAATATATATAAATATTCATGTATACTATAAAAACTTTTGGAAATAAGGTACTCTTTGATTTTTGTTTTGAAGCCTTGAATTGGTAAGGACCTTGTGTGGAGGGGCAATTTGTTATAAAACAGCGGTCCATAGAAAGAAACCCCTGTTTTCATATGATTTATTCGGTGAAAATCAGTTGTGGTAGGTACCTATGAGATTTTCAGGAAGCAATTGGCACATGAATGGGTTTACAAATAGAGGAATACTCGGAGGAATAATAAAAAAATAGTCTTACCAGGAGTCTAACACAATTTCAGATATTGGAGGAAGATCCAAGAGCTAGTAAAAGAAATGCAAATCGCCAGATACCTAAATTGAATGCTCTACTGCATTGGTGGATATTATTATTGCACTAATATGCAAGAACACAAAGGAAAAACTCTAATTTTAGCACTTTCCACCTTTTGTAAATAAATTTTAATAATTATTATTGAAACTTTTTATCTTTTCAAAGACATTTTGTCCTACAAAACACGATCCAATTTTTTTATGTATACCTATATAGGTACGTAAAATGGATACTTTATTTATTTTCAATGGAAACTAATGGCACAGCCCAAGCAGCAAGGGGTAGTTGAATCAACGTTGATTAAAGATTGATTGATGTCGTAGACGTTGATATACCAAAAATCAACGTTAAATGGCCACTATGAAAACAAAGTGTTCGTCAACGTATTCTAAGCACAGTCTATTCAAGGTTGAATATAGGTTGCAGGAGATATTGCAATTTTCAAAAAATAATTCGAACCCATTGGTACCAAAGTATTTATCAAATCTAGACTAGGTATAGCAACTTTGAATAGTTATGACACTGGTTTTTTTCTGTTTGATTAAGCCCATCACTAACGTTGAATAAACGTTGAATGGAGGTTTAAAATGTTTTTTGAAATAGATATACGTTATTAGTAAAATTTAAGATATCAATAAAAAACCAGCTATTTATTATTATATATCTTAATGGATGCAGGTTTAATGTTTAAAGTTCCAACATTCGACATGAAATAATATTATATAAGTTGCTTGAAAGTAGATAAAGTGGTATCTCCATGCAAATTATTTCAAACTTCCCGCTGCGCTAAGGTACATCGCGTCCCGCCATTTGTCGCGAGCGCCCTCTGCGCCCAGCCCATCGGCCATCATTGCATTGGCGTCTGGCCTCTGGACAGTGTTACCTGATTGGGGGATTTTCCCCCAAATTTGGGGGATTTTCAAGTAGATGGGGGAAAATCTGGGGGATAGTTTTTTCTGGGGGATTTTTTGGAGGTAAGAATTTTCGCTATTGGGGGAAATTGGGTATATTTCAATGAATAAAACTAAAGTAAAAAATGTATTAAAACAACTGCGCCATCTATTTTTTCAATCAAGTTCCAATAAAAATGATACAGTTTGCTTCTTCTCGGGAGGAACGCAAACGCTCAGCTCTAGATCTATTTTAATTTGTAATGACAAATGACAATTGACTTGACAAATCGGATCGGGGGAATCCCCAACGACCGACGTTGCTTGCATTGTTTATTTTTTATTTTGCGTTTTGCATTTCTTTGCGGTAATAGTGCGTAGTGCTCTAAGTTGCTGTATTCTAAATTTTAATACAGCTTAATAATATAATAATAAACTATCCAAACTTCTTGGTACAACTGTACTTATCTGTTCTGTCACCAGTCACAACATTTTATTTCATTTGTCATTTGTCAATTGTCATTTTATTTTTGGGCTTACAAAAATATAAACAAATAAAAAAGTGGTAAGGGTATGAGTTTTATTTTAAAATATTTAACGAATTTGTCTTTTTTTTTTGCAAGTATGAGTCGAGAATAAATCTATATTTATTTATTTGGGGGATTTTAGTTGACAAACAGTGATTTTTGGGGTATTTTTGAAATCCTTTGGGGGAAATTAGTTATAACCATCTGGCAACCCTGCCTCTGGCGTCATCACGTTCATCGCGTCATCCTTCCTATTCACTCACGTTTTTGTAAATTTTGTGTAAATTTAAAATTATTGAAGATGTAAAAGGTGTTATTATTTTTGTCATTGTGTGTCTACCTCAGGTGTCTATTAATGTGTGCAGCCTGGATTTAACTTCGATTGGTGGAAAATGGTGGTAGGCGTATGTATACTTCTCAATTCCTATCCTATTTAAGAGCAAGCCAGTTGACTTTTAACAATCCTCCAACTCATGTTTTATTTTGATCAAATTTGTGCGCTTTTACTGTTTCGATATATTAAATTTTGTGTCAAAGATTTTGTGTTTATTTAAGAGAATTGTGGAATAAAGTACCTATAACCTCAAACATTTTGATGATTTTATTTAATTTGAAAACTGTTCTGACAGACCCAGCTATAGAACAAGTTTCATAAGACGCAATTTGATATAAAATGTCTTATGTACTATTTTTTCTGTTTCAAGTTGTAAAAAAAATAAAGGTTGAGCTCAACCTCAGGCTCAACGTGAAATCTGACGTCTTAATTACAACTGGTCAACGTTGTGATAAGGGTTGAGTTCAACGTGAAATCTGACGTCTCGAATACATCTGATCAACGTTGTTATAGGATTGAGGCCAACGTAAAAATCGACGTTAAATCAACGATCACATTCAACGTTATCTCAATTATGACATTGTGCCGTCCTGTCAACGTACATTCAACTGTTGTTACAACGTAATGCAACGTTGGGAAGTATCGTACTTTCAACGCTGTATCGACCAAACCTTGCTGCATGGGAGCATGCTTTGTGCCTATTATTTTATAAACCAATAATAAAAAACAAAACAAATACACAAGGTGAGAAAGAGGTTCTGTTGTCAATAGGCTTTTTTGGAAACGCTGAACAACCTACATCAGCTGCTGCTCCAACGGTTCGGGGTTTTCGAAAACGCCTAATTATGACATCACGAATTGACTGGTGGCGCCATCTTCGAAAAAAAGCCTGAATCATATTTGCCAAAATATCTGTAATTTTATTCCAAAATCGGTTTTAGACTACAAAAAAAAAACGGCACATCAGAATTTGCTGAAATTTGGCATTAAACATTCTTTGATCGATTATCTAGAGAATAGTGCTCTTATTTTTCCAATTTTTACCGTGGATTTTTCTATTTTTGAGAAATAGTTCATTTTCACAATATAGGCCAAAAAAAAATTCGAAATATGGAAAATCTAACTGCACTATTCTCTAGATAATCGATCAAGGAATGTTTGTGCCAAATTTCAGCAAATTCTGATGTGCGGTTTTTTTTTTGTAGTCTAAAACCGATTTCTGTATTTTGTATCGTGTGCATGGGAGCGATGTTGTCCCCTTAAGAGAAACGAGAAATTCATGTTTTTTCCGTATAGTTTTCATTTTATCCTGATTTTATTTAAAAAGATTGTGAAAAACTAATTTAACATTCCCGTTGTCACTTTTTCTTCTCTACAAGATCGCGGTATTAAATTTAAAATCCAACATTCCGTTCCTCCGGAATCATCATCAATTTATTTTTTTTTAAATACGGACCTGCTTTTTTAACTGGGTTATTGAAAAATTATGAAGAGTATCGGGTTTAGGATGCCCAAAGATGAAAAAATCGCAAATAAAAAATCCAGGTGCGTATTTAGAAAAAGGAAGTTGAGGATGGCCGCCTGAAGACGAAACGTCGAATTTTAAATTTAGTAGCACAATCTTCTGAAGGAGAAAAAGTGACAATGATGAAGTGACATTTATTTTGAAATTGCTCTTCAAATAAGCCCAGGAAAAAATAAAAACGATTTTACAAAATTTCGGTTTTTCCGAATATCTCCGGTAGTATTTGGAATCTTTCTAGTTTCAAAACGGCATTCCATTGGTCATAAAATTGCACAACTTTGCCATAATTTAACCGACCCCCTATCTCTTACGGTTACCGAGATCCCAATGATGAGGCTCGAATTTGGGCCACCCTGTACAGGGTGGTCAAAAAATAGAAAAATATACAGGGTATTTCCTAAGTACGGTCCGTAACTTCAGGATGTCATTCCTTACGATATTTTAACAAAAAAAGTTCCCATAAATATGTGATCGGAAATGCGTAGTTTCTGAGATACAGGGTGTCAAAGTTTTAGAAAAAATCGTTTTTTCAGCTCAAAAATTTTTCCATTTTTTTTTTTTTTAAATTTGGCAGGTTGATTTGTGATAACGAAAGGTTTCTTTTGACTGAAATATGAAAAAATAGTGATGTGCCATTTTTTTTCTACTTTTACCAAAAAACCCTGCATATTTTCCTATTTTTCAATCAACCTGTACCGGGTGTTTTTTTATTTTTGATATCATTTTGATCACCTGTAACTTTTTTGTTTTTGAAGTTATCAAGGTAAACAAAAAAACAAAATGTAGGGTTAGTAGTCAAGTTTTTTTTCAAGTTACACGTAAAACAAAACACTATCAACTTTTTGACATATAAGCCTACATTATATTTTTTCAAATGGAACACCCTGTATATTATATGTGTGTTCGATAGAATATCTTATTCTGATTACAATAATATAGCACACTCCAAGTCCACGGCAAAAATATGAAACTTTCGAAGTGAAACTTATTAGGCGGCGCACAGTGTGAAATTTTGGCGTATTAGGTGGAATTAATTCGATTTCCCAACTTTATCACAGGCCCATATTTATTTTAAAATTAATTCAGGTAATGTCCATTAACCAATTAAAAACATATGTTTATTTTCAAATTTAACATTATCATTTGAAAATACGCCGTACCTTATCTGTCGGACAAGGCGGTAAGAATATGCACAATATTATAGTGTCTATTTAGTTAAATTTTGCAGGCGTTGTATTTAGAAGTGTTAAGTTTCGACGAAAATCTGCATTGATAATAGTTTTCTTTAACACGTACATGGTAAGTTATCTTTTTTAAAAAATATCCCTGCAAGATAGTTCAACTGAAAAAAAATTGAAAAGAAGTACATGCAGTTTACGTATTAAAAATTACAATTTAGTAACTTTAAAAATATTTTTGATAAATAATACCACATAATACCACAATAGTTCTATATTTTTTTAGAACCTCACTCTTTGGACCATGTGTTGGAAAAAAAATTAGCTGCGGTTAGGTGCGTTTTATCTATATACAGGGTGTTCATTTTAAAACTTACCACTCCTATTATCTCAGAGTTGAAAAATTTTAGAAAAAATCCCTGAAACACGCCAACTATAATTTGAAGGGGGATGAATTTTTATGCAAAATTCACTTCCCCCTTCCAATCCCCCAGCCTCCAAAGTTACCCCCTAGAAAATCTTAAATGGGAAGGGAAGCAAAATTATTTTGGTGCATGCTTAATCTTGTTTTATCAAAATCTCATATATACGGACAAAAAAGACTCGTTTTTCAATAAAAAAGCCGCTGAAATATTTTTTTCCAGCTAGATCCCAAAAATTTCACAGTGTGCGGCGGTCTGATATTTGGGACGAAAATTATTGAGAGCATATAAAAATTTCATATATTTTTGCCGATTTGTCAAAAACGAGTGGAACAAAATATGAAGTGTGTTATATCATTGTAATCAGAATAATATGCTCTAACGAACACACATATAATATACAGGGTGTTCCATTTAAAAAAAATATAATGTAGGCTTATATGTTAAAAAATTGATAGTGTTTTGGTGTTTTGTTTCATGTGTAACTTGAAAAAAAACTTGGCTATTAATCCTACATTTTGCTTTTTTGTTTACCTTGATATCTTTAAAAACAAAAAAGTTACAGGTGATCAAAATGATATCAAAGATAAAAAAAACGCCCGGTACATGCTATTCTAAGTTTAAATAGTTTAATACTATATTTTTTCAAGAAGCAGAAACTTTCATAAAGAATAACTTTTTTTTTGTAAAATTGATAATAAAAAAGTTTCCCATATGTTGCGAACTGAAGCGGAAACACTGTACAACTCGTGCAATGGAAATTTATTTTCAATTTTTGACAAATTTGCACTCATGCGTTTTTAACAGAAATGGGCACTGAAAAAGCACACTCAACCAAATAGTAGCATAAATAAAAAGAAGTTGTTCTTAGATTTAATGAACCATTCATTAAAATCGGTCCAAAGAACGGTTTCTTTGATTACATGAACTCTAGGTTATTGAAGTATGAACAATTTCTTAATTCCTATTTCGATTCATCTTGTGTATGAACAACGAACATTAAGGTATGTAGTAAGGTTTATGTATTAATGAAACTTTTCATAGTAACAATAAACATCGTTCTTAGTTTATATGTACTTTTTCATTGTCCTGATGAACAGACGGCATAATATTAATGAAGCCCAGATATAATTTGATGAAACCCTTTCATTGTATTTATGAATCACAGTCTTGAATACTAAGAATTGCATTCATTATATTTAATAATGACGTTTTCAATAATATATAACATATTCTTTATTTTTATTAAAATAATTTCATGAATTATGCCTTAAATATACTTATGATTTTAAATGGGGTAAAGGGTCATTTTTTATATTTGCGTGTCCCCTGTACTGATGAATATGAGCAATAGGAAAAAAGCTTTTAATGCAAAAGTTGCATGGTTTCTTCGTATCATCTTCCAGAATTGTCAAACAAACCAATGGGCATCCCAAAATCTGAAAATTTAAAAATCTAAGTACCTACTTATGTATTTTTATTTTAAATGACACTAACCGTATATTCTATTATCTTTCAAATCCTCCTTAAATCCTGTTTCCATAAATATATATTATATCTATATTTGTTCCAGCTGTTTTTGAACTATCAACATCCAAAGTTTCTAAAACAAGCCACATCAGAAAATAAGATTTGATGCTTTGGCTGGTTTCCTTGCCTCGGCTATGAAACACTAGCTGCGGTATTGAATCTTCTGCTTTTCTACCTAGTGAAACAAAACCATTTAACAAAAATATATCGATTAAAAAAATTACAACTTGATTTGGGATTGAGTATACTTACTTTTAGAGACTTCAGTATTCCTTAGAAATTCTGAGGAGCTCTTGACGCTTTTGTCTTTCACGTTCTCCCCGGATGACATTTAAATCTGTAGGTCATTTCTTTCGCATTCCCATTTTGAGACTAGACCGTCTCCGTGCAAGGCATCCAAGTCCTACCTACATAATAGGTATACATATTATAGAGGTAATAGAGGTATACAACTTACCTTTAGAAAAAACCGGCGACAGGTATAATCGACTTTCTATTTAACACTTCGAACAACACAAAACCGAAAAAACCTACTTGAACGAAGTACGTAGCAGTGCACCCAGAAAATAGAAATGTAATTATTCCTATTTCAACATATTTTTCTATGTCGTTGCCCGACTGCAGCTACCTTTGCGCATGTGCTTAGGAACTGTCTACATTAATGCTATGAACTGTTTCATTGTATTTATGATTTATCTTGATGTAATGGTTGCAGCTTTGTTTCTAGGAATACTTGCTTGTTTTAAATGAACCGTACATTGTATCAATGAATTTCGTTCTTAAAAGGATAATTTTCTAGTAAGGTCATATGAACCATATTCATATTATTCATGTTAATATTCATTTATATTATGAATATTCCGTGGAAGCTCCCATCAAAGAAATTTTCTTTAATATCAAGGTTTAATTTCATAATATCAATGAACTTAGTTCTTGTAACCGATGCACTATTCAACATAGATTCATGTAGATGACTATTCATAACTTGATGAAGCTTCATTCTTTATTTTAATGATAGCTGTTCATGAAATCATAATACTTACAGTTTTCTGTACCTGGGATTAATGAAAATTTCACTGCATCAATGAAAATGTAATTTATGAAAGCAGTTCATTGATATTATGATCAAGATTTTTTTGAGTGCACTGGTGCTCCTTTTTAACTAAAAATGCATTCGGGCAAATTTCCCAAAAATTATCGACAATTTCCATTGCACTCGACATTTAGAATTTCATACATCTGTCCAAAACTGACATTCCAACAATAAACTGACATGTTTTGATTGTTGATTTACGTTTTATGCGTGTATCAAACGTCAAATTATTGAAGCAATGTCAAAAAAGAGCGAATCTCGTGCAAGTGAGAATTAGGCTTCACTCGATAATTGGCGCGACACTGGTGTTTTAACATTTTTTGACAAAAAATTTAAATTTTTGATTCATGAAATTCTCTCATAAAAGCTATTTTCGGGTTCGAAAAAAGGACGGTCCTAGAACGGTTCAAAACAATCGCACAGTTCATCAATCAACTAAATGACAACGGTTCAGCTATCACAAATTTCAATAATAAACTGTGCGATTGTTTTGAACCGTTCTAGAACCGTCCTTTTTTCAAACCCAAAAATAGCTAAAATACAACTCAAGCAATGGAATTTTTAATCTTGGATTAATTTCCAAGCTGGTGTCAAATGATAGTTCATGGAAAACTCAGATAAGAATGTATGATCGGTATAGCTCTAAAATCAACCGATCAGGTTTTACAGCCTGTCAAAGTTTCAAAAAAGTAAATTTTCAACTGTTATTATTTCCGAAACAGTTAAAGATAGGTATAGGACATGATACATAAAATAAGTTCAGAATGTAACGCAGAAATAAGAAATTAAATTTAAAAAAAGCCTGTGCAGTTCACACCCGGTAGAAGTGAAACCTTCATCGAACTGCATGCATTACACACATACTAACATACACAGTGGCGTCCCCCCCTTCCAAAAGACTTGAGAAAGAACGCAAATAAATATAGTTTAAAAAAACTAAAATACACGCTGGGCTGCTTTGTTCCACATTTCTCATACATTGAGCACCCCACGTTTTTTTGACAATAATTCTACTATTTTTTGTTCATTAATATTTTCTGTTTATATTAAAAACTATTTTTCACTTTTTAGTTCGATGTATTATAAAAGCGTGTCAGCCCCAGAGATTTCCAGACTTTTCCAGACATTATCCAGACTTATTCAGAGCTTCCCAGAGTTTTCCAGATTCCATCCAGATTTATCCAGACTTGTACAGACTGATCCGGATTCTGGAAAATGATCCCTAGGTCTTTTGGGACCTTTTCCAGAATTTTTTCGACCCTTTCAAGAAATTTCCAGGCCTTTTCCAGACATTATCCAGACTTATCCAGAGCTTTCCAGAGTTTTCCAGACTTCATCCAGATTAATCCAGACTTTATCAAGACTTGTTTAGACTGATCCGGATTCTGGAAAATGATCCCCAGGTCTTTTGGGACCTTTTTCAGAATGTTTCCAACCCTTTCCAGAAATATCCAAGTCTTTTCCAGATGTTTCCAAACTTTTCCAGACAATATCCAGACTTATCCAGAGTTTCACAGACTTTATCCAGATTTATCCAGACCTTATACAGACTTGTACAGACTCATCCAGATTCTGGAAAATGATTCCCAGGTTTTTTGGGACCTTTGGCAGAATTTTTCCGACCCTTTCCAGACGTTTCCAGAGATTTCCAGACATTATCTAGACTTATCCAGAGTTTTCCAGACTTCATCCAGATTAATCCAGACTTTATCCAGACTTGTTCAGACTGATCCGGATTCTGGTAAATGATCCTCAGGTCTTTTGGGACCTTTTTCAGAATTTTTCCAACCCTTTCCAGAAATTTCCAAGCAGAGCCGGTTTAAGGGGGGGGGCGAAGTGGGCGGCAGATTCTAGGGACGGCAAATTCATATCGTACAACAACAAAAATTAAAAAATTTAATGAAAAATAAAAACGACACAAAAAAAAATTATTAACAGGGAACTCATTAGTATTCATATTATAGGATAGGTAGGTGACATCTATGATCAACTATGAAAACAAGGTATAATTAATGACTTATATTACTATTATCAGGTACAGTTGCGATCAAAAAAAAGTAGTACAAAAATTATTAACCCCACTTTGAGCTCCCGGTGTAACATACAAAATTTTGACAGTAAATAAACATTTCAAAATATATTGGGTTCGCGCAATGACATATTCTAGGTAGAAAAATGCCAAAGTAATGTCATCTGAAGTTTTCTAAGTTAAAAATTTTTCAAAAACGCCAAAAATATGTCAGCTTTTGGTTATGAATCAAATTAATGTATAATAGACCAGGAGATTTTGGAGATTTTTCTTGTACTACTTTTTTTTTATCGCAACTGTACATCAAATACGTTTCTCAATTTGATATCATGGATGTTGATTTAAATCCTATATATTCATATCCAAAATAAGCAAGAGGTAAGCCCCAAAATGCAAAATGGCGGCGTTTTCTATAAGTATGAATATGTAGGATTTAGGATTTCAAAGAACCAATCAAAAATGAGATGGGAATGTCGCCACAGTGTGGTAATAGAGTCACTGTAATTTACGCCATAATATAGTGCCATCTATTATTGGTACCGGAATTTCAGGATGGGGCGTAGTGCCGGACTCGTCGGGAGATTTCGCGGGAAAGGCGCGAAATCTCAAAGCAAAACAACGGGACGGGACGGGACGCTTTTGTCACCTACACGTTTCTCGTTTCATATTTGCATTATAATAAAAAAAATTATGTTCATATTCATCGGTATTTTTGATTGTTTTATGCTTGTGTAATAAAAACTAAAGTGAGAAAATTCTAACTGTAAGTATAATTTATTTTTTATTTCCTTAGGCGGGTGACACACTGGAGAAATAAGTTTCATGAAATTTGTTGAAAGAAACAGGAAATTTGTTTCATTATCACACGACACATACATATAAATGAGAAAGCACACACTAGCGAAACAATTTCTGCTCTCCTGTTTCAGTAGCGCCAGTGTGCGCCGTCTCATTTGAATGTATGTATATGTCGTGTGATACCTTATGAAACTAACTTCCTGTTTCTTTCAACAAGTTTCATGAAACTTATTTCTCCAATGTGGCACCCGCCTAACTTTATAGGTTTTTTTTTTTATGTATAGTTCAAATATAAGTGACCTACTTTGTTTAAAAAATAAATGTTCTTATTAAATTGAGGATACATTTTGAACAGGTCCATATAATTTTTTTATTTGCCAAATATGTAATGGTACTTGTTACCCGGATTTCCGCAATTGAACTAGCTGAAGTAAGAGGTTTAAGATGAACACAGTACTGAAACCCCTGATTATGTGTCCCAAGTATCATTCGAATATTGTAACATGCAGTCAGATGTCAGATCTATAATTATTTTCAGAAAATGTCAAGTGATGGTAGGAAACGATTATCAGGGTATCAATACAGAAAACGAAAACTGGAGAAACGAGCGGATAATGAAAGACAAGCAGGTGCCTTAGAAAAATTTTTGAAGAAAAAGAAACCACAGCAAACTACAGACTGTGCGATAACGTCTGCATCAACATCAACTATGGAAAAACATAATGATGATGAAAATATGATGAATCAGCATGTTCACGCTGCCGCTTCGACAGATAATAATGTCGAGGATAACGAAGACACTCATGATGAAGTGATTGACTTTTGGAAGAAAAAGAAACCACAGCAAATTAATGAAAGTAACGGAACGCAATCACAAGAAACTACAGACTGCACGATAACGTCTGCATCAACATCAACTATGGAAAAACCTAATGATGATGCAGATATGATAATTCAGCATGTTCACGCTGCCGCTACTACAGATAATGTCGAGGATAATGTAGACACTCATGATGTAGTGATTGATTCTGATCCAGCCAAATGGCCAGGAATAATTATGGATAAGGATAGAGTTTTTTTAGTGAAGAGAGGGCCACCACCGCCATTAACCAATTATAATTTTCCTCTTGATAAAAACGGAAGGAAATTCACTCCATTCAATTACAACCGTGTCTTGAGCAATGGAGAAAGCGTCAAGAGAAACTGGTTAACATACTCAACTTCCAAAAATGTTCTTTTCTGCTTTTGCTGTAAACTATTCGATCATACAAATAAAACCTCTTTATGTAACGAAGGCTTTAACCACTGGAAACCCATTGGAAATACATTAAAAAATCATGAAGTATCAATGGCACACTTGGTAGCTCAAAAATCCTGGTCAGAACTATCTATTAGGTTAAATCAGAAGCAAGTTATTGATGCTTCAATGCAAAGGATAATTGATTCTGAAACAAGACACTGGACCAACGTTTTGCAACGAATAATATCAATTATCCAATGTTTAGGTGAAAGTTGCTTGGCTCTAAGAGGCTCTTCTGATAAATTGTTCGAAAACAACAATGGGAATTTTCTCAAACTGGTCCAGCTTCTCGCAAAATTTGACCCAATAATGGAAGAACACGTGAATCGTGTAATGCGAGATAATACCAGAAAGGTACATTATTTAGGAAAAAATATACAAAATGAAATAATCGCCTTGTTATCACAACAAATAAAGAAGCATATAATTACCCAGGTTAATGAAGCGAAATATTACAGTATAATGTTGGATTGCACCCCAGACGCCAGTAAAACGGAGCAAATGACAATAGGCCTGTTCGCAGAACAATCACAAACCAGTCAGAGTGAATCTCATTGGTTGAAAATAGTTTTCTGACTGTTTCTGATTGTTTTCAACCAATGAAATTTGCTCTGACTGGTTTGTGATTGCTGTGCGAACAGGCCTAATGATAATAAGATATGTTTTTGTTTCCAAAGAGGGAAACGACGTCAATGTGAAGATATGTGAAAATTTTTTAGGATCTGTTCCCATTGAGAAAGCAACCGGGCTTCAACTTTCTGAGGTAATATTAAAACAATTAGGTGAAATGGAAATCCCAATAGAACACATGAGGGGCCAGGGATACGACAATGGCTCTAACATCAGAGGTTTAAGGGCGGGTGTGCAAAGCCGAATTCGTAACATAAATCCACGTGCGTTCTTTGTTCCGTGCAGCAGCCACTCATTAAATTTAGTTGTTAATGATATGGAATCGATTTCTTTGGAAGCCACTAATTTTTTTGGAATTATCCAAAAAATATATGTTTTTTTCTGCGCATCCACACAAAGATGGGATACCTTAAAGAGACATATTTCGTCCCTTACCTTGAAACCTCTGAGTACTACCAGATGGGAGAGCAGAGTTGATGCCGTTAAGCCATTTAGATATCAAATTGGAGATATTTATGATGCTCTGCTAAGTATTTTCGAAAATGCTGAGATTGAAATTTCAGTTAGAAACGAAGCTTCAGGTTTGCTAGAGCAATTAAAAAACTTAAGGTTTTTATGCTCTGTTATAATTTGGTACGACGTTTTGAATCATATAAATCCTGTTAGCAAATGATTGCAGAGCAAGCAGTTGGATTTACCAAATGCTATAAATATTTTGGATAAAACAAACATATATTTGAATAATCTTCGCTCTGACGACTCATTTAATCGCCTTTTAGTAGATGCTAAAGAACTAGCAGATGCTATTGATGTAGACGCCCACTTTCCAGAGGCTGAGGCTAGAGCCCGTACTCGTAAGGTAAAACGTCGCGACGAACCTATAATGGACCCAAAAGAAAAATATAAAATAGATTTTTTTAATCAAACCATAGATGCTGCTTGCAACTCTCTGCATCAACGCTTTGAACAATTAAAAGAGCACAGTGGCCATTTCAACTTTTTATATAATATCCATTCCCTACAAAAAACTTCACCAGAAGAGTCATTGAAACATTGCAAAAATTTAGAGCATGTTCTCATGCATGAAAATTCTTCCGATGTGAATGCGGAAGAATTAGCTGATGAACTGTCTGTATTATGTACGTTAGTGGAGCCCAGCCAAAATCCCATTGATGTTTTGAAATTAGCACTTTAACTGAATATTGCACCAAATGTTGTTGTGGCGCTCAGAATTTTATTAACATTGCCCATAACAGTCGCAAGTGGTGAGAGAAGTTTTTCTAAATTGAAATTGATTAAAACATATTTAAGATCATCAATGGGCCAAGAAAGGGTAAGCGGTTTAGCAATGATTGCGATTGAGCTTGAGATCGGTGCTAAATTAAAAATTGACCATCTACTGAAAGATTTTGCGGCATGCAAAGCTCGAAAACATAATTAACAATGTCCTAGTTATTTTTATTTGAAATGAACCTATACAATTCAATGTCAAAATCTATCTTGGGAAAAAATAAAGTGTAGTTGTGTTATGAGTCCCATGATTAACTAGAAATAGGTACTAGAACAATGGTCATGTAAAAAAGTCATAACCAAACGCTTGTGGATAAAACTATTTTTAAAATTTGCGCTAGTTTTTATTCTCTGTCACTTTTAAGATTTTCCGCTCCATGAAAACTAGGCTGTATGTTACTTGTTTTCCTTAGATGTTAGTTTTCTTTTTTGTTTTTTTTTTTGTGCTTATATCTAACCTAAAACATAGGTTTTATTGCTATAACTTACTATTTCGTGTTATTATTTTTTATATAATTCAAAATATTCTTCCTGAGCAAGTCATGGGATGGGGCGGCATATTTACTCATTGCCCAGGGCGGCAAAAAACCTAGAGCCGGCCCTGTTTCCAAGTGTTTTCCAGACGTTTCCAGAGATTTCCAGACTTTTCCAGACTTCATCCAGATTTATCCAGACATTTTCCAGACTTGTTCCAGCTCACTTGGCTTGTTCCAGGTTCTTGTTGTGTGTTAATATAAGCGTGTTAAAAAAGTGTCGCTTTTTCGTTTCATGTCGCTCCCAACGATTCTAAAGAAGTTTTTACTTCAAAATTAATGTTTTCATTTAAAAAAATAAGTTAGCTGTCACAACTTGTTTCTGGGTCACCCTGTATACATGATATTACCATCAGAAAAACGGCAACTGAAATCAAAAATCGATGTGTCCGAGGTTTTCATGAGCAATCTCACCAATGTGTGAAATTAACATTTTTCCTTTTTATTATTTTTCTAGGTTTTCTGGAAGTTCTTTATGTAATAAACATCATCTCTTCCACCCTCGTAACTACGCCACCTCACTTTTTTTTGGTGTAAACATCTCAAGTATCTATTTTGCTGTATTTGTATAGGGTACATTTTATTATCTTCGTAATATATTTTTGTGTTTCCGCACATTCATTCTTCACATTCTTATTCGTTAAATAAAAAGCACAATGTAAATTATAAAACTATTATTATAACTGTACCTATACTTTTCAATTTATATTAAATATGATAGGTGTATTAGTTTTGCCAAAGAATGTTTTGCCTCCACAAAAGCCCATAGGATTTATTATTCACGTTCCATGCAATTTGATCACACCCTTCCGTTATCTCGGAAATATTTGCCGTAACGTCGTCTATCACGGTCCTACTTTGAACTCGGCGACAAAGAATGAATTTCGCGTGCTTGAATTTGTTGATAGGTTTATCTAATAGGTTATGGGCCCAGTTCACGTGGGAGTCTAAAATATCTTTCGTCATTTTAAATCGCGTTCAAGTCGTGAGTGATTTTTATTTCCGAGAAATTATGTTCAAGTCGTACAACAAGGGATACAAAAAACACCAAGGCGCAAGTAATTCTGTTATTAACAATATGCCAGGAACAAATGCAACATGCAACATCTCATTAACTGCGATGACGCAGCAAAAATGCGGAACACGCTGATTTCCATTCATGCACAGAGAACAGAAATATCCCGAGAGCTACTAGGTGTAGTAAAAGTTTTACGAATATAAAATGCCAGATAATGAAAATATTGCTGAATACATTTCAGGTATTGAACTTTTAGTACGAAAGCTAAAATACGCCAAGGTAACTAATCTATTCACAATCCGAAGTCTGAACTAACGGTAAGATTTATCTAATGAACTATAAACTACACGTATCTGGAATGGCACCCACCGTTGTCGGATATGGCATTTGTATGGCATTTGTCATCTCTCTTTAGTGAGTCGAAAAATAGCTATATTGGGGGATACCTTTTTCTCTCTAGTTCATTGCTGTTAGGTTAGGAATATACCAAAATTCCTAACCTCAAATATAATATTTTTTAGATAAGGAAAGATTTCCATAATTGGCCTATAAATAGAGATAGATATCCCCCACATTCTCCATCTCAATTTGCCGCATTTTATAGATAGGCCAGAACATTCCAGGTACGTGTAGTTTATAGTTCATTGGATTTATCATCTTTCAGTTGGTAGTTAGGGATTTTATTTTCATTACCTGCATGGGTTGGTAAACATTGACTACGTTTATTTCACACGTTCTATCCGAATACTAAGTGGATTGGATTAATGATGGAGAATAATAATCCTGAAATAAATACCCAGGATTAAACAGTTTATAGTTTATCCGGATCGGATACTTAATCGGATCCTCCAAATTTGTAGGATTGGACTTAAAATGGATTATCTCAAATTATTAGAAATTTCGCAAATTATCTGTTTGAAGGTCACAGATAACGTGTGTAAATCGTCAGACGTCTAGGTCGCTGCGAAAACGATGTCAGACGCCTTCAAAGTTTTTATTCTATACCATTTTCTTTGATGTCCTGTCAAAATATATTTTTGCAGGTATTTGACAAATTTATTTAAAGAAAATGCCATAAAATAAAAAATTTGAGGACGTCTGACCCCCTTTTTGCAACGAACTAGATGTCTGACGATTTACATACGTTATCTGTGACCTTCAAACAGATAATGTTCAAAATTTCTATAAATTTTGAACTTTGAGAAAACAGTTTAGATGCATCTTAAAATTACAACTTTGCCCGCGTCCCAGGGCCAGCTGTCCCGGAACTGTGAGTGCTGACTGTACACTAGCCTTCTAACACTAAAGTACAACCTATTTTGAAAATATTAGCCTTGGGAAAACTCTTGCATGTTTTTGACGCCAGCTTCCCAACTATTAAGGATATATTCAACTTTTCAAATCATAACCTATTAATTTCAGGTGTGTCATTAGGCAATTTAATCCAAGAATTTAATCTATCTGTGAAAATGGAAAATTCAATAGGGCGTGGCGGCCAAGCAAGTTTGTTTTGAATATGTTTTTATGCGTATTTTAAATTATTTTGCTTAGAGCTTTGCTTGCAACTTTCATTTTGATTATTTAATAAAATATTTGTTGACTAGGTACCTAAATTATTAAATCGGGCAGGAACTAGATATTTTTTTGTGTTTTTTGGCCCATGTGTGGCCGCCACGCCATCTTGAATGTCACGTGGTTCAAAATGCCTAATTATATGGTACCATCGTCACCAAAACTATCTGGAATAAAAATAATTCATATACATCTCCTATGGACTAAATCTTCTCTCATTCATTTCAATGCATTTAATTCATTTGACAAATATTTGACACTTAAAATCATATAATAGTACAAGAGCTAATATGATGCTGCCCCAGTTACTTTTGAAGACGATGGTACATCATCGAAGGCGTTCCCTAATTCTGACCCCTGTGTGTCAGAATTAGGTGCCAAACATAATAGTATATTATGTTATAAGTGTATAAGAGGGCCTTTAAAGCACGCGCAACATATTTCAGAACACGACACGCAGCGGAGTGTTTTGTAAGTCGCAAGGGCTTTAAATGCTCTTATACACGCATATCAAACGCTATTTTCATCATAATGTTAAAAATGTTTTAAATGTGTTCATTCATTTTGATAAATAGTAAGTAACGGTAGGTAATAAAGGTAGACCAAACCTTTCTAAAGCAAACCTTTGAAAAGGTAGGCGCATCATAAACATCATTTTATGCACGCTGCAGTTTGCGATAATCGTTGATTATGATGCATACGTAATAAAAAATATATTTTTCTCCGAATGACAGTAAAAGCGGCCTTTTAATGACACATGACAGGATCAAAAGTTGTATTTTTACTGCCCATAGGCAGTAAAGTGGACTTTTACTGTCTAGGCATTAAAAGTGACAGTGTCACAACGTTCAAGGTAATAATTTTACTCAATTTGGTATTTGAAATTGATGGTGACAATGACAATTGTCAAAATAATTTAATTATTTGGATAATAATAATAAATGAAATAAATATAAAAAAGATGTCCATGTGTGAATTTGAACATTCGGAGAAAAAATTATATGTTTTACATGACAGAAAAGCAGATTTAATCCCTCGGCTGGTTTCCTAGCCTCGGCTATGAAACACCAGCCGCGGCATTAAATCTTGTACTTTTCTGCCTAGTAAAACAAATAACTATTATCGTTCTTAATCATTTCTATATATTTTGGATTCACTTAAAAGTTAAAAGTACTATTTCGTACGCCTAGCGACATCTATGATTCTATGACTAGTTTTCCTAACCTAATATCATTGAATCGAGAATAAGGCATGTGCATGTGACGTCACAAATGAGTTTGACATTCGTCCTGAGGTAAAACAAACCATTTATGGCTGGTTTATACAACATTTGCATAGTCGTAATCATAATCATAGTCTTAGTCATAAGAGTTAAAATAATATTTTCTTATGGAACCGTTTAAACACAAATCATAATCATAAGCATAAGCATAAGCATAACTCAAAGTTGGCAACTTTTAACTTTTATGATTGTGACTAAGACGAGATCCAAACTGCGCAAGCGCCATTATCAGCTGTTACAGAGAAAAACAATTCAAATCTGCTATTTTAGTTCTGTTTGTATTTAAATTGATCTTGAGTCATTCTAGAGTATTTAAAAAAAAGGGTCTCCATCAAGATTCTACATGTCTTTGAATAATGTGGCAAAATGCCCTTCCTTCTGCCTTTTTTTATTGATGGGACTCACTTTCCACCTTCTTTGTTTATGGATTGCGTTTGTTGAAGTTGTTTATTAGCAAAATTCAAAAATAAATAGGACAGACCTATCACTTGTATGATTTTCTTTCGCAGAATTTTAATTTCCACACTTTTTGAAACTTTGAAAAAGTATTAAAAGTAAATAGACGAGTTCGATTAGCAAAAAGTAAACAAATTCTCCCTACAAAAAGTCGGGTTAGAGTTGATTTTATTTTAGGCTTATGACATTGTATAAACGTCTTCTAAAATTGTGATTATGATTAAGACTGACTATGATTATGATTACGACTATGCAAATGTTGTATAAACCAGCCATTATTTACATTGGTGTATATTAGGCCGGTTATGTTTTATGGGATTTTCACAGCTTTTTTACAAGTTTTTGTATTATTTTGTTTTAAAAAAGTTGAAGTAAAGTGTTTATGTTCCAGTCTATGTGGTCTTTTATCCAGAAGTTTGCTAGGGTTTTCTATAATGGATTAAATTCAGTTTTTTTCCAACAAATATCAAAAGCAAGTGACACAAGAACAAATATATAAGTATAGTTACTCTATATTCAATCTATTTTTCTGTCAGATCTTCTCTTTTAACAACATAAATCTATTTTTCTCTTCTTCCTTGAGTTAACAAATCAAATTTCCCATTGTTATTTAAAATTGATGGGAACCATTGGAAGCATATTATATCCCTTGCGCTATACTGCCACAATTAACAACTAAACAAACTCTAGGCATGTTGTAACGGTCCAAAATTACACAACTAATTCTTACCTATTTCCAATTTTATATTCAAGATTTCCTTAAATTTGAAAACATTTTCTCTCTATAAAATTTCATCAATAATCTCAACGGTTGTAGATCCTTTAAATTTCCTAATTTTCAATGGGCAAATTCTATTTTCATTTGTTACTAGTTCCCGTTAATCCATAATTTAATTCAATTTCAAAATCAAAACAAAGCAATATTTTGAGTCCAATTTTAAATTCGATCATCTGTTTCATAACAAAAATAATTCATGTGTCAAAAATATTTCGTGGGGTTGTGTTCATAATGACCCGTTTTCAAGTGTATGTACAGAACTACTCCGTTCGTACTTAATCTGTTCGGTTATTGAGCGCTATTGATCTCGGGGCAAATTCTAGCGAACCCCGGGTCGATCATTGGTTCGATGGCCTTTTGAGATTTTGTGCAATATCCTTGCTTTCGGTTTTTTTGACTTTTTGATTGTCAATATGTTCTGTCAACCAGCGGTCGATTAGTAATGTTTTTAGTATCGTCGATTCTTCTTTGAGCCCTCTAATTTTGCAAACGGATCACTTACTCTATTTTGTATTCTTCAAGTTTTGATTGTTTTATGGGATGATTATTTTTTGTTAATATCATTATTCATTAGCCGTTGTCATTTTTCTCGGATTATGTTGTGGTGTGCAATTTTTGGTAAGTGAGAATCCTATCGATTGATGTTTGACGTTTGTCGTTATTCTGCATCATCTCTGAATCTACCTTTAGGCAGCGTTGCCAACTTAGCGGATTTCCCGTCATATCTAACGGATTTTGTTGGAGGGAAGCGGAAAAAAAACAGTTTCAACGGGTGACGGATTTTTTAACGGGAACTAAGTTTCCGTTTAAAAATTCTAAATTTTGTTCTGTAAATTTAATAAACTGGTTGTTTAGCGATTCAAGCTACTTTGGGTCAGTAAACAAGCCTTTACGGAAACGTTGATCCGACTAGCCTTATCACCAGCTAATATTACCCGTCTTTTTTCAATGGTGTTCATTGAAAAAAGATGAAATCCAAATAGCCGGTGATCGGGAGAATTGGATCAGTGTTTATAAAAACGCCTAAAATCAAATGGCACTGCCGTCAGTAGTTGTATTCCTTTCACATGTAGGAGATAGGAGAAGCTCGAGAACAGCTCCTGGGCGTTAGGCGCTTATTCCTTTCGGAAAGTGTTTGTTGCACGTTGCACCTGAAGTGCTCGAGTCGGAACTCAACCATTCAAATGCACGAAAGCCAGCGCATCTGTTCCTTTCAAATCGGGGTCGACTGACACCTGAGCGAGTAGCTCTACAGCTCTAGCATTCTAAACTCTTGAAAGGAATAAAACTAATGTCGTTAACTCTGCATGATTTGGTTGGCACTACTGAATACATTTTATTTGCTTAGCGCATTTCGCATTTTTTATTCTGACGGATTTTATTGACGGAAAAAAAATTGGTTTAACGAATTTTTGATGGAAATCTACAGCAAAGTTGACGGAATTTAAAAAAAACTGTTGGCAACACTGCCTTTAGGCTAGCTCGTTGATCTAACGTGCAGTACTTTTCCTTTCACGTTAACTGTTTGAAGAAGCAGGTCCTCCAAAAGAATTAATTTTTGTCTTCACCTTAAAAAGGGATTTTGGGCCTGATTTTCTTCTGAATTGAATTTATGGCACACTGAGTTATCTTGCGTTGTGTTTTACTTTCGTAAAGTGCCATAATTTTCGCCGATGTTTGCGGATTTAAAAAAACAGTCATTTGTGGTAAGTTGCTTGCACGGTTTTTTTCCATAGAAAATTCTGACTTTTTCCATTCAATTATTAGTTGAAAGCTGCCCTAAAGAGTAGAGAATAATCTCACTCACTCCAGGATATTCAATCCAGACCTCGATCCAGATTTCCGGAGATTTTCGAGGCAAACGAATC
Source organism: Ceutorhynchus assimilis (assembly GCA_917834065.1). NCBI lineage: Eukaryota > Metazoa > Arthropoda > Insecta > Coleoptera > Curculionidae > Ceutorhynchus > Ceutorhynchus assimilis. The sequence continues at coordinate 3,325,945 of OU892286.1, forward strand.
CTATTTCCACCAGGTAAAAACGTAACCTTAATAACTTAAATTTTTGCAAACTCGAGGCACATTTTTCTTAATTAATATGAAAAGCTTTATTATGATTTCATCTAATTTAATTAATTAATACCTTAATGTTCAATTTTTCCATTAAAATAATTTTCAAGAGCTATAGTCTTCTATCAAGTAAATTTGCTATTGGAAACTAATTGAATTACATTATAGTTTCATTTTTTAATTCAATTTATTCATGAAGTGCTTCGCTATTGGTTCAATTACAAATACAGTGTGTATAACAATTTTTTCTCTTAGGGTTTTTTTTTACGAGGGGTTTTACGAGGGGTTATACTTTACCAGCGAGTTTTCCCTCACGGTTATAACAATAGACGTTCAATTGAAACCGAAATTGAACTAAAAGGCTAACAGACACCCGCCTAAGTAATTGGACGGTTACTCGAGTCCTCAACCAAGTTAACCACAACCAGTAGCCAGGACTAATCTGGTTAATTGTAAGAGCTACCATCACCTGGAACATTTTGGTATCGTACTAGTTTTAGTTATCCTATATATTATTAAAGAACTGGAGTAAAACACACAGTCTATCTTCACTCTTTATTTTACAAAAATAATCAGTTGGAAGGGGGGTTGTACATGTTTCGGATCTATCATAGATCCATCATCAGCATAAGTTCTACAAGTTACAAAAATATGGGAGTTATGGCGAGGGGCTGGGGTGTATACATCAAAAACTTACCAAATGGCACAGGGAAAATATGGTCATATACGACATGCCTAAGTATAATAATTATACATAAAAATATAAGTGTTCATGCTGTTATCAGCATAAAGTTGGTGGCTAAAGCCGCATCCAACACAGAACATATTTACAAAACTGGAATAGAGGAAGCTTGTGAGTACGATTTCAAAAATTACGTCAAAGTTTCAACTTACCAAAGGTGAAGATTGAAAAAATTATTTTATTAACATTAGAAAAATAGGACTGCCACACAAACACAGAATATGCCTATAGGAGGCGGAATTCTCGACGCTCATCTGTACTTCTGGATGTTAGTGGGTGTTAGCTTTTAGTTGTTAATCAAATTTCAAAAATTTACTTAATGAAAAATCGTGCTGTCTGCACGAGGAGTAAGAATGTAATGGAGATGAGGAAGAAGATGGTGGCAGGAAATTAGTAAAATTTGCTGCATAAAAAACCTGACAATTCCAGAAATCAAACCAAGTAGCTCCCTCTTACGACCAAAAGCCAAACAATCATAGTTGGATACTAAGTTACACATCCAAAAACAATAAAATATGTTGTAAGCAATAATGAGTGTGATAAATTAAACTAAATTAAATTGAATAATATCATTACAAAAGGGATAATCAGAGTTTGACTATTGAATATTAAATTTTATATTTTTAAAAGGTTCATAAAAGGAATTATACTCCGGTGGGTAGCGTCACCCAACACGAACAGACAAAGGTGCAAGCGGTGGTTGAATTTGTCTACTAGGGAACCCTACAAAAACTAGCGTGGTACCGCTGTGACAGGTATATAGATGGCGGCGCCCAGGACTGAAACCAAGGAGAAGAAATCTTGAAAGAAAAGAAGTAAAAGAGTGAGGTTAAACATTGTTGTTATTGACCAAATATGAATTTAGGTTGAAGTAAAGGAGAAACCAAGAGAATTGAAAAACTTCAAGCAGGAAAAATGGATTTGATCATTCACACAGGTTTTTTGAGAATTGCGCAAGGCTTTGTTGATTTCCAGGATTTCGAGTAAGTTCATAATGCGTCCCTTTTCACAGTTGTGTAAAACTACAACATCTTTTTCAGGGTCGAAAGAGTGTTTTTCTTTAAGAATGTGGTCCGAAAAGCTAGATTTACTCTGGATAAGGTCTATAGGAACTGAAGAATGTTTTCCAATTTCTCTAACATGTTCGTTGACTCTTAGGGATATCCTTCTGCCGCACTGGCCAACATAACAGACAGTACAACCAGGCTGTGAGCAGTTTAAACAATATACTCCCGATTTATCCAATAAGGGAATTCTGTCTTTTGAATTAACTATAGAAGAGCCAAGGGAGTTTTGGGTTTTGAAACAGATATTAATGTTGTATTTGTGGAATAGACTTTTGATACTATGTGAAATTGGGCCCAAGAAGGGTATGGAGAAGAACTTATTTGTATTGTGGTCTGGTGGTGAAAAAAGATTTTTATTGAGTACTGATTTATTGAAATGTTTGTAGAATAGTTTATTAATAAAATTTGAAGGGTAGCCATTGGCTGTTGCTATTTGTTTAATAATGTTCAACTCTCTGTTAAAGTCCTCTTTAGCCATAGGGATTGAAAAAAGTCTATTGAAAAGGGCATTAAAGGCAGCAGACTTTTGGTTATATGGGTGGTTAGATGAAAAAGGAATCACAGTGTCTGTGGTGGTAGATTTGCGGTAAATAGAAAAGGAGAGTTTATTGTGAGTTCTAGACAACGATATATCCAAGAAGGGTATAGAACCATCCTGTTCCAATTCCATAGTAAACTTTATAGAAGGGTGTAGTGTATTTAAAAAATTCTTGAATAGGTTCAGCTTGTCAAGGGTGTTATTATAACAAAGAATGATGTCATCCACATATCTGTAATAAAAAACTACATCAGAGTAAAAATCACTCAATCTGATGCTCTTCTCTAGATTATCCATAAAAATTTCGGCTAGAAGTGGAGACAGGTTGGAGCCCATGGCGAGTCCATTATTTTGGACAATGGACTCGCCATGGGCTCCAACCTGTCTCCACTTCTAGCCGAAATTTTTATGGATAATCTAGAGAAGAGCATCAGATTGAGTGATTTTTACTCTGATGTAGTTTTTTATTACAGATATGTGGATGACATCATTCTTTGTTATAATAACACCCTTGACAAGCTGAACCTATTCAAGAATTTTTTAAATACACTACACCCTTCTATAAAGTTTACTATGGAATTGGAACAGGATGGTTCTATACCCTTCTTGGATATATCGTTGTCTAGAACTCACAATAAACTCTCCTTTTCTATTTACCGCAAATCTACCACCACAGACACTGTGATTCCTTTTTCATCTAACCACCCATATAACCAAAAGTCTGCTGCCTTTAATGCCCTTTTCAATAGACTTTTTTCAATCCCTATGGCTAAAGAGGACTTTAACAGAGAGTTGAACATTATTAAACAAATAGCAACAGCCAATGGCTACCCTTCAAATTTTATTAATAAACTATTCTACAAACATTTCAATAAATCAGTACTCAATAAAAATCTTTTTTCACCACCAGACCACAATACAAATAAGTTCTTCTCCATACCCTTCTTGGGCCCAATTTCACATAGTATCAAAAGTCTATTCCACAAATACAACATTAATATCTGTTTCAAAACCCAAAACTCCCTTGGCTCTTCTATAGTTAATTCAAAAGACAGAATTCCCTTATTGGATAAATCGGGAGTATATTGTTTAAACTGCTCACAGCCTGGTTGTACTGTCTGTTATGTTGGCCAGTGCGGCAGAAGGATATCCCTAAGAGTCAACGAACATGTTAGAGAAATTGGAAAACATTCTTCAGTTCCTATAGACCTTATCCAGAGTAAATCTAGCTTTTCGGACCACATTCTTAAAGAAAAACACTCTTTCGACCCTGAAAAAGATGTTGTAGTTTTACACAACTGTGAAAAGGGACGCATTATGAACTTACTCGAAATCCTGGAAATCAACAAAGCCTTGCGCAATTCTCAAAAAACCTGTGTGAATGATCAAATCCATTTTTCCTGCTTGAAGTTTTTCAATTCTCTTGGTTTCTCCTTTACTTCAACCTAAATTCATATTTGGTCAATAACAACAATGTTTAACCTCACTCTTTTACTTCTTTTCTTTCAAGATTTCTTCTCCTTGGTTTCAGTCCTGGGCGCCGCCATCTATATACCTGTCACAGCGGTACCACGCTAGTTTTTGTAGGGTTCCCTAGTAGACAAATTCAACCACCGCTTGCACCTTTGTCTGTTCGTGTTGGGTGACGCTACCCACCGGAGTATAATTCCTTTTATGAACCTTTTAAAAATATAAAATTTAATATTCAATAGTCAAACTCTGATTATCCCTTTTGTAATGATATTATTCAATTTAATTTAGTTTAATTTATCACACTCATTATTGCTTACAACATATTTTATTGTTTTTGGATGTGTAACTTAGTATCCAACTATGATTGTTTGGCTTTTGGTCGTAAGAGGGAGCTACTTGGTTTGATTTCTGGAATTGTCAGGTTTTTTATGCAGCAAATTTTACTAATTTCCTGCCACCATCTTCTTCCTCATCTCCATTACATTCTTACTCCTCGTGCAGACAGCACGATTTTTCATTAAGTAAATTTTTGAAATTTGATTAACAACTAAAAGCTAACACCCACTAACATCCAGAAGTACAGATGAGCGTCCAGAATTCCGCCTCCTATAGGCATATTCTGTGTTTGTGTGGCAGTCCTATTTTTCTAATGTTAATAAAATAATTTTTTCAATCTTCACCTTTGGTAAGTTGAAACTTTGACGTAATTTTTGAAATCGTACTCACAAGCTTCCTCTATTCCAGTTTTGTAAATATGTTCTGTGTTGGATGCGGCTTTAGCCACCAACTTTATGCTGATAACAGCATGAACACTTATATTTTTATGTATAATTATTATACTTAGGCATGTCGTATATGACCATATTTTCCCTGTGCCATTTGGTAAGTTTTTGATGTATACACCCCAGCCCCTCGCCATAACTCCCATATTTTTGTAACTTGTAGAACTTATGCTGATGATGGATCTATGATAGATCCGAAACATGTACAACCCCCCTTCCAACTGATTATTTTTGTAAAATAAAGAGTGAAGATAGACTGTGTGTTTTACTCCAGTTCTTTAACTATTCTCTTCACTGTGAGACATGGACTACTATTTCTATATATTATTATTGTTTATTTACATTCTGTCCCTATTTGTACACCACGGTGATCACCTCGGTATTTCAGGGAGTAATTCATTGCTTGTCCCAGTGTGGCAAATGAATTATTAAATAGGTAACTTGGCTAGACATAACCTGTTGAATTTATGTCAACCTACTAGTAGTTCTGGTTACATAAGTGTAAAATAATCGTAGGTAATACCATAAGAGCTCAGATTTAGCCGGATATTTTTTGGCGCAGCTCGAGTGATTTCGTGGAACAGATCGAGATAAATTGCATGAAAGTAAGTATGAGAGAGCAAGCAAAAAAATATCCTGCCCAAAATCTGAGCTCGAATGGTATTTAGTACGGCAATTCCACGAATGCATAATCAAAATAAAATATGGAAATACTTTTTAAAATGAACAGTTATTGAAGATACAATTAGAATAAATATTTTGCTCCTTAAAATTTGACTCTACACTTTATTTTTTCCCAAGATAGATTTTGACATTGATAACTTTGAAACATAAACAATAACGCTTGACCCTGACTGGTCGCAAAATGAGGTGTTTCTGCAGGTTGACATCAGTTTCACAATAGCGACCAATAAGCCGCATTAGCGGCATTGTTTATGTTTCAAAGTTGACAATGCCAAAATCTATCTTGGAAAAAAATAAACCATACAGAAAGAGAAGAAGACTCTATGTTCTCAGGAATTGAATTTTCTATTTCGCTATTAATTCACCTTTAATCGTCCCAAATCGCTGCATGTTGAAAATATTTTTAATTTTATTTAAAAATACACTTTTAATAAGCTAAAATGATAAAACTTGTGAATTTTTGTGACAATTATTTGACAGATGATTCAAAAACCAATTTTATATGCAATTGTTACTACGGTAACGATTGCATCAACAGAAAATTTATCCGATTTTTTTATCCAGTTATATTTTCTCTTCCTTCCTATTTATCCGCTAGCAAACTACGGTTTTTGACATTTCAAATGGGATTATTTATACATGAGTGGAATTGCCGCTCCAACTTATTAGTCATTCATTTATTTTTTTTATTTTTCTCTTCAATTTATATTTACAACTTTTCTATTTATACTTTTTTTTATTATTCATTTGGGTTATTGAGTTTCAATAACATATTTTTGCATTTAAATTTAATTGTTCATGATTATAGCAATTATTTAAAAAGTATAGCATTTCTGTATTTGTTGGTTGAGACTTCATGACAAGGTCATTTTATTAATTATTCATTTACTTGATTATTATTATTATTATTTTTTTATGTTAATGCCCACATCGTTTCATTGTGGATTTGATAAATAAACAACTGTAGCACTTGATTTGAATTGACTTTTATTTGGTTTTATGCACACAGCCTGGTTATTGCTAATATTTTTTTCTTTTTTTTTATTTGAGTAAGAACCTGAAGCCAGATACCATCCTGGAGAGTCCGACTCATCTGTTCAGAGTCGGTGGCGCCCAAAACTAAAACCCACCCCTACTCTCCGAATTATTTAGTTCTGAGCTAGAGCATAATTTGCACGCACTTCGACCTTCAGTCTTACAATCTCAAGTTCTCCATTCATTTTATTTTATTTTTTTCTTATTTTTTTTTTATTTTCGATTTTAATTTTTTTTTTTAAATTTATTTTTCTAAATTTTTTTTTTTAATAAACTTTTTTTAATCAGCGAAAAAGCGTGGCAATGTCCAAGAAACTTCTGGATCACACAAATTTTATTTAAAAAAATCTAACTCAAAACCTAAAAAAACACTGTAATCTAGGTTATGTTTTATGCAAGAAACTTGTAGCGCTGTAATTTTTATAATTTCGACAAGCCTGACAGATAAAGAAAGAAAAGACGGATCCACTTTGGGTACTTTCGACTTCCTTTATTCTCTTATGTCTTGGAACCGAAAAGGTCGTCCACATTTTGAATCTTAAAAATCTTGAAATTTTGTCCTTATTTTTGGCCATCGAGCCCATAGTTTTGTAAATTGACTAGCCAGAAGAGTGATTAATCGTGTCTGCTAGAAAGTTTCTTGGAAAATCAACCAATTGTTGATTTTTGTGAAGATTTTGGAACGTGAGGTTACTATCGGCCGTACAGGTATGTAAATTCCTTTTTCTCTATGAAGAATGAGTCCTTATATTCCCTATATTCATTCAGGCACTTTGGGCAGGACGAAAAATCCGTGACTGCACATATCCTTATGAAAGTTGACAAATTTGAGACCATGCTGTTCTGCATCTCAGAGTAAATCTGGTCCCCCTTTTTCAAGGAATGTTGGTGTCCTGTAAGAAGTTGATCTCCAACCATTATTTGGTTGTCTCCAGCCAGTTTGGTACCTTCAGATCTCCAATAGGAAAGTTTCATAAGAAATAAATATGGCTTATTTTGATTTTATGGTGCACATTTTTGTGTAAAATATTGAATATGAGCAGTTTTGTATTAAATTTATGGACATTATAGTCATATGGCAATTATTAGTTTTATGTCATACCAATACACTATTGTGTTTTTATACCTTAGATACCATCTACATAATTCATTACTTTATGCCCGTGCGGGCATAAAGTACACATTATGGCCCGCGCGGGCATAAAGACGCAAAAAACAGTTTTCAATTAACTTATTCTTTATTAACAAAATATAAATTTACGCTGATAAACATATTATTTTTGTCAAAAAATGATGATGTTTGCGCACTGATGTCAATTTGCGAAGTGACACTTTTTTCCCAGGTATTTATTATTCACAACCAACTGGTATGACATAAAAGTTTGTATGAACCACGGGTACTAATAGATATATATACCCTCGGGCGACTTACGAACCCTCGGGCCAGAGGCCCTCGGTTTTGTAAGACTGTCGCCCTCAGGGCATAATCATCTACTTAGTACCCTTGATACATAAATAACTATTAAATTGAAAAGTTTCGCGCGAAAAAGTTACGTTTAACATGGCCGCTTCCAGTGACGTCAACTGTTCTTGATTTAAGGTTAAGGGTAGTTTACACTGATCGTAAATCCACGGTCCACACTTTCGTGGTTCACTCTTGAATCGTGGAACGATTGGTCCACGATCAGCTCACGTCACGCCACGACTGATATTGAACCACCATAATCGGGTCTATAGAGGGAAGAGTGTCAGACTGCGCTTTTGTAAATCCTGTATCAACCATGATGAACTATTTGAAACACAAAATGTCACAATATGGCACTAAATATGGAAATACCGCATAAATAACCGCTTTCAAGTTTCAATGCAGTCGAAGGTTCAAGCTAAGCGATTCTTGCCGACAGTTTGCAAAGTATCAAAGGCTCTTGTGAGAACAGACCTTAACGTTGTGTTTACAGACAGTTGACGTCACAAATGCCACCATCTTGAAGCTAATCGTTTTCGCGCCAACGAAAATAATTTGAAATTCAAAATATTTTTTTTATTTCAATGAGGACATAAAACAAAAAAAAAACATATATATTTTATATTTGAAAACATAAGCAATAAGAAAAAAAATACTTTGAAAAATATGATTGTTCCCTATTTGTGAAAACTTCCGAGGTTCACAATTAAGGTTGGATTTCGTTGCGACGTCCAGCGTTTACGGTCCGCGGCAACGTCCAGGGACGGACTGGGTTCTGAATTTACGGCGGACGATTTTCTACATGGGGCGCCATCACCAAGAAAAAGTTGAAGTAAGTACAAGGTGTCCCACGGTGGATGGCGTATTAGACGTTAATGGAAAACTGAAAAGCGGATCATTTTCAAAATTTGGCTGCCGGGATATACACTTTAAAAATATTTTTGTTTATGAGGTGTTGCCGCTTCTACTCTAAACCAGTGGCAACATTGCCATTTCAAATGGAACAACCTGTATGTGATTGCATATTTGGATTCTACATAAAATTCTGAGCAGATTTCATGTGATATACCCTATACCTAAGTTTAACTGTTTTGGAAATATTGATAGTTGAAAATTGACTTTTTGCAACTTTGACAGGCTGTAAAACCTGAACGGTTAATTTTAGAGGAAAACCAATTTTACATTCCTGTTTTAGATTTTTATAAATAATCATTTGATACCAACTTTGAATTTAATCCATGATTGAAAATTCCGATTAAATTTAATCTCTGGTCAAATTCAAATTTGGTGTCAAATGATAGTTTATAAAATTCTAAGATAGGAATGTAAAATAGTTTTTCCTCTAAAATCAATCGTTCAGGTTTTACAGCCTGTCAAAGTTGCAAAAAGTAAATTTTCAACTGTCAATATTTCCAAAACAGTTGATTTAAGGCATAGGGAAATTTGCTCAGAATTTTACGTAGAATCCAAATATTCAATCACATACAGGGTGTTCCATCTAAAATAGCGATGATGCAACTGGTTTAGAGTAGAAGCGGCAACATCACATAAACAAAAATATTTTTAAAGTGTAGATTATGGTCGTTTATCCCGCTTACCAAATTTTCAAAATAATCCGCTTTTTAGTTTTCCATAAACGTCTAATACGCCATCCACCGTGGGACACCCTATAAAGGGTCACTTGAACCTGGGAACTATTTCGATACCGTGGGAAAATCGGCGGATTTTGCTGGCTTTGTACTGGTTTTATGCTGGTTTAGCTGATTCTTTGCTAGTTTTCACTGGTTTTGTGCTGATTTTCACTGTTTTTCACTGGATTTATGTTGGTTTAGCTGGTTTTGTAAAATTCGGCCCAAAATCTGCTATACCAGCAAACAACAGTGAAAACCAGAAAATCCAGCAAAAAAACAGCTTATTTAGACTGAAACCGTGAAAACCAGTACAAAACCAGCAAAATTCACCGATTTTCCCACGGTATCGAAAAAGTTCCCCGGCTCAAGTGACCCTATACCTACTCGTTGAAAGTTAGGCTAATCATGTTATCGACAAGAATAAATTACCGAACCTTTATTCGTTTTCCAAGAAAAAAATCAACATTTTATTGAGGTTTTCGCTAGTTTTAGCAACATTATTGATAATTTCGTTATTGTCCAACGACATCAGTGAATTTTTTTCCACAGACATTATCATAAACACTTCCAGGTTGTTGTGATTTGGGTTACTTCGTAATTGATTTAAATATTGTTCAGCTTTTTGAGCTTCGATCACAACTAATTTGCACCTGATAGTCGACAAATATTTGTAAGCTTTCGAAAGTATTGGATAAGCATATGCGTGAAGGTTGACACGGTCCAAGTGTACGTGGATCAAGTACCCTTGGACGCTGTGCGCGCGTCACTTGGACGATACTGGGATGGTACCAACTGTTAATCCAAGTAAGTAAGCGTGCTTCCAACTTGATCCAAGTTCTCATCCAAGTACACTTCGACCAAGCACTTGGACCTTGTCAAACTGGTTCTAAGATTGAATTTGATTGATAGCCTGTAACTGCAATAAATACAGTTTTTGCAAGACTTGCAAACTGTTGCACTGGTAATCTGCTCTATAATCTTCACTAGAACGAATACACGAGGAGAGCGCAAGGCACGAGCAAGATGGTGCTTGTCGGGCGGAAGGCTCTCGGCACAAGAATAGCATGACGGTTGGAATACAACCCTAACCTAATTCACAGAGACTTCCTCTATCGGGCGCGGTGAAAGTCTTAGAATTTAATATAAAACTTTAATGGAAACTCGAAATTCTTATTAATATGAGAGCACTAAATTAATAAGTAATCGATATTCCGAATTTATTAAAAAATATTTTTAAACCTTAATTTGATATTATTTATATTTTATAACTAAACAATGCCGACGGGGCGCTAAATCTTAAGGGAGCGGCGGGCTCCGCCCGCCAGCCCGCCGGGCCAGTCCGTCACTGTCAACGTCTGGCAGCAACGGCCAGCCGTTACGGTCACATACTTTGCTTAAAACGTCTACATCGAAAGTATAGCAGTGGAAAAGAATATGAAATTCTGAGTTTATTATTGTCTATGCGAGAAAAAACCGACGAATTAAACGCATCTAGAAACCAAGAAGGATAATAAAAAATTCTAATGAGAAACCTTCTTGAAGCCGATAATGAGAAGTTTCCTGGCTTTTTTCGACTTAATACTTAATAAAGACCAATTCGAATTTGTTTTAACTCATATTCAGGAAGGTATAAAGAAGCAGTCTACAAATAGTGTAAATATTCCAATTTTTCTTCTTCAATAAAACTTTCCCAATCTGACTCTAAATGATTTCACGAACTTGGAAATCTTTGTTTTCATGGTCGTATAAACACGGGAATTCACGCACTTGGTCTATTAACACTTCGTCATCACTATCATAACATTTTTTGAATATTTTCCTAATAAACTCAGCATATACTATATTTTTCACGCTCTCGTCATTATTTGATTAAAACTTTGACGTTAGCGCTCACGTCTCTACTTGTTGCTGAGCAGTCGAGACGTAGCCGTCATCGGCAAGCCGCTACGTCCAAGAGACGAGCTGCTTTAAAAACACTATTGTCGTTATAACGCATTGAAGAAGTGCTCGACGGCAGGACGTCGCGGCTGACCGTAAACGCTGGACGTGCAACGAAATCCAACCTTAACAAGGATCCCGTCCAGGCATGTATAATTATTGACCTATGGGTCTTGTACTTATCAAGCTCGAGAGAACCCATGAAGTACTGGAGCTTACAAATGGGTCGTGGATCTTTGGGGTGTTAATGAAAACGCTTTGTCTTTATTTGTTTTTAAACAGTTTATTTCACACACGAAAGGAAGTAATGGAAAACGTAAAATTGCTGCAGTCTCAATGTTTGGTTATATGTTCATTAGGGGTGGGCAAAATAATCGATTAATCGATTAAAAATCGATTAATAATCGATTAATCGATTAATCGATAAGTCGATTATTTAATTTTCAAAAAATCGATAATCGATTAATCGATTATTTTCGATTAATCGATTATTTTCGATTAATCGATTATTTTCGATTGATCAAAAATAATCGATTAATCAAAAATAATCGATTGATCGAAAATAAACGATTTATCAAAAAAAAATAATCGATTAGTCTTCTAACATATTTGATAATTTACCAACGAATATCATAGATGGATGCTATTCTATCATTTTCTTTAGGTTTTTTTTTCAGTATATTTGGCAAATTTGCCACTTAGAAATTTATGTTTAATTTCGAATTATGAATTATTTATTTATTTTCCAGTAGATTGGTTTATTTACCAACAAGTAAATTTTGGGGTCGGTCAAGTTTCCGCCTGTATTAAACAAATTTCAAAAATAAATACCTAAACCATGATAATTTTGCACACTATAACTAAAATATTGCACACAACACAACGAAAACTAGAGCATTTTTTTAAACTAGGGGCAAATTTGACCGTTCCCCCTTGTTTGTCTAAAACTTGAAAAATTCCTATGCTACTTGGTTCACCTAAATTTGCACAATTTCGCATGCCTATTTTCAAATTTTGCACACTTTTCTGGGGAAAGTTAAAGTATGTTTTTTTTTAAAGATAATTCCCCAAGTCAAAAATTCAATAACTATGTTGGCAACACAAGCCTTTTCTACATAAAAAATTTGAAAGCATTGACAATTTTACATTGCATTGCCAACTTAATGTCATGTTGACTTTTATCTTTGAAAAAAAAAACTTTTTCTACAAACGTGTCAAAAATGCAATTTTTAACACCCCCCGTAGCATTAAAAATGTTACTTTATCGCACTAGTGCCATAAAGTCTTTATAGCACTAGTGTTAAAAATGAAACATCAAATTTTGAGAGCGAACGTCAAAAATGTTTGTATTTTTAGTTATTTACATTGATATTAATGGTAAAATTGGAACAACTGAGGTTGCCCGATTGGCCGCCTTATCTATATTTTTCAAGGGATCGATGCAATCTTCTCTTTCTTCTGTATTTTGTTGCATTTCTAGCAAAAATAATTACTGACCACGACATACTTTCAAGAAACTGACACGACATTTCATTACCTGTAAAACAAGGTGCTGGTTGTTTGGATCTTTTGATAAATGTCAAATTCAATAATTTTATGTAGGAAAGATGCTTCCAATTTATTATTCATTGAAAAATCCAATTTGATGACGTCATAATTTAGAAATCTTAGATTTTACTATCACTTTTCCGCGATTGTAAACCCACTTTTCCGCAAATATTACCTCATTTTTTCGCGATTCTTATCTCACTTTTTCACAAATTCGCACTCACTTTTTTTGAAATTTTTGACTCATTTTTTTTGTGATTTTTGACCCACTTTTTTGCAATTTTGTTTTCACTTTTTTGCGATTTTTGGCTCTCACTCCTCGGCGATTACGAACTTATTTTTCTGCTATTTCATCCTCATTTTTCCGCGATTCTTACCTCATTTTCCCGCGATTGTTCCCCTACTTTCCGCGATTTTATCTCCACTTTTCCGCTAATTTGACCTCATTTTTTTTGTGATTTTTGAAAAATATTTTTTTTTTATTTTTGACTCATTTTTTTGCAATTTTACCATCACTTACCGCAATTCTAAATCCACTTTTTCACGATTGTAAACCGACTTTTCTGTAAATATAATCTCATTTTTCCGCGATTCTTGTCTCACTTTTTTTTGCGATGTTATCCTCACTTTTCCGCGATTCATATTTCATTCTCCGCGATTTTATCCTTACTTTTCGTGACTTTATCCTCATTTTTCCGTGAGTCTCATCTTACTTTTCCGCGAGTTTAAATTCACTCTTTTTGAAATTTTTTACTCATATTTTTGTTGCGATTTTTGACTCTTTTTTTTGTGATTTTATCATCACTTTCCACGATTTTATCCTCATTTTTCCTCATTTCAAAATTACGAAAATAACGATAATTTTTGAAAAGTTACGAAAAATTACGGGAATTACGCTAAAGTACGTAAAATATGAAAAATTAGAGAGAGTTGCAAACATTTACGAGAATTACGGAACATTACGAGAATCACGGAATAACAAAAAATTGCGGAAATTAGAAAAATTATGGGAATTGCCAAATATTACGCAAAAGAATTACGAAGTCACTCCAAAATTACGTCAATTATTTAAATATTACTAATTTTTGAAAAGTTACGAAAACTAACAAGACAAATTACGGGAATTACGAAAAATAATGGGAATTTTAAAAATTTACGGAACCTAGTAAAATGACGGAAATGACGAAAATTTGCGGGAATTATGAGAAATTATGAAAATTACGAGAATTGAGAAAAATACAAAAAACTACGAAAATTACAAAAATTACGGGTATTACGAAATATTACGGAAAAGAATTACAAAGTCATTTCAAAATTACGTGAATTACGGTAATTCCCAAAATAACGGAAATCACAATTTTTTGAAATTACGAAAATTACAATAACTTAGGGAGAATTAGCAAATTCCGAATTTTTTTGGAAATTGGGAAAATTGAAAATTAAAATAATTACTGGAAAAAGCGCGAAAAATTGCGGGAATAACGAAAATTACCAAGTTTTCCAAAAATTGAAAAAAATAACGGGGAATTAGAAAATAACAAGAATTATCTCAGAAATGACACGAATTAAAAAATTTCGAAAATCCCCAAAAAAAAATACGGAAATTACCAATTTTCGAAAATTTCAAAAACTGAAAGAAAATTATAAAACTAACGAAATTTTTTTGAGAAATTACGGAAATTAAAAAATTACGAAAATATGTAATGGGAATTACGAAAATTTCGTGTTTTTCGAAAATTGTAAAAACTAAGGGGGTATTAGGAAAATAACGAGAATTATCTGAGAAATGACAGGAATTACAAGATTTCGAAAATTCCCAAAATAAAATACGAAAATTACGAGACTTATATAATTTCAAAATTATGAAAATAACGGAGTTTTCTGAGAAATTACAGGAATTAAAAAATTACGGAAATCTGAAAACTACAGGAATTATTCAAAAATTATGAAAAATACGAATAAATCACGAGAATTAAAAAAATTGTGACAATTTTCAAAAAATTACGAAAATAACAAGAATTACAAAAAGTTACAGGATTCACGAATTTTCCGAAAATTGCAAAAACTAAGGGGGAATTATGAAATTAACGAGAATTTTTTGAAAAATGACGGGAATTTAAGAATTTTCGAAAATTCCAAGAAAAAAAAAAAACGGGAATTACCAATTTTTGAGAATCACAACAAACTGGGGGGGAATTATAAAGATAACGGAGTTTTTTTGAGAAATTACGGGAATTACAAAATTACGAAAATTTGAGGAACTACAGGAAATATAAAGATTGGAAGAGATAAGGAAAAATCACGAGAATTGCGAAAAAATTACGATAATTTTTGGTAAGTTACGGGATTTATGAAAAAGTTACGGGAATTACGAAAATTACGAGTTTTCCAAGAATTGCAATGACTAAGGAAGAATTATAGAAATAGGGAGAATTATCTGAGAAATTACGGAAATAAGGAAAATTCACAATAAAAAATTTTTGAAAATTACGAAAATTACGAATTTTTGAAAGTAACAAAAACTTAGGGGGAATTATAAAATAAGTAGGTAACTGAATATTTTGAGAAATTACAGAAATTAAAAAACTGAGAAACAACAGGAATTATTGAAAAATTACGGGAATTTTGGAAAGTTACGAAAAATTAAGAAAATTAGGAAAAAGTTATGGGAATTACGAAAATTAGGAGTTTTGCAAAAATTGCAAAAACTAAGAAAAAGTTATAAAAATAAGAAAATTTATTTGAGAAATAACGGCTTTCAACAATTTTTTTTCGCAATTTAACCTTCACTTTTCCGCAATTTCAAAGTCCAAACTCACTTTCTCGCAATTTCAACAAAATTTTCCGCGAATTTTGCCTCACTTTTCCGTTATTCTTTCCTCATTTTTCAATAAGTATAAGCTCACTTTTCCGCGATTTTCGCCTCACATTGCCGCAATTTCAACCTAATTTTTCCATAATCTTTAGTTTTGTTTTTCGTATTTATAACCTCATTTTTTCTCGATTATAACCTTGCTTTTCCGCCATTTTTACTCAACTTTTTCGCAATTAGGGAATCCAAACCACGTGACTTTTGCCAACCAGCCGGCATTTTGAAATTTTTATGAGGTTAGAATACGGGTTTTTACATGTCAACGATGTCAGATTTGAGAACTCGTCCCGTGTATTGATAAAGCCTGGTACTCATAAAAGCGAAATTCATTCTTTTTTCAATGTCAAATTGTCGATGCAATGTCAAAAAAGAGCAAATTATGAGTACTAGGCTTAATCCTGCCAAAAAAAAAACATATGTGTTTTGTTTATTGTTTGCCAACCAGACGCCATTTGGACAGGTCGTTGGATTGCCTAATTCCAACATTTCCAACCTCATTTTTCCGTAATTTTTACTTCTATTTTTCGTAATTCCAACGTCACTTTCCAGCAATTTTGACACTCACTTTTTCGCAATTTTTGAAAAGTTACGGAAAATTGCAGGAATTACGAAAAATTACTGGAATTATAAAAATAAAGAGAATTACAAAAATTATAGAAATTATGAAAATCACGAATTTTTGAAATTATGAAAATTACAAAACTTGGGGAGAATTTAAAAATAACGAAGTTTTTTAAAAAATTAGGAGAATCAAAAATAAGTACAAAAAATTACGGGAATTACGAAAAGATTATGATTTTTGAAGTTATGGGAAAATTACGAAAAAGTTATGGGGGAATTACGAAAATTATGAGTTTTTCGAAAATGCAATAACTAAGGAAAAATTGACTTTTTTAAGCAAAATTCATTTTCTTACATTTTATTTCCAGAAAACTGGCAAAAGGATAATTGTGGAAATTTTTCAGAAAAAAGAGGAAAGTGAGGATCTCATTAAAACAAAATTTCAAAATTTTCCAGTGAAAAATCACTTCAGGAAAAATTCTGGAAAATTGACTTATTTAAGCAAAATTAAGGAAAATTCATCCTCTCACATTTCAATTTATTTCTGGAAAACTAATAAAGCAAAAGTTGTGAAATTTTTTCAAGAGAAAGAAGAAAATAAGGAGCTCATTATAGGAAAATTTCGAAATTTTCCAGTGAGAAATCACTTGGAAAATCGACTTTTTCAAGTAAAATTAAGGAAAATTCATCCTCTCACATTTTTTTTTTTTTTTGGAAAACTAGCAGAAGAAAAATTTTGAAATTTTTACAGGAGAAAGAGGAAAGTGAGAAGTTCATTATATGTATGTATAAAAATTTCAAAATTTTCCAGTAAAAAATCACTCCAGAAGAAATTCTGGAAAACTAACTTTTAACCAAAATTCATTTTTTTAATTTTAAATTTTTTCTGGAAAACTGGCAGAAGGAAAATTTCAAAAATTTACAGTGAAAAATCACTCTAGGAGAAATTTTATTTATATATTTTCGGATAACTGAATAAATTCTCTTCTAAGTTAAAAAATGTATTACAAAACAATAATTCCGAAGGTGCTCCATGAATTAATCTATGACATAACTTTTTCTCTAAGTTATGACGTCATCGATGACGTAAGTAAAAACTTGCGTGCCGTGAAACAAACTATATGTTTGTTTGAAATTTCAGACATAAAAAAATCAATTTTTTTTAAAAAAAAGCAAATGATGACGTAAGTACAAACCCTCGTGAAACCAACTTTTCACGCGTCTCATTTTCTTTCCATCAAACTCCAAAAAAAAAAAAAAAAACAAAAAATGGTGCTGCAACACCCCTCAAATTTGGAGCCTAGTTGCGCTTATGCTACTCGCTTTGGCCAATTTTGCGCACGTTTCTGGGGAAAGTTATTAAGGCATTAAAAATTTGCACTTTCTCCCCCGTTTGTCGAAAAATTAAAAGATCCTATGCTTGTCTCCCCACTCTCCCCCCCCCCTCGTTTTTCAAAAAGTTGAAAAATCCTTATGCCACTAGGTTCACCTAATTTTGCACAACTTTGCACACCTATTTTCAAATTTTGCAAAATGTGCACTTTTCCGCCGGTTTTTTGAGAAAATTAAAATTTTTTATGTTACTCAATTCGGGTTGAAAATAAACGTACAAAATTGACTGAACCCAGTAGCAAGGGTTTTTCAATTTTTTGACAAACAGGGGAAAACGTGCAAATTAATACAACATTCAACTCCCAGAGGAATGTGTAAAATTAAAAATAAGGTGTGCAAAATTAGCCGAAGCGAGTAGCATAAGAATTTTTCAAGTTTCAGATAAACGGGGAAAAAAGTGCATATTTATCACACCTCATAACTTTTCCCAGAAGAGTGTGCAAAATTTGAAAATAGGTGTGCAAAATTGTCCAAAATTAAATGAAACGAGTAGCATAGGGGTCTATCAATTTTTTTAAAAACGGGTGGGGTTATGCAAATTTTTGATACGATATAACTTTCCCTAGAAAAGTGTGCAAATTTTGAAAATCGGTGTGCAAAATTATGGGTTATTTATTTTTGAAATTTGTCTATTTGTCGAAAAAAGCAAATTTTCAAAGACGGGGGTAGTCCTGACAACCTGTTCACCTCTCGACCTGTCATATTTTGACAGCTGTCAAAAATTACATTTGAGTGTTGAGTATTCCAAATTGTATTATCATCCGAACTTAAACTGTATGCAAAATTTCAGCAAAATCTATTGCGAAGAAATGGTTCACAAATCTGCATCTGTTACATTTGACAGTTAACACCTGTCATCAGTGGTCTAAAATATATTATCATCCGAACTTAAAGTGTATGCAAAATTTCAGCAAAATCCGTTGCGAAATAATGGTTCAAAAATCTGCACCTGTCACATTTGACAGTTGACACCTGTCATTAGTGATCTAAAATGTATTATGATCTAATCACCTGAACTTGAAGTGTATGCTAAATTTCAGCAAAATCCGTTGTGAAGATATGGTTCAATCTGCAACTGTCTCAATTTGACAGTTGACACCTGTCATTAGCGGTCTAAAATCTTCTTATTATTATTGCCTTTCATATTAAACATTAAACTGGTTTGAGGCACATCGATCGGATAGTTTCAAAGTCTATAACGGACATAGGTAGACACACAGACAGACAGACAGACAGAAACAATTTTTGTGTTTTATTCCTCTATTTATTAGTAACAGAAAATTACTACCCACAAAAATACATAACTATTTACCTATTTATTATTTTTTTTAAATTATAAAATATTCCTATTCTATGGTAGGTATATGTATAATAAGTACCTATATAAAACACAGGCATTTAATTTGTTATACAAAAGACAACTTGGCAACGCAGCCTAGCAAATACGCGTGCATTTAGTGCCTCAAATTAATTTAATCGCAGAAACGACTGATGTTACTAGGACAGTAGCGCCATCACGCAGGTTTATATTTTCGCCGCCGGACGGTTCTTCTAGAGACGTTAGTCTATAATATTCTTTGGTTTTATGTTTACATATTTTGAATTTTAATTACAGGTAAGACGGTAGAGCTCTCCTCGATATCCTTGATTTCATATAGTCCGTCTTTGGCATTTATAATTCCCCAGGGATTATTTACCTTTAATTTGTTTTTTTATTGATTTGATTGACTTTGAGTCAAAAATTGGAGGTTAATTATATTTTCACTTCAATATTTATACTTAGGTAATATTCATCGTAAGTATCTATTTAATTGTTTTTAAATCTCAATCTTTCTATATACCTATTTAAATTAAGTTTTGCTTTTGAAAGGCTGCTTAATTTTTTAAAAAAAAAAGGCTGCTTACTTTAAAAAAAAAATTGGATTTTGAACAATTGAAAAACAGTTCGCCATCCTGTCAACAAATTTTTAATGAACAACAAGTTCGACATTAGGTTAATAAATTATTGTTTTTAGAATTCCAAAACTTGTGTTTTCATTGAATAGGTTAAATGTCAGATAGCCATTGGATTTATTTTACCTTTTCAGATTTTTGCATTTATCTTTTTAAACAATAGCTAATTATTAGAATAGTATCTAGTTTGGTTATTCTTTGGTAATCAAAATAATTTTATACAAACTAGTGGCGTCCTCTCTTTACTGTACCAACACCAAGGACCACCCCAAGCTAAACAACCACTGAGCATAGTCGAGCACTATTATGAGCATTCTTTTGTTTCGACAAAAGAGCGTTACAAATTTCCATTAGGCACCTCAGATGCGTCATCAAGTTACTCATTACCAGGCAACCTATCACTTTAGGAACCTTGAGTAATGTCAACATTTCATAAAGATATATGGTTAAAAATTAAAGACTATTAAATTTTCACAAATTATTTTATTATCACAATTTATGCTTTGACACACAGTGTCTGCTTCAAGTGGATACTGACAAATTAGAACAAACTACTTATTTTGATTTACGTTACCGGTAGGAAATATCTAACTTATCACAAACTAGGTAAGTACTTAATTTTCACATAAAATTCAGCTAAGAAATAATACTAGGTATCTAAAAATGAGGCAATATTACTTTTTACTTTATGTTAAATATCAAATCAAATCAAATGAAAACAGCTTCAATGTCACAAAAATGTACAAATTCTCTTTGACAAGGCAGGCTAATTATTTCTGTTAGGTTTCAAGATTAGGTTAAAACATTTATATAAATAATCCAAGACAACAATAAATCAATAAATACCCTGTAGCAGAAAAAACAAAAATTTATTATAAATCACACATATTTTATAAGATGATAAAGATAAAGTAACATAACAGCAAAGTTAATACTAAATTGCAGAAACCCAATCACTGGTAGATACAAAATGACAACACTCAGTTGACTCAATTCAGTGAGTCTTTTAGGAATTCATATAAATAGGTAATATGCTTTAGAACTCAGAAAAAAATGTTCTTCTTTCTTAAATTTTCTCTTATTTTCGAGTCTTTTTATTTATATATTATTTAATATAATATATGTAATTTAATAGATACGGAGGTTATTATGGTAGTGTAGATAAAACGATTTCATGAAAACAGTAAAAACAAAATTTGAAAAGTTAGAATACAAAATATCCATCTTTTTGTTTGTATATAAAAGACTCCCGCAGGGGAAGAAATGTCAAAACAGTTTCGTTGTCATTTTGAACAACACTACACCACCATTTTTGGTCTTCCAAGACCACCTATTCCAAAAATAGAAAATTAAGAGACTACACCATTTCCAAACCATATTATTTGTATTTTTCTGATGTCATCAGTCAATGAGTGCATTTAGCGATAATCAGCGCAACTCAGCAGCTAACAATTAAACGTACCCATTATGTTTATTATTTCCATTATTTTTTTAACACATTCGTTTGTTATATACCTACCAGCTGCTCTACTCTAACAATCCGATTCGGAGCGGAGAATTCATCTTCCGCCACTTTACTTACGTTTAAATTCACTGTCCAATCAACACGTTATGCTTAATTCAAAAACAAATTATAAATTTCTATCGAATAGACAATAACTGAAATTACTAACCTTACAAACAAGAGTCTTTTTGTAATATTGCAATATTTCAGTTCAAATAAAAGAGCTCTAACATATAAGTTTCATTTCGAATCACTAGGAAACGTCTTTTGAAGTAGAAGGCTGTGTTAAGTCTGGGGATCTTGGACTGCATGTCTTAACGCTTCGAGAAGTAGTACTTTGAGAACAAGGCATACATATAAAAGAATCCTCATCTTCATTTATTTCTTCAATTGACAAACCAACGCAGGCCATGTGAAACCATTGAGCACAACCAGCGTCGCATTCAACCCAATCCACAATTTCTCCAGATGGTTTTTGGCAGTAATAAGCTGCACAGACTTCTTCTTCATTAGGAATTTGTTTATTGCAACCTTTTTTTTCTCTATTTGCTTTTGTAGTTTTGGTTGTTTTTTTAGCAGGATTGATGGAATCCTTAGAAAGTCTCTTTCTTCCTCGTTTTTTCGGACTTGCTTTGAGAGGATCGTCAAAGTCGATAAGCATAACTTCACGCTTGTGATCTCTAGAGCTTAGAAATAATTTCCACAAGGCTTCAGTTTCATCTAGGGACACTTCCAATAAATCACCTTCCATTAGTAATTCTTCCATTCTCCTTCTTACTTCTGGAGTGATACGTACAACACAATCTTTAACCTGGTTTCTTGTTGATTCTTTTGATGCGTCATCAGATTCATTGATTCTACTATCATAGGCCAAACCTTCTCCATGTACTGCATTATTTTTAAAAACTTCTTTTATTTCAGTTGTAAAAATCTTAGTTTTTTGTATCGCATCAAACTTTTGAAGCAAATTATTCAACTTGATTTTGGCTCTCACAAGTTCAGGAGTTAGCAAAAGCTGTTTGGCTCTATCTTGCCAGTTCATTGCTCTCTCAGTCAAGCCTTGAAGAGCTTCACCTTCAGGGACTCTAACATGCAGTTTTTGAAGAGACAATAGTAAACTGAGAATTTTATTCAGTTTAGGTCTTTTGGATCTTTGGCAATTGCAACATATGTACTTGCAATCTTCAAATGCTAAACTTAAAGCAATATTATGAACATTGCTGTTGAATTTGGTAGATGCAATTTTGGGAAGATGAGTGCAAGTGGAATGGAACCAATCCAGACAGAGTACACATCTCATCATCACACCAGAAACACCTCGTCCGCAGACACAATAATTGAAGCTAAGATCATTTGGTTCTAGTGATTTTTGTTGGTTAAATTGTCTTAAATTTCTTATTATCGACATTTCGCTTTGTTCTGCTTTTTTAAATAATGCTTGGACAGTAGCTGGATCCATATTATGAGTAAAATCTATAGTGCATTTTCCCTGTTTAGGTGAATCAGTTCTAGGTGCCAAAGTATCTATTAAAGTTGTAAGAGAATTTTTCTTAAGAAAAACTCTGCCAGTTTCTTCTTTCCAACCATCAGCCAGAATAAGGAATTCATTTAATCTATCAAACTCTTCTAAATGAATCACTAGTAGACGCCCTTTTCTTATCAATTCTTCTATGGCACTATAATATGGGTAATATTCAGCTTTGTTAATTTCTTCTAACTGTTCCAACCATTCTCTGCCATTTTTAATAGCTTCAGAAACAATAGATGCTGTTGGTAAATGGCAGGGAATATTTGATGCATCTTTGAGAAGCTTTGCACCCTGGGAAAATATATCCGGATCTTGACACATAAGAAATTCTTGTGCTCTTTGTTCCCATTCGTGACTTTTATGGACTACTGACTGAAGATTAGATAGTTCTTTCTCTATTTCAACATGAGGTGGAACAGAGTTACCTTGCTGAATTAAAGTTTCAATTAAAGCAACCTCCATCATGTTAGATTTTCTTCTGTAAGCGTCTACTTCTTTCATAAATTGTACCTGTTTAATTCTTGTATTGATAAGTTGAAGATTTGGAAGATCTATACCCAAGCCATCACCATGATTTTGACATTCTTTTAATTCTACAAGGGAATTTTGTTGTAAAGATTGACTTAGAAGCTCTTCACTTTTTGCTGTAAATATTTCAGTTTGGGTTAGTAAATCCCTTATGTTTTTGGCTTCATCAAAAACACTTACAAGGCTATTATTTTCATCGCCAAATAATGTCAGCAATTCAACTGGTAATTTATATTTGCCTTTATCAGAATGCCTATGTGACTCTAACTGTTGGATGAAACTAGCACACTTTTCAACATCGATAAGAGCACTAGTTAACTTTTCAAGAAGTTCACAGTTTGGGATTTTGTTCTCATCTGCTTCGTCAAGGAGAGTTTTTAAATCACTTAAATTGAAGGTCTTTGAAGAGTTTTGGTCTAAAATATCTTTCACTTTTGCAAGCCAATGATCGAAGGATTCAGCCTTGACTTTTAGAGCTTTCAACATAATTGACAATTCCTCTAGAGTGTATCTATATCTCAAAGTTCTATTTGCTGAAGGACATTCACATAAATCTTTACAATGTCTGAGACAGACAAGAGTATTTGATATACAAGAACAGGTCACTGCAGATAAGAAACATGTTGTTTTACATACTTCGCATTGCCTTTCGTCATCTGGTAGCAGTTCAAATGCTTCACGTTCTGCGTTTTTGACACCCTGTAGACAAATATATTATTAGTCGGTGATATTAAATTAAAATGTAAGGGAAATGGTACGATCGAAATAAAAGTTACACTGTACACAAATATTTATTTTTATGTAGGTACCTACATTTTTCAAAATTAATTTCCTACCAATTTTAAAGTGTTGCGTACATACTAATATTCACCTATTTTTTTTGCATAAATTGACGTAGGTGAAAAAACC
Organism: Ceutorhynchus assimilis; assembly: GCA_917834065.1. Taxonomy (NCBI): domain Eukaryota; kingdom Metazoa; phylum Arthropoda; class Insecta; order Coleoptera; family Curculionidae; genus Ceutorhynchus; species Ceutorhynchus assimilis. Next base: position 3,350,143 of record OU892286.1, read on the forward strand.
ACAAAAGTCCACACAACTAGAACTAGAGGATGTTCACAGGGGTATTCTCACCTTTGATGTGGAGTCTAGGAGTTGATGATATTTGAATTTAACTGAGCGATCAGGGATTCACCTGCTTTGGATACGCCGATGATGATCACCACAGAAAAGGCTAATGGAAAAATGTTTCGAAAAACTTCAGGTTTTGTATTAAAAGCGTATTTTTTTCGAAAACTTTGTTAGCTAATATACAGAGGGTTCCTGAATTTCATGTAGGTACAGGGTATTTGATTATATTTTGCATCATACCTAGAGCCTTTACTATTTAAGATAGAAAAAAAATTTAAATACAAAACTTGACAGTTTTTTTCTGTATTTTCTGATAACGTTATCAGAAAAAACAAACTCGCATCGGAAAATGGAGAAACGTAAGCAACTTTGACTTTTTTAATGGACCACCCTGTATATTATGCGATAAAATGAAAGATCTATTCTTTCTGATTCCAAATATATATATATATATTGATAACATTTGCTTGAGCAATTTTTGACATATCTCAGGTTAAATTATGAAGAATTTGCAGAGAAGTTCCATAAGGATCTCTATCTTTATAAAATTTCTTTGCAATTTAGTTATAATTTAAGCTGAGATATGTCAAAAATGGCTCATGCAAATGTTATCACCATATATACATTTGTAATCAGGAAGAAAAGGTCTTTCATTTTATGGCAAAATATACAGGGTGTTCCATTTAAAAAAGTTTAAGTTGTCTACGTTTCTCCATTTTCCAATGCGATTTTGTTTTTTCTGATAACGTTAACAGAAAATATAGAAAAAAACTGTCAAGTTTTGTATTTACAATTTTTTTCTATCTTAAATAGTAAAGGCTGTAGGTATGGTGCTAAATATAATCAAATACCCTGTACAAATAGAAGGCGGTGATTCTTTGGTTGATTTTATGACTAAAATTTCTAATAAACAAATGCTTCGTTACCGATCTACACGGTGTGGAAATTTTAATGTATTTATATTGAAAATGAGCAAGAATATTGTCAACTAGCTGCTTAGGAAAGGAGGACCCGCACCCGGTATTCAACCTTATTAATTTAATTGCCGATTCGATCGAATGTTTATTGCAATTCAGCAATAAATATAAATTGCGCTGCAAGCCGCAGCAAAGGCAGACTTAAACCAGTGCAAGTACCTCTCGTTGGAAAATCCCCTCTGGAATTAAGTCTCCCAAGTGCAAGTACCTCTCGTTGGAAACGCTTCTCTGGGTATCTTCAGCCTTATCGTTGTCCAGTGCAATTACCTCTCGTTGGGAACGCCCCTCTGGACAAGGCATAAGGGTGACGATAAACTAACCTAGAGTCCCCCAAGCAGCATTGACGTGTGGCCCCCTATAAGGACCCCAGTGTACGAAGGGTCATGTATCTTATAGGGTTAGCGTACATGTAAGGTTATATTTGGGAAAATATATATCTATATTTTTATATAACCTGAGCGAGTTTCTCTCCATCAACCCCCAAAGCTACAAACCCCCCATGTCACCCCCGTAAAGCGGGCAGTTGTGACATATTTGGTGGAGGCGCCGGGCAGGAGAAATACCCAAATCCAAAACAAATATTCAAAGCTATAAGAAACCCAGACGACCCAGAAATTAATATTGGCATCAGAAGAAGAGCAAAAAATTTTAGGATTGAAAAAGACTTACTCTTTAAAATTAATAAGACAAAAAACGGCTTAGAAAAAGTATTAGTAGTACCAAAATCAATGAGAGAAGAAATTATGTGGGAGCTACATGCATCACCGACAAGTGGACACTTGGGACTGAGCAAAACAACGGACAAAATTAAAAACAGATTTTTTTGGGATGGAATGCTAAAGGACATCGAAAAGTACGTTAAGGGATGCCCAGATTGTCAAGCTAGAAAGGGGCAACCTTACAGAAAAACGCCAGGGATGTTACAACCAATACCGGTGGGAACAATTTTCGACAAAATCGGAATTGATCTTTTAGGCCCATTTAGAAGGAGCAGTAAAGGGAAAACAATGATAGTTGTAGTTACCGATTACGCCTCACGATATGCCATCACAGCCGCCCAGAGAAAAGGCACTCTTAATAAGAGCCATAGCAGTAGAAAATATACAAAAAAGACAAGGAAAAGATAAGGGACGTTTTGACGAACGACATAGAGAATTAGATTTCGTAGTTGGAGACAAAGTTAAGGTTTTCATACCAATTAGAAAAGTTGGAAGAAGCGAAAAGTTACTCTTAAGATGGTTTGGACCATACAAAGTAATTAGAAAAATGGGAGAAGTGAATTACGAGGTACAAAAGATTGCAAGCAGAAAAAAGGATACGGTCCACGTGCGTAGGATGTTACCCTACTACGATCCATGGACAGAAGCTGCGCCTATTGAAGAAAGGGCAGATGAGACAGATATAGCTGAAAACGCAGAATCTGAAGTTGATGAGGATGAAGAAGACGAAGAAAAAATTGATGAAGAAATTGAAAGCAGTGAAGCAGAAAACGAGGAAGAAGAAGACTGATTGTACAGATAAAACATAAGCAAAAACTATGGAGTAGGAAAATAGAAATAGGATAGAAAAAATAGGGTAAAACATTAGCTAGGGAGTATAAGATAATCGCCAGAGAAAAAATGGAGAGGAACGGTAGCTCAAGATGAAAACAAATCCTAACAAATTTTACCTTTGTTCACAGGATTTTGGTGGTGTACATAGGTGCACACCAAGGGAATGAAGTGGAAGTTTCCGCAGGAGCCTCGTGGAAGCTACTGCCGGAAACAATATCATATGGAGGATCCATACCACTGACATATAGGGTATCATGGCAAGACGAAGTGCAAGAAAAACAAACGACAATGCAATGCCTAGATAAAGGAAAAATAGAGTGCAAGGTAATGAAGCAGATGGAGGAAATAGCCAAGGCAGTGGACAAAGAGATAAGCAGCCTAAATAACGATGGGATCACTACTCGCCTGAAAAAATCAAAGAAGGCAAAGAGAGCAATCTCCGTGTCATTCATAGCGGACGGACTTAACTGGTGCTGCGGGGTGGCCACACAACAGAAACTAGACTCTTTAGTCATGGACACAGATTCCTTAAGATCAAGACTGGACTCAGTAACGCAAGGGCTTGAATCAGCGATTAAAGTAATAGGAGAACAATCATCTTACATGAAACAATCCCAAGAAGAAACAGCAGCGGCTCTAAAAACAACTGAAACGAAAATCAAAAACCTGGAGAATTTTGTAGAAACGGTGGGCAATGAGTTTTTGAAAGAAGAGGCAACACAGCGTAACCTAATATACTTGATCTTAAAGAATAACATAGATCTGGCAAGAAAGGTAGTGACAGTTACCAGAACCATGAAAAGACAAAGTATCTTAGATTCTTGCAAACACCACCACATACCAATGGCGGTTGTAACTCTCCAAATACTTGAGGAAGATTGGAAACACCTGAACACAGAGCTCAAAAACAGGGAACACGAACTGGTAATCCAAACGCAGGAAATCTCTAAGTACTATGAGCTCCCAATTTGTGACTGCAGTTTCACAGACAACAAACTAGTAATTCATATAAAAGTTCCTACAAACGAGAAGAACCGTCAATGGCAACTATTTGAATTACAGACGTACCCTTTTTCATGGCAGGGTCAGACATGTATCATCGAACACAACACACTCTATATGGCGGTAGCTGGAGGTAATGACTACCATGAGAGCAAAACCACAAGACAGATAACAGGAACGGGTATTCATCTATGTAACCCGTATGAAAATAAGCTATGCTACCTGCCAAGGTTTTCAGGCGACACACTCCAGGGCCCTTCGTGTGCCACAAAACTGTTTCAAGGCACTACAGTGGAAGACCTGACCACCCACTGCCCTATGAGGTGTCACAAATCAACTCTCCTGGTTATCACGGAAATCGGAGACGACCAATTTATTATAACCCACCCCCAGGGAGATATAAAAGTAGATTGCCCAAAGAAGTCCACAGTCCTAGAGAAAAAAGGGTACAGCACAACCAGGGGCAATCAAAGTCCTCATGCCATGCCAGTGTAACCTAAAAATAAATGATAAAATAATAATACCAAAGAGATTCCCCTGCAAGGAAGTAGATACACAGCTATACATTACTCACGTGATCCCTGCAGCTTGGACAAACCTAAAATCATTTGTGCTCAACCCTTTGACTACATCTACGCCAGTAAAGTTCAACAATATACACGATTGTATAAACCACAACTGGTCGCTGACGATCCCACATCGAAACCTAACATCAAATAAAGCACTATTAGAAAACATTGAAAGAAAACTAAATAGATAGAATAGAAAGGACAGAACCGCAAAAATGCTGGAACCAGCTGAAATGGACTTTTGGAGAAGTGCGACAGGCAAGGCCAAAATGGAAAGGACAACAAACCAGGGAATTAGAGAAATTATGAACGTAAGCGAAAGCTACACAATAGTAGGTAGATAAGTTGAAGACAAACAACTGATTTGGTAGTTTGGTTCTGACATGTACGTATAAAGAATGGCAGATACGAGACTATACAAGCAAATCATTGAGTGGAAGCCAGGGGGAAGAAGAAGACGCAGCGGCCCAAGAAGAAGCTGAAAAGTGGAGTAGACGAGGAAATGAGAGATAGGGGCTTGGAGGAAGATGCCTGGATTCACAGAAACGGTTGGAGATCGAATCGGAAGACGTACAACATTATAGACCGATAATATAGGGTCTGTTTCCACAGAAATCACAAACCAGTCAGAGCGTTTTTGATTTGTCCAAATTGCAAAAAAACAGTTTCCTGACTATTTTCAATCAATGAAATTCGCTCTGACTGGTTTGTGATTTCTGTGGGAACAGACCTTATAATACATCCTAACGTACCCAAGAAAATGCATGTTTATATTTTCTTCTGTTTTTGGTCTTTTTGTCCTTGGCACTTGCTCACTAAGTTTCAGAGCGTGTCCAAAAAAAAAATCGAATCGAGTTTCTCGATTCTCCTCTCGATCGAACACCATGAATGAGTTTGTCGACTCGATAGACGATTGCTCGATTGAACGGGATCGAGTTTCGTGATCCCATAGCTGCTAGGATCGGCCCTGTGTTTGATGTGGAAACAAATTCCAGATTTTAAATTTACAGTAAGTCAACTCACCCAATCAAGTAGCGTTTTCCGTAATTTCTTTTCAGTGTCCATCATAACAAGCATGTCCTGATAGGTTTCAGCTGCAACAGCTGAATCCAGCTTATCATTATCCAGCGCCATTTTGCAAACAAGCTCGTCGTGGGAAAATACACAAAATCTCTTTAAATGTGAATAATGTAGCATACATTCCCTACCCATTCTCAACCAGTTCGCAGGAGCAAAGTTCACTGCTTCAGCAAAATTATACCTATAACAAACACATTATTTAAATAATGTTATAATGCATAACATGTAAAACCACTGAAAATTAGTTATTGAAAAAAAAACTAACCCTTGGTTGAATCCTGCATGATAAGCCCTCGGAAAAGTAACAACAAATTCTCCAGCATGCTGATCGGTCCTGTAAACTGGTACACCAACATTCATAAGAATATTTGGATTCATAATTGTGACGAGTTGATGCAATAAATCCGGTTGAGAATGGAATAATTCGGGAGCTACCGATTTCATCGTTTCTTCAAATTTTTCCGCCTCACTACCTGGAACTCCATACCATGTTTTAGGTTCACCCCAATGAAGATAGTTAATAGAATAGGCCCAGTGATCTTCGTTGTGCCAGCAAAATGTTGCAAAGCACATACCAACATACATCCATGGAACCTAGATAAAATATTACTGAATTTATAGTCTATAGTTATATTTTTTTTTTTTTTAATACCTTCATTCCTGATACATCAGCATTAATATAACCTAAAACTGATCCATCAAGTACAGGTAAGTTATTCAAATTCCAACTGGATTCCGCATATTCTTTATCCCCTTGCAAAAGGTTTGAAGATAATTTTGTAGGAAACCCAGACCCATGATCCATCGTGTGTAAATCGGCTCCATATTCTACCATCACATCCTCATCTATTGTAGACACAATGCGCCAAAATTCCCGTTCAACCGTACTGGTTGGAACCATCTACAATTTGGATGTCTAGCAACTTCAATCAATGATAATAATAGTAGCTACTTACATGACCTGGCATATCAAAATAATCTGACTTAAAACTATCAGCCATGTCTCCGAACTGTTGTAAAGTATATTCCCTCTCGGCCTGTTCAAACCCAAAAGCTACCATAGGTTTAGATACTTCTTCTGCAACACAATTGGGACACATCCAATCACCTTTTGAGATAATAGTTGCTGATGATTGAATCAAACAATAAGGGTGATAGCTGTCGTCACAACCGTCGCATAGCAGCATGTATTCTTCCGTGTCGCCACAGTTACAGTTACGGCAGATATATTTTGCTAACTGAAAAAATCATGATAATGCAATCCATGTTCAAGAGAGGAACGCTGTTAATTTAATTGTAATTCTTTGATATCCTTCCATGTATTACAGGTAGAAAAAGTAAATCACCTGATAAGTCCACGTAGCAATAAGGCATTATGTACATCTATTTAGCACCCAAACCAATTTCATTGATCCAGATTCGAAATATGTATACGGAATGTAAATCGGTGCGAAACGCTCATACGGAATGTTGTAACATTTACTACATGCAGATGCGCGTTAGCTTTATGCGGAAAATAGAATACTTTTCCCGACTTTAGACATTATGCTTTCCTGGCTAAAGCAAATATTTTATTGTAAAAACAAAAGCAATGGATAGAAAACAGATAATATATAAATAATACAATGTTACTAATTTGAATATACCTACCTGCATGTTCAGGGTGATTCATTAAGAATGGCACTCGGCCATATCTCAAAAACCATTCATCGTAGTCATGTCGGAAAAAAATTATCCCATAAATATAGCCAAGAGAAAATGCTGGAAATATATTTCAGCTTTCTAAAATGACCGTAAGGGGGCGTAACCCAACTGTCAAAGTACAAAAATGGTTTTATTTTTTAAATTTCAAATGGAAACGTATCTCAAAAATGCCAGCAATAGATTTTTGATGAAATTTCACACAATTTTGATTCATGACTTTTTACCATAACTTATCGGATAAGATAGTTATGAGCTGTCAAATATTGCAACATAAGAACACGAATAACTTCAAAACGACTCAACGAATTGGGTCGATCTTAGGTTCGTTGGAAAGACAAGAGTCCGCTCTTTAATTTTGTTGTAAAAAATTCCAACTTCAGTTAGTTGGACTGACTCTATGGTTGGATTTTTGAAAACAATTGAATTTTTCTAGTTTTTCTTGAAATTTTCAAATGAAACGGTATATTTAAGATATGTTCAATCGATATTTGAGGATATTTTACACAGTTTTTCTTCATTATACCTTCCTACAAACGAATACCAGAGAGTGTTAAATTTAATTTTATCAAAAATAATCAATATTTATGAAAAAGCCCTCGTAAATAATGACTTCGCTTTTCTGACAGTTGATTGTCATCATTGATGAATGTCAAATAATGGAAAAAAAGTGCGTTAAGAAATTATAATAGTAACTATATTATGCATTGATCATGTATTGATAGCCATTGATACACGAGCATGTTGTAGGATACGAAACTTGAAGAAGAAATACATATTTATTTTGAGAATAGTAAACTACTTAAAAGGTGGTGCCATCTATTAATAATTTTGGAAATTAAAATCTAGACGTCATTTCCGCATAAATTCGGCACCCGCGTACCACAGCATATACAAAAACAATCAGCAGGCTAACTTGAGTGACAGCCCGTGTAATATAGGAATTCATCCTCAAAATGTCACTAGCGGCCATTATGGGATACGAAACAGGGCCTGATTAACGATAATTTAGGTTTTTTCTTTCCTGTGACAGAGTCGTATTGGCTTTAAATGAACTAATTTATTATTACTTACATATAATAATGTTAATAATTACTAATTTATTATTTTTATTGAATATACAAGAATGATAACAGATAACACCATAAATGACAACACGAATATATCAAAATCATTTTGAAAATCATAGCTAAAATTCCGCTCTACACCGCACGCCTATGACCTCCGTCAGAAATAAACAAATAAAATAAAATTTCGGCGCTTCTGCCGTTCAATGACAGCGTTATGACAAAATGGTATCCCCTAATGGCGGTGCGCATAAAAGATGCGCGTGAGAGTTAGCCTGCTGATTATTTTTGTATATGCTGTGCGCGTACTGTAGATTTATTCATTTTTCATTCTGCTCTTTCTGTAAATACTAACAGGGATAATCCAAAACCAGTCTATTATTTTTTTTATAAACATTCTCCATTTTCAAAATAATTAGATTCCAGTGGCTGCGATTGCTGTATTTCCATTACATTCATGCAGAACCTCAAGGATGTCCTGTGCTTCTCCATTTGGGAAATGCATTTTGACTTTAGAAAATAGCTTTTGAAGTTTTAAAAATGTGTCAGCCTGACATACTTAACTGGTATCTGCTCAATTTACGAGGGCTTTTTCATAAATACTGATTATTTTTAATAAAATTAATTTTAACACTTTCTGGAATTCGTTTGTAGGAAGGTATAATAAAGAAACACTGTGTAAAACATCCTCAAAAATCGATTTAACATATCTTAAATATATCGTTCCATTTGAAAATTTTAAGAAAAATTGGAAACATTCAATTGTTTCCAAATATTGACCCATAGCGTCAGTCCTACTAACCAGAATTTGAATTTTTCACAACAAAATTAAAAGAACAGACTCTTATCTCTCCAACGAACCTAAGATCGACCAGATTTGTTGAGTCGGCTTGAAGTTATCCGCTTTTTTGAGTTGCAATATTTGACAGCTCATAACTATCTTATCTGATAAGTTATGGTAAAAAGTCATAAATCAAATTTGTGTGAAATTTCATCAAAAATCTATTGCTAGCATTTTTGAGATACGTTTCCATTTGAAATTTAAAAAATAAAACCATTTTTGTACTTTGACAGTTGGGTTGCGCCCCCTTACGCTCATTTTAGAAAGCTGAAATATATTTCCAGCATTTTCTCTTGGCCATATTTATGGGATAATTTTTTTCCGATATGACTACGATGAATAGTTTTTGAGAAATGGCCGAGTGCCATTCTTAATGAATCACCCTGTACAGTTGCGATCAAAAAAAAGTAGGACAAAAATTATTATCCCCAATTTGAGCTCCCGGGGTGCGTTCAAAGACGGCAATGCTAATGCCAAAACTTACTTTTCCCCCTCCACCGGCAATGCCGAAACACGTAGGTTGGAGCCGAACTCGAACACAAAATGCCAATTTTGGCTTGGTTGTAGCCGTTCCTGAACGCAGCCCGGGTGTAACATACAAAATTTTGACAGGCAATGACATATTCTAGGTTAAAAACGGGTGGAAAAATGTCAAAATAATGTCATCTGAAGCTTTCTAGGTTAAAAACTTGTCGAAAAATGCCAGAAATATGTCATTATGGTTATGAATTAAATTAATGTATAATAGCCAAGGGGCCTAATTCTTGAAAGTGGTGAAAATATTCACCGGGTGAAATTGCTAAGCTTTCACCAAAAATGTACATAATCATATTCTTGAAAAAAAAAAAGGTGAAAATTTTCACCTTTTATTGGGTGAATAGATTCACCACCGGAAAGGGTGGTGAATGTTACAAATTTCGGTGAAAACGTGTATTTCTAACCTTAATTCGGTACTTTGTAGTTTGTTTTGTAATTGTTTTTTGTCAATAATTATTGACTATTTTGTCAGAGTACTTTGATTTTGTATTTTGCTTCCTATTCCCTATAAAATAACTGGCTTGTGAACCCATTATTAAGTATATTATAAAGTATGGAAAGCGAGCTATTGTTAATGAACCTATTGAAATTGAAGACATCATAGATAATGCAGCGGTTGGCGGATGAAATAGAATGAGATAGACGAGAAAATCCTTTTGAAATACTGATTTTTTATACAAGAAATTATTCAGATCCTTTTCTAGAAGCTCCAACAAGAATATCAACTTTGTGAATGAATGAATCTGAAAATTGTCCTTTCATCAATTCGTCATCATTGTTTATAACTTCAATTAAAGGTTCTTTTTAATCTTTTTGCTTCGTGGTTGCATGTCCACAATAGTTCTTAGACATCTCGTTCAACTATTGAATTTACACGGCAAAAATAGCAATATTTTATGTTTAAATTTTTCGAAAACTTAATAGACCGATCTCCTATTACCTGGACTGCGCGCGTCGCTTGTAGGCTGCAGGTGAGCGTCCAATGAGAAGCAAGTTTGTGACAGGCTTGCGTCATATTCTTATTTAGGAGCCAGTTCAGAATGAATCGTTCCTTCTTTTTTTGTAACGTGTAATTTGACAAAGAGCAAACCAATACTTTACATATTGGCCGTGGCTAAAGTAACAGAGGTGTTACTATACCTAATTATTTTTTTAAAGTAACATCAGTTCAATGACGTCACTGATGTTACTTTTAATAGGGGTTATAGTAACAGTAGCAATATATAGAAAAAAAAGGTAGGTACTGTTCATACCCAAAGGCCTAAATCAGAAAAAATTATTATTTTAATTTAAATTTCGCATTATCCTTGGCAATATCTTAGTTCCAAGTCGTCCGCAATTGGCAGCGCCAACCAAGGATTGAGCGCGCGCGACAAGGATAGTCATTCGGTTCTGTAGAGTTCAACAGTAAACATTACCTTTTTGTTTGTAACGAATATTTCCTAGTTTGTACAATAAACCATCAAAATAAAAGTTTACCATCTTATTTATTCAGCAATTTATACAGTCCACTATCAACCAAATACATATTTTTGGTCCCATCGAGCGGATGGTAGCTTTTCGAGATGGATTTGTGATGGAAGATGGAATGTTCAAATAAATTGTATTAATAGGCAGCCATTTTTGTACATGGAGACTTCACGTACTCCCCTTGACGACGATCAGCGGTTGGCAAAGCCTACGCTGTATGACGACCAGGCCGAATCATCGAGTGAGTCAATTCCAATTATTAAAAAGTAGATTTGCTAGACTAAACGTAGACTTACCTGACACGGTTCGTTAATATTTTTATTACATTTCTTTTTGTGTTCATTCGAACAATTGCTTGACATAGCAGAATGGCCGATTTAGGCAAATTAAGAATTAGAAGAGGCCAATTAAAAAGCTCATTAACTAGATTTCAAACGTTTCTTGATTCTCTTGATATAAACAACATTGACACAATCAAAATTGCACAAATTAATGCACGATTAAATAAAATTCAACCCTTGCTTGAAGAATTTACTGAATGCCACAGTGAAATTGAGCAAAATGTACCTCTTGCTGACATGCAAAAGGAAAGTGACGAGATAGTGACCTTTGAAAATGAGTTCTATGATGCAGTTTCGAGTGCAACTGTCATAGTATCAGAATTTGAAGACAGACATTTAAAACCTAATAACACCAACTCCGTCAGGGGTACTCAGTCTCAAGGGTCACAGGGTGGTCAAAGCCAACAAAGTGTTCAGGGAACTTCCTCTTTTTCTATCAAATTGCCAGAAATAAAGCTGCCCAAGTTCTCAGGTTCGTATGATAAATGGTTAGAATTTAGAGATGCATTTGCATCTATGATAGATAACAATAGTCACCTAGATGCTCTGCAAAAATTTTATTATTTGCGTGCGCACCTAGAAGGTGAGGCCGCGCGAATGATAGAATCGATAAAAGTGACTGAGCAAAATTATGATGTTGCCTTGTCGCTACTCAAGCAAAGATACAACAACAATAAATTGATTATTTTTAATTATGTGAAAGCTTTATTTGAAGCACCCCCAGTAACCAGAGAATCGTACGCAGATTTACGCAATCTTTTTGACACTTTTACAAAAAATCTGCGCAGTCTAGATGCATTAGGTCAAGCCACCAATGAGTGGTCAATTCTTTTAATTTATTTAATTAGCAGTAAATTTGACTATCGCACAAGGCGCGATTGGGAGGCATATAAATACCAGGGCGACCTTCCCACTTTGCAAAATATTAATGATTTTTTAAGCGAAAAATGTGAACTCTTGGAAAAATTGGAGAATTCCAAGGGCGAATTTAGTAAATCACAGCCACCTCAAAGGCAGTATAATAGAGGTAGACCTCTTATTGCAGCCAATGTTGCATCAAACAACGAAAAGTTCATTTGTTATTATTGTAAAAATCATCATTCGATTTTTAAATGCAATTCATTCATAAAATTAGACATCAATAAAAGAAATAAAGAGATTAAGAGACTACAACTGTGTTTGAACTGCCTCAATCCAAGTCATTCAGTACAGGAGTGTCCAAAGGCTCCTTGTAGAAGATGTTCAAGATTCATAAATTCATTTTTACATATTGATGGCACTCCAAACACAGCTGGTAGTCAACATAGTAGGCCAGACGGACTGGCACCACAGGCCGACAGAGACAACAATGGCGGCAATAGGGAAATTGAAGGGGTACCGAGACCTCCACAAGAGCGAGAAAGCGCGGTACATCAGACAAACCATGTAGCAGAGGAAGAAACAAACCTTGTTTCCTCACAATCCTTGCTAGGACAAACTAATAATAATAAATATGCACTTTTATCGACTGCTGATGTTTTTATTCAAAATAAAGAAAATTTTAATAATTTGAGGGCTCGAATTTTATTAGATCCAGGTTCACAGTCGAATTTTATAACAGAGAGTTTTTGCAATAAGGCAGGTTTAACCAAAACAAAGACAAATATTTCAATAACTGGTGTGGGTAATAATAATTCAATTAGGACACATGTTAAAACTGAGGTAAAAATACAAGCTTGCAATGGAAAGTTTTCGAAAGAAATCAGCTGTTTGATTTTAAACAAAATAACACAACCTATGCCCATGTGCAGTTTCGATTCAAGTTTTTTAAATATTCCTCAAGGCGTGACACTTGCAGACCCAGAATTTAATATCAAAAAAGACATTGACATTTTATGCGGAGTTAGTTTATTTTACGAAATTCTTCTAATGAATCAAATAAAATTGAATAAGCATTTAATTTTACAGTCTACCAAGTTGGGCTGGATTTTGGCGGGTGAAATTAATAATTCTTTACTCACAAACAATAAGGTTTTTTCTTGTTTATCTATTGAGGACGAAATTAATAAAAATTTAACACGATTTTGGGAAATTGAGGAATTTGGCAGTGTTGCCAAGATTGATGATAGTTCTGAATTACATTTTAAGGAAAATTATAAACGCGACGCAGATGGACGGTTCATAGTTAAAATTCCCTTTAAAGAAAATAAAATGCAGTTAGGAAATTCAAAACACAACGCTCTGAAATGTTTTAATTATTTGGAGCGACGACTATTGAAAAATGAGGTAGTTAGACAGCAATATAGAGATTTTATGGCTGAGTATGAGTCATTAGGGCATATGAGTCTTGTGACTGAAAAAATCGAAGAGCTCTCGGATGGTGATGCTGAGGCATATTATTTAAGTCACCATGCAGTAATAAAAACAACGAGTCTCAAAACGCAGTTGCGCGTGGTTTTTAATGGATCTGCTCGCACAGACAACGGTTTGTCATTGAACGACGTGCAGCATACAGGCGTTACAGTACAAAATGATTTATACACTATTCTTTTGAATTTTAGAAAACACACTTTTGTTTTAAATGCCGACATTTCAAAAATGTACAGGCAGGTAGTCATTGACAAGCAAGACAGGCATTATCAGCGTATATTTTGGAGAGGCGACCCATCGGAAAATCTAAAATGTTACGAACTCAACGTAGTAACATACGGATTGGCCTCATCTCCATTTTTAGCAACACGTTGTCTTTTGCAACTTTCAATTGATAATAAAATAAAATATCCTTTAGCTAGTGAGGTTATCAAGAATTGTTTTTATATAGACGATTTACTTGTAGGTTCAGATTCTGAAACAGAATTGTTGCAGCTCCAAAGGGATGTTAGCAAAATCCTTTCAGGTGCAGGTTTTCAGTTGCGCAAATATCTTTCAAATAAACCAGAATTATTCAAGCAGTTTGACATAAACAGTTCTTTAGATGCAAGTATTTTACAATTGGGAGTAAATGAAAATAATAAAACGTTGGGAGTATATTGGAATGCACATTTCGATACTATTGAATATAAAATTCAAAATTTTTCAGACTTTTCAAATATAACTAAACGAACAATACTTTCAATTATTGGACAAATTTTTGATATTTTAGGATTGTTAGGACCAGTAATAATAAGAGCCAAGGTTATTTTGCAAGGGCTTTGGAAGGGTAAGTTTTCTTGGGACGAAGAACTTTTAGGTGATATTCGCAATAAATGGATTTCCTTTTGTAGGGATTTAATACACATCAATAAAATAAAGATTCCTCGACATGTTTTTATTAAAAATCCTACCTATATTGAGTTACATACCTTTTCAGACTCTTCAGAAGCTTCATATGGAGCTTGCTCGTATATTCGTTGCCAAATAAACGAATATGAATTTTCATGTAGATTAATTACAGCAAAAAGCAAGGTAGCTCCTGTGCGGCCAGTTACTCTACCTAGGTTGGAGTTGACTGCTGCTGCCCTAGGTTGTAAATTAGCAGAAAAGGTTAAAACATCTTTAAATATAAATTTTGACAAATGCTTTTATTGGAGCGATTCAACAATCACCCTGTGTTGGATTAAGGGTTCTCCCGAGCGATGGAAAAAGTTTGTATCAAACAGAGTAGGTTATATTCAAAATAAGACTAATGTAAAAGATTGGTTTCATGTTAGGTCACAGGATAATCCTGCGGATTTAATATCTCGCGGTATTCCTGCAGAATCTCTTATCAATAATTCTTTTTGGTTTGAAGGGCCTCAGTGGTTAAAATCTTCTAGTTTTTGTTGGCCAAAAAATGAAGTAATCAGTGAGGAGGAAATTCCGGAACAAAAACTTCAAGTTAATTTAGTAGTTTTACCAAAAAATGATTTAAAATTATTCGATAATTATTCAAGCTTGACAAAATTATTGCGTATTGTGGCTTTACTCCGACGATTTGCATCAAATGTAAGATGCAAAAAATCTGAGCGTTTGCTGAGCGAATTAGAGTCAAAGGAAATCGATGATGCATTAATTAATTTAGTAAAACTTTCTCAAGCACAATCCTTTCAAGCTGAAGTCAATGATTTAAAAAATAAGGGATCAGTTAGTAACTCCAGTAAATTGTTATCACTTAATCCTTTCATGCACGATGGCGTAATGCGTGTAGGAGGAAGAATTCAGAAGGCAAATATACCATTCTCAAATAAACATCCAATTATTTTACACAATAATCATAAGTTGACTACTTTAATATTTATTAGGGAACATTGGCGATTGATGCATTGCGGCCCACAACAACTTTTATATTCAGTGCGCGAACATTTTTGGCCCTTATCAGGCAGAAATTTAGCCCGAAGGACAGTACATAGATGCGTTACTTGTTTTAAGGTCAAGCCAAAACCGTGCAATTATCTAATGGGAAATTTACCGTCTCAAAGACTAAATCAATGTAGTCCATTTCTTAATACTGGGTGCGATTACGCTGGTTATTTTTTACTCAAGGATAGGAAAACACGCGGCCATAAATTGATTAAGGCCTATGTCTGTATCTTTGTTTGTATGGCGACAAAGGCTGTGCATCTAGAGCCAGTCACAACTTTGAGTAGTGAGGCATTTTTGGCTACATTAAGGCGTTTTATAGCAAGACGGGGAAAACCTTTAAGCATTTTTTCAGACAATGGCACCAATTTCACTGGGGCTAATTCTGAACTTAAGACTTTTTTGAAAAGCAATTCTGATTTTGTAAAATGTAATTTGGCCAATGAGGGGGTGAAATGGCAGTTCATTCCTTCACGAGCACCACATTTCGGTGGACTCTGGGAAGCCGGAGTAAAGAGTTTCAAGCAACATTTGAAACGCGTGGTCGGTAATACTCATTTAGACTTTGAAGACTTTACGACTGTACTACAGCAAATCGAAGCCGTGCTGAATTCACGACCACTCAGTCCATTATCATCAAGTTCAGATGATGTATGTCCTTTAACTCCTGGCCATTTTATTATTGGGAGACCGTTAGTCTCATTGCCAGATCCAGATGTTAGTGATATCAAGGAAAGCCGATTATCCAAGTATCAACGACTTCAACAGATGACTCAGCACTTCTGGAATCGCTGGTACAAGGAGTACCTTTCAGAGCTACAAGCTCGACAGAAATGGAAAAAGATGGGATCCAGTATTATCCAGACGGGAGACCTTGTCATTATCAAGGACGATAACTTACCACCTTTGCAATGGAAGCTTGCGCGGGTGAATCAGCTGTTCCCAGGTGAAGATGGAGTGACAAGAGTCGTTAGTGTGCGATTCGGTAATGGAACAATTGCCAAACGTGCTCTGACTAAAGTGTGTCCACTACCAATTTACAGTGATTTCGGTGAATTAACCAGTGCGGAATAATTAATCTGGCTAATTTGAAGCCTTGCTATTAGTTTTAGATCATTAGCTTTAAGCATTTGTTAGTAATTTGACAACATTAATTTAAGGCAATTTGAAGTTATGTTTTGCGTTATTATTTTTGAAATGTGTGTATTTCAAGGTCGGCGGAATGTTCATACCCAAAGGCCTAAATCAGAAAAAATTATTATTTTAATTTAAATTTCGCATTATCCTTGGCAATATCTTAGTTCCAAGTCGTCCGCAATTGGCAGCGCCAACCAAGGATTGAGCGCGCGCGACAAGGATAGTCATTCGGTTCTGTAGAGTTCAACAGTAAACATTACCTTTTTGTTTGTAACGAATATTTCCTAGTTTGTACAATAAACCATCAAAATAAAAGTTTACCATCTTATTTATTCAGCAATTTATACAGTCCACTATCAACCAAATACAGGTACTTTCTTTAGCAATTTAAACTTTAAAGTAAAGGTGATATTCAACAACACAACAATAATATTTTATTTTTTATAAACCAAAAATTTGAATCAACATATTGGTAATACAAATCTTTTGTGAGAAAAACGGCGTCTCCATATTCCTATTCCTCACATGCCCTTACCCAATAGTTATTTGTAAACCAAAGGAACGGGAGTGTAGGTATACTCAGTGTGATTTTTTAAGTGTGCAACATATGGGAATTTTTTTTAGTAATAGCACAACCCAAATACAAACAAGGCCAAAAGTTGTTGCATGTCTGATAATCATATTAGGTGCACTTAGAATAGTTGCAACTCAAACAGCATACAGGGTAGCTCAAACAAATATCAAAGCTGTACTGTAAAGTGCCCTTATTTTAGAAAATTCAGCAAAATGTTATAGAGAAAAGTTGTTCGGAATTAAAAGTTATGCCTAAATACCAAAACATAGCCTCCTAAGAATTTTTTTATTATCTTTCGAAAAAAATCTATAATTTCTATTCAACACAACTTTAAAATGTCGCGATTTTTTTTTTAACAAGTTAAAACATCACTAATGATAATAGCCATATTAAAAAAACTCTCCTTGAAGTGCAAAAGTTTTATTTTATTTATGTAAATATTAGTAGAATTTTGATATTTTTTGAGCCACCCTGTATGCTGTTTGACTTGCAACCATTCTAAGTGCACCTAATCCGATTATCAGACATGCACCAACTTTTGGCCTTGTTTGTATTTTGATTGTGCTATTACTAAAAAAAAATCCCATATGTTGCACACTTAAGTAATAACACTGTATAGTTCTCTTCTGCAGGTGAAATTCGATTGATTACCTTTTTATGAGTGTGCAAAGTGAAAATTCAGTTTTCCATTTTTAATCATTAACGATATAAAATAATGGTCATCAACTTCAAGCATTTTTTTTCAGCAAATGAAGATAGGTAATTTCTTAATTTGGAGCTAAAACTATGATAATCTACAGCGAAAAAACTTCTGCCTAGGAAGGAAAATAATTTACTTTCCTCCATAGGGAGGCGAAATTATGTGTCTTTCCTGCCTTGCCTATAATTGTGCCTGTTTTATAGTATTCTATTCTATTCTTCAAAGTCAAGTCAGGTTATTTTTTATTTATTTCCATTTTTACTCTAAAACAAATGCCAAGAACCAAGA
Source organism: Ceutorhynchus assimilis (assembly GCA_917834065.1). Classification (NCBI taxonomy): domain Eukaryota; kingdom Metazoa; phylum Arthropoda; class Insecta; order Coleoptera; family Curculionidae; genus Ceutorhynchus; species Ceutorhynchus assimilis. The sequence goes on from OU892286.1 coordinate 3,368,324, forward strand.
ATATCACCTTTCCTTTAAATTGCTAAAGAAAATGTCTATCAACTTAGCGAGACAACTTCGAAAAATCGATTTTCCATTATGCCAAGAATTTGCCGCTAATTAAATGTGGAATTAAAAAATTTGCCGCTCTTCTGGTTTTTTCTTAATTACGTGTTTTGCTTACTTGACGTCAAGATAGCGAGACAACACCAGTAAATATGTCAGCACTAAAAAATTAGTTACGTGAAAATTTGCCGTTTTTTTGCCGCTAATTAGTTGTGTAAACCAAAAATTTGCCGGTTCTTTTTTTTGCATAAAAAAATCAAGTTTGAAAAAAAAAATCATTTGTTTCGCTAACTTGACGTCAAGTTAGCGAGACATTAGAGAGTTTTCGTTGTATTGCCAAATTCGAACGGTTAACCATAACGAATACGAAAACAAAGTCGCTATTTGACAGATCGTAAAAATAGTTTTCGTTCAATCCGCTTAACGTTAACGTTAAGTCGAATTCGACAAACATAACCTTTCTTTAATGGTTTGTGTTTATCATTGTGTTTATATACGTTTTGTACTTTGTTTTAATTTCCTAGTACCCAAAATTCATTAATTTTCCCTGTGGGATTTACAAAATTGGCTACTACAAAAGCCTATATAGATGCATCGTCATATGGGTTGTTGGCCAATATTTCTTCTAATAAAATAGTAAATGATAAAGAGAAGTTCATGTCCTATATCCAATGAAGGGGGGTAATTCGTCGGTTAGGACAAGAAATAAAAGGCCTGTCAAGTCTTTGCCAACGTTTCGCCCAAAAGTTTAGGGCTTCATCAGGGCTTGTACTTAAAAAATTATGTGGCCAGAATTATAAAAAATAGTGCGAGATTTTCAGGATGGAACACTCGATTGCACATAAAATAATAAATAATATTGTCCTCATCCGTGAAACGATTTTTCAATCTTTTGAGGGAATTTAGTATTGAATCTATTTCGAAAACCAAAAACATTTAAAAACAAAAACAAACCACAACAAAAACATAGGAAATACGCATGCTTTTCGTTTTCGCTATGGTTTTGTCTTCCGTCCGTAAGCTCCCGGCACTTATCGGTAACGATAACGATAAATGATAGCTTAAATGTCAAATTTGTCAAATAGCGGCTATCGGAATCGCTTTTAAAAGGCAACGAAAACTCTCTATTATCACTAAAAATGTCGGTAGTGAAAAAAATTGAATGAATGGAAACTTGCCGTTTTTTTGCCGCTAATTAGTTGTGAAAGCCAAAAATTTGCCGCTTCTTTTTTTTTACAAAAAATCAAGTTTGGAAAAAAAAAACATGTGTTTCGCTAACTTGACGTCGAGTTAGAGAGACAATATCACTAAAAATGTCGGTAGTGATAAGTTGAGTGAATGGAAATTTGCCGTTTTTTTGCTGCTAATTAGATGTGAAAACTAAAAATTTGCCGCTACCTTCCTTTTCACAAGAAAATCGTGTTCGAAAATAAAATAGTGTTTTGCTAATTTAACGTAGAGTTAGCGAGATCACTAAAAATGTCGGTAGTGATAAATTGAGTGAGTGGAAATTTGCCGCTAATTAGCTCTTTTTCTACAAGAAAATATCGCATTTGAATAAAATATCATGTATTTCGCTAACTTGACATAGAGTTAGCAAAACAGTATCAATAAAAATGTCGGTAGAAAATTTCATTCATCTGTCAAAACTGGTATACGAACCATAAACTGGACTTTGTGTCATTTGCGCGACAGTCGTTTGCGCGAGGGAGAAAAGCGCGATACTAAAAGCACAGTTTATACCGTACCGATACAGTTGTACAACTCTCCATATTTTTTGAGGCCAAATTCTCCAACCAATAGGAGAATTTTGACCCATATCTTGCGCATGCGCTCAATGAGTGAACAAATCTCTCAAATTGAAAAAGCAGTTCGGCATATACATGTCTCTTTCCAATCCTGCACGCAAAAAAGAGATAGAGATAGCTTGGGTGAGAACCCGCGAGAAATCACTGTCAAACGAGACACGCAACAGGATTGTATTACAAAAAAAGAAGAGAAGTTTTTTGACTGAAATTATTCAGGAAATTGAAAAGTAACCGGAAAATTCATCAATTTGAAATTCGGCTTTGTTAAGAGTGTTTTGCTTTCCGTGTTATTCGCGATTTTTGTGTACTTGACTGTTTTATCGTTTATATATTGTGTATTATCATGGTTGCTTCCTGTTTTGTCTGTAAAAACAACATTAGAACTAGCCCAGACTTAGGATATTTTAGTTTCCCGAACGATGAACGACTGTAAGTATTTATATTTACATATAGGATGTCCCACGGTAAATGGCGTATTAGACGTTTATGGAGAACTAAAAAGCGGATCATTTTGAAAATTTGGCAACCGGGATAAACAACCAAAATCTACACTTTAAAAATATTTTTGTTTATGCGGTGTTGCCGCTTCTACTCTAAACCAGTGGCAACAGCGCTATTTTAAATGGAACACCCTTTATGTGATAACATATTTGGATTCTACGTAGAAATCTGAGCAGATATCATGTGATATATCCTATACCTAAGTTCGACTGTTTTGGAAATATTGACAGTTGAAAATTGACTTTTTGCAATTTTGACAGGCTGTAAAACCTGAACGGTTAATTTTAGAGAAAAATCGATTTTACATTCCTATGTTAGATTCTTATAAACTAGCATTTGATACCAACTTCAAATTTAATCCATGATTAAAAATTCCAATTAAATTTAATTTCCGGTTAAATTCAAAGTTGGTGTCAAATGATAGTTTATGAAAATTTAAGATAGGAATGTGGAATCGGGTTTTCTCTAAAATTAACCGTGGTTTCACAGCCTGTCAAAGTTGCAAAAAGTCAATTTTCAACTGTCAATAATTCCAAAACAGGTGAACTTAGGTATAGGGTATATCCGAGGGTATATCAGATGAAATCTGCTGAAAATTTTACGTAGAATCAAAATATGAAATCAAATACAAGGTGTTCCATTTAAAATAGCGCTGTTGCCACTGGTTTAGAGTAGAAGCGGCAGCACCGCATTAACAAAAATATTTTCAAAGTGTAGATTATGGTCGTTTATCCCGGTTGCCAAATTTTCAAAATGATCTGCTTTTTAGTTCTCCATAAACGTCTAATACGCCATCCACCGTGGGACACCCTGTATTTCATATTAGATTTACTCAATACATTCACATAATCACGAATCGTTTCGAAATTATAATATGATCCCGTTATATTCTCAATGTTAATCCACAAAAAATCCTAGTCCGACTCTGTCCACGGCCCAGGATTCGTTGTTTCCGATCAATAATGCGCAAGCGCGAGATATAGGGACATAGAATTTGGTTTCAAAAAAATCAATGGTTTGTCAACGGAGTTGAACAACTGTATCGGTACGGTATAAACTGTGCTAAAAGCGCGAGGGACAAAAGCGCGTAGGAACAAAAACGCGACTGGAATGAAGCACGATTCGACAACGCGAGGTATCAAACTATCTACGAGGACTGTAAGCAAAAGAGGGACACATCAAATTGTATCAATAATAATCAGAAAAATGCAAACTTACTCAAACTAACCCATACTAACCCGTTCGCCTAGTGCGATCTAGTCTTCGTTAAATAGAATTTTATTTGAAAAACACGGCGCGGTCAAGGGACCCTACGCTATAAATAAATTGACTGTTTTTTTTTGATAAAATGCTAACTTACGAGTACTAGATCGCACTAGGCGGACGGGTTATTTTGGGTTAGTTTGAGCAAGTCTGTATTTGCTTTATTATTATTGGTTCAAATTGATGTCGCAATTCAGACTTACTCAAACTAACCTAAAATAACCTGTCCACCTAGTACGATCTAGTCCTCGTAAGCATTTTATTTAAAAAAAAACAAAGTTAATTCACTGATTGCTCAGGGTCTCTTGAGAGCGCAGTGCTTTTCAAATAAAATGCTAACTCACGAGGACGAGATTGCCGTAGACGGACGGGTTAGTTTGAGTAAGTCTACATAATTTTGATTAATATTGGAACAATTTGATGTTGCCCTCTTTTGCTTAGAGGTCGTCGTTGTAAATGTCGCTCTTTTAATTTGTCACGGTTCTAAATCTCGTTCTTTACATATGTCGCTCTTTTGATGTGTTGCTGTTTTTTTTAGATATCGCTATTTTGAATATTGCTGTTCCAAATGTCGCTATTTTGATATATCGCTTTATCAATATGTCGCCTTTTTGATGTTGGTATTTTAAATATCGTTCTTTTGAACCGGAGCCACCGAAAATATCTTGTATTTTGGAAAACGATCTTTGTTCTCGTAGATAGTAAGGCACTTCGCGTTTTTGGCCAATCGCGCTTTATCCAGTCGCGTTTTTGTGCAGTCGTGCGCTTTTGTTTTTCGCGCTTCTATCCAGTCGCGTTTTTGTCTATAGCGCTTTTCTCCTTCGCGCAAATGACCCAGACCCCATGCATAAACCAGCATTTTTAATTGTCGATTTCAACCAATCAGATTGCGATAACGTGATAATTTGTACTAGTGCAGGATTATCGGATTGGATAATTGCTCACTAACGGGTGGCATTTGACATTTTTTCTGATTGGTGACCGAGGGGTCAACCACTTCTCGAAATACGTGTACATTTGGCCCGAATCACCTCCGAAATACTTCGAAGTACCTAGAAATACCTTGAAGTACCTCGAATTACCAGATATTCCCGTCGAATTACGCAAAATACCCTCGAATTACGATTCTTCTTGCAGATCGCAGTGAAGTATTTTTGCTCTGTTTTTTGTGTCTTTTGATATGATGGATTTTATTTGGAAACACGGGATAGGCAATTAAATCAATAGTTAGTGATGCAGGTGACTGTTAGTTCTACAATGGTGTTAGGTACAGGGTCATCCAACGAGTAAGTACTGAACAGGGGTAATTTTTGACTTTCTCTGTATTTTTTAGAAAATCCAAAATAGTCAATTGGAATATTTTTTTCTGGAGAATTCAAAAATGGTATGTACCAGAAAATCGTCTGAACCAAAAACCGAAGAGTTACGCCATTAAATAGAACGCCGTGTTTTTTTGTATGATTTTTGGTCTCAATTTTCACGTCTATTCTGTTGAACATGCATATTTGATATTCCGATTGCCGATTTAATTGGTTCATAGGAGATAAAGGTATACCTAATCTTTGTATTTTGTTGCCATTTATTAAACAGGTAAAGCAAATTCACATAAGTGCCTTAAAAATACTTTTAACACAAATATCATACAATATTTTTTCTACAATCGGCAATAAAAAGCAATAACCAGTAACAAATTGGATTTTTAAATGAATAATAAATTGGAAGCATCTTTCCTACATAAAATTATTGAATTTGACATTTGTCAAAAAGTCCAAACAACCAGCACCTTGTTTGAAATGTCTTGTCAGTTTCTTGAAAGTCTGTCGTGATCAGTAATGCTTTTTGCTTAAAATGCAACAAAATACAGAAGAAAAAGAGGGTTGCATCGATCCCTTGAAAAATATAGATGAGGCGGCCAATCGGGCTACCACAGTTGTTCAAATTTCACCATTATTATCAATGTAAATAACTAAAAATACAAACTTTTTTTGACGTTCGCTCTCAAAATTTGATGTTTCATTTTTAACACTAGTGTTATAAAGACTTTATGGCACTAGTGCGATAAAGTAACATTTTTAATGCTTCGGGGGGTGTTAAAAATTGCATTTTTAACACGTTTGTAGAAAAAACTTTTTTAAGGAAATTTTTTTTGTGAAAAAATAAATAAACTTTAAACTACCCCTATTGAAAAACGGCAGGAGGTGAGTAAAAACTTCATAAAGCAAAAATGTTGTATGTGTTGTAGAAAAATTTTTCACGTTGGTTAAAATTTTTCATTTTCATTATAAAATTTAAAACGGCCCTTATGACCACAGACGGCCCTTAATCAAAAAAGTCTTTAGACAAACATTGTAGATCAAATAATGTTGCACATCTTTTATTTGAAACATTTTTTTGTAAAATCAATATGTACCAAGTAATCGCCAATGGCGCACTTTCAACCCCTATAGCGCAAAACGCCAGAGGGGTGAATGTTTGATATTTTCGGTTTTATGATTACCCACCCGCCCCCTATCATCCCTGAAAAGTTCATTTGGGTAGGAATTTTTTTTTTGCAATACATGTATTTTTCGACTATTTTCCTAGACTATTTATTAGCTATCGGAATATCAAATATTTTCAACAGAATAGATGTGAAAAAATGCGACTCCTCCAAAAATCACACAAAAAACAGGGTGTTTCCGAGGGGTGTTTCATTTAAAAAACAGCTCATCCATGGCGTAAGTAACTCTTTGGTTTTTGGTGCAAAGGATTTTTTGGTACCATTTTTGAGATATCCAGAGAAAAAATACAGGGAAAGTCAAAAATAATCCTCTGATCAGTCATCGTTGGATGATCCTGTACTTTTAGGTCTGTTTATGCAGAAATCACAAACCAGTCAGAGTGAATTTCATTGGTTGAAACTAGTTTTCTGACTGTTTCTGACTGTTTTAAACCAATAATATTCGTTCTGACTGGTTTGTGATTTCTGCAGAAACAGACCTATTAACTAACTGACATTGATTACTAATACAATCAGGTAAGTATATACTTAGTATATCCTTCCATTTGTTTCAATTAATCTGCAGTAAATTCAAAGTATGTCAACATATTTAGCCTGTTCAAAGATTGACTATAATTTTCATTCTATACCTAATATTCCAATTTTAAGTGATAATGAATTAATTGTTCTTGGAACATAAAAAAAAAATAATTTTAAATAGCTCAAAATACCTCGGCTTACCGCGAAATACTTCGAATTACCTCGAAATGCTTCAAATTACTTCGAATTACCTCTAAATGCTTCGAAGTACTCGGCAATACCACAAAAAACTAGGTTCGAATTACCACCACCGAAATACTTGCGAAATACCGACATTTTCGCAATACGTGTACAAATTTTTACAGAGTGGTTGACCCCTCGTTGGTGACATTTTATACTTAAGAGGATATACTGAAAATTAAAATTTTTGATTCATGAAATTCTTTCATAAAATACAACTTGAGCAAAGGAAATATATTTATAATTTTTGAGAAATTTGCTCTCATGCATTTTTAACTGGAAAAGACACTCGTCCCTCGTGCTTTTTTTCAACTAAAAATGCATTCGGGGAAATTTGCCGAAAATTATGGATAATTTCCATTTAATCCCAATTTAAGTTTATTTTTTATTTTATTTTCTGCATAAATGAGCACACGATTTTTCGCTTTTTGATTTTTGAAACCTAATGTAAGGCCTCCAATTTGTAGTTTTCCTAAGCTAAAGAAAAAAAAAAACTGAAAAACTATTCTCAAAAAATTTAGAAATATAGCTATTTTCCTAACGAGTGCGGAAATTTCTTCCTGCAAGAGTTAGGAACTATATTTTTTCTACGAGCATACTCAAGCTGATGTTACGAGAAGTTTAATTTAAATAAAATGCGATTGTGCAGAAGGTAGAATTAAAAATGTATTGAAAGGTATTTATGAAAAAAAGGTAAAGGTATTAAAGGTAAAGGTATAGGTGTATCAACAAACATTTTCATGTCACAATGATTATTTCAAACTCTTCCCGCACTGAGTGCGGGAAAAAAGTCTTCCCGCACAGCAAATCGTGCGGGAAGAGCCATTTCCCGCACGCTCGTAGAAAAAATATTAATTGTTCCAACAAATGTTCAGTTTCACTAATTAAAATATACCAGGATGCATAAAAAATTAAGGGTGGGAGATCATTTATAACGGAACACCTTTTTACTCACCTAAGTTTATACTGCCCTTCGTTTTTTGTGATGATGTCGGTCTAACTTAACGGCAAGCTTGCGAAGCACATAAAGTTTTATTCAATCACGATTTTTTCATCGAGAAAAAGAGCGGCAAATTTCCACAGTTTTTCTCTACCACTCAATTTTTCTCTACCGAAATTTTTAATGATACTGTTTTGCTCACTTGATGTCAACTTAGCGAAACACATGATATTTTTTCTATTTTGGTGTCATATCGAAGTCTTTTCGACACTAAAAGTAGTTTCGAAAAGAAGCTCTTTGTGACACTCCTTTTTTACTTATCGGAGGTTGGTAACACTGGCTGACTGATGGCCATCGAACTGTCATTCGCGATAAAAAATAATAGAAGATTTCTATATTTGGCATGTAGTGTTGCCAACCTAAACATATGAAATCAGGAAATATGAGAATAAAATTTCCAAGAAAAGTTTTTTTTTTCAATTAAACAATACCAAAATAGAAAAAATAGTATAAAATATTCGTTTCATAAGTCATTTTATGAAACTTGTATTTTAATGTACTATTTTCAAACGCGATATTTTCCACTCACTCAATTTATCACTACCGGCATTTTTAGTGATCTCGCTAACTTTACGTTAAATTAGCAAAACAGTATTTTATTTTCGAACACGATTTTCCTATGAAAAGAAAGGTAGCGGCAAATTTTTAGTTTTCACATCTATTTAGCGGCAAAAAAACGGCAAATTTCCATTCACTCCAACTTATCACTACCGACATTTTTGGTGATATTATCTCGCTAACTTGACGTCAAGTTAGCGAAACACATGATTTTTTTTTCAAACTTGATTTTTTGTAAAAAGAAGAAGCGGCAAATTTTTGGTTTTCACAACTAATTAGCGGCAAAAAAACTGCAAATTTCCATTCATTCAATTTTTCACTTCCGACATTTTAAGTGATAATGCCTCGCTAACTTGACGTCAAGTTAGCGAAACAAATGATTTTTTTTTTCAAACTTGATTTTTTATGGAAAAAAAAGAACCGGCAAATTTTTGGTTTACACAACTAATTAGCGGCAAAAAAACGGCAAATTTTCATCTACCTAATTTTTTACTGCTGACATATTTAGTGATGTTGTCTCGCTATCTTGACGTCAAGTTAGCAAAACACGTAATTAAGAAGAAACCAAAAAAGCGGCAAATTTTTTAATTCCACATTTAATTAGCGGCAAAAAAGCGGCAAATTCTTGGCATAACGGAAAATCGATTTTCCGAAGTTGTCTCGCTAAGTTGATAGACATCTAAAGAAAGTAATTACCTATCTACATATTGCTATATTGACGTTAAAGAAAATAATTAGACTAACACCTCCGTTACTATAACCCCTATTAAAAGTAACGTTTTCATCAGTGACAACATTGAACTGATGTTACTTTAAAAAAATAATTATAGTAACACCTCTGTTACTTTAGCCACGGCCTTACATATTACTTGAACTCACCGCAGTTTCGTTTAAGGTTATGTTAGATTATACTTGACATATTCCTTTGTAATTTCATTGAGCGATGTTGCCGGATGAATTATTTATCAAAATAAAAGTGCAAACGATGTTCATCCACTTTAAAGCTCTTTTTTTGTCTGATTTAAGGCGTTGTAAAACACTTGACACTATATTACTTCTTTACTGTTATAATGTTCGATTTGTATTGTCTACATTTGTTCTGGAACAATACAATCTGGCTACACTGCAGCCTACGAGTAGCGCGCGCATGTCATCTTTTATTGCTTTCTAACCTTTATTTATTACAATTAAGCTCTCTTATTCTAATCATGCGAGATAGGTCTATTGCTGCGGTCGCCGGTCAGTTGACAGTTTCGGAAAAAAAAAACACAACACAAAAGTATGGTTAAGAATTGTAGGCGTTTTCAATTTTCCTTCTAAAAAGGCATTGTAAAAAGGCTATATTCCGACGTTGCCAAAGTGTTATTTCATATTCACCTCAAGTAAATTCACCGACGACTCAAGAATACAAAACGAGTGAGGCAGGTGAAAATTAGGTGGTGAAATTTTTCACCGGGTGAATATTTTCACCACTTTCAAGAATTGGCCCCCAGGTAGTCGATTCTCGAATTTGGTAGAAGTGAATGTTCCCCTAAGAGAAGTGAGAGATCACATCGCACGCTCGTTCTCTTGGTGCCAAAGTTGGTATTCTCGAACGTATGGGATTATGATAGAATGAGAGAAAACTTGTCAAATCATAATGCGTTGTTGCCAACAGTAATAATATGTAGAAGTAGCCACAATTTTAGTATGTTAAAAGGATGAATGTCATGAGAAAGAAGAAAATCGGTTTGTTTTATTAATTTTATTTGTGTTTTGGGAGTTGGGACGTAACCTCATCATTTGCTTATTTATTTAATGAAAATCAAATCATTAATCATTCTATTACAATTTTTATTTTCTTTTCGTGTTGTTTTGTTTATTGTTCGTCGATTTTTAACTGACACTTTCCGTATGAGGAGCGAGGGGGTGTTTCATATGGCAAAAACAGGTGTGACGTCAGGTAACCATTGGCGTTCTAATGTAGGGAGCCACCAGCTCACATTCCGTCCGAGTATCAGATTAAAATCGACGGACAATATGTGGAAAATGAATTTGGAAAAATCAAGATGGTCACCTATAAATCATACTCAAAAAGAAATGCTCATTGAATTTGTAAGGCAAAATGAGAAACTTTAAAGTGGAAAATTTACCTCCGATTTTACCACAGTTTTTAATGATGAAGTTCTAGTTGGAGCCCGTATAAAAGGTGTCAATAAATCAATTAAATTTTGAGCAGGATCTTTGCTTAATCTGAATAGTTTTATAAATTTATAATCCGTTAAATCAAAAGGATTTTCTCTTCTGTAAAATCTCCTTATAGACCGTCAGCCAATGACATATTTTGCTGACAGATTTTCTCTCTTCGGCGATTTCAACCACTGAAGCATATGTCAGTGCTGAGCTCAAAAAATGAAAATTTTGCGGCCGGACGTCTGCTAGGCATATGGAAAATTTTCCTCTTCCAGAAAAAAATAGGTTATTTTTTCAATTTCTCGTTCATGACCTGAAAGTGTTGAAATAAAGGCGCGATCTTGTGAAAGAATATTCGGTGGCTGATCGTTTTCTCGCTTATGGCAATCGACAAAATCAAATTTGATATCGGTAGGAACCAGAAAAAAAATTCGCATAAGCCGGACAGCTGTTGAGGTATATGTTATGGCCGCTGCAAAAGGAAAGAACATTTTCCATATGCCTAGCAGACATTCGGTCGCTAAATTTTAATTTTTTGAGCTCAGCACTGACATAATTTTCAGTGGTTGAAATCCCCGAAGAGGGAAAATCGGCCAGCAAAATATGTCATTAGCTGACGGTCTATTATAGGCCTTTGTTCTTGCTCTTCTGCATCTAGTAGATCATTCAGTACAAGAATTATTCCTTGAACCCCAGCTTCCATGGTTTCCCACGTTTTCGTATTGGATCATATTTTCCACAATATGGAAATGTACCCAATTGGCAATTACTGATAAATGATTTGCAAAACAAACAAAAAAATACCATGGATGATGACTGTAGAATTGACAAAAAGCGCATGTTTGACGTTTGGTTCTCCCGAGAACAGACGTTCTCTTGAAAAAAAGTAGTAGAATAAAATTCTCTCAACTTTCATAGGAAGTGAACGGTCCCTAATTTCGAGAATACATCATAATAGAATTTAATAGAAACCACGCGTACTTTTCCTATCAGAATAGGGATCACACGATTCGAGAATCGCCGTCCAGGAGATTTTGGAGATTTTTCTTGTATGTACAGGTTGCTGCAATTTGGAGTGTTTCAACAGGAAAAAGGTACTTCCAGACCAGATGGTGGAAAATTGACTTAGATGTCATGGGATCGATTTTCGAGAAACGTCAATTGTCAAAAACCGTATCGCGATATCTTCAATGGTACCATTAATACAGGGCGATTATTGAGTTTCCCCTATTATGAAAAATGGCTATAAGTTTTTTATTTATCATTTTTTTTCATTTCTGTAAAAACATTATGGAGACACTTTTTTGAGCACAATCCAGTGGCGGACTCGATTTTTTTCGATATCGCTCCGATTTCGAGATATCGACCAAATTTCGATATTTTCAAATGAAACTCCCTATATATTAATAGCTCATTGGATAGCTCTGTTTTTGCTGATTTTAATGATGTAAAGTTGGATAGGTTTATCTCTAATAGTTTTCGAGAAAAAAAATTATATTTGTTTTTGTCGTAAGGACCAATGTGTTAGAAAAGGATTTTATATGTGTAAGGGAAGTGAGAAAGGTCTCTTTCTAACACATTGTTTCTTATGAGTGAAACAGATATAATTTTTTTTCTGGAAAACTGTTAGAGATAAACCTATCGAACTTTATATCATTGAAATCAGCAAAAACAGAGCTATCCAATGAGCTATTAATATAAAGGATGTTTCATTTGAAAATATCGGAATTTGGTCGATATCTCGAAATCGGAGCGATATAGAAAAAAACCGAGTTCGCCACTGGATTGTGCTCAAAAAAGTGTCTCCATAATGTCTTTACAGAAATGAAAAAAATTGATAAATAAAAAACTTATAGCCATTTTTCATAATAGGGGAAAATCGAAAATCGCCCTGTATTAATAGTACCATTGAAGATATCGCGATACGGTTTTTGACAATCGACGTTTCTCGAAAATCGATCCCATGACATCTAAGTCAATTTTCCTCTATCTGGTCTGGAAGTGTGTTTTTCCTGTTAAAACACTCCAAATTGCAGCACCCTGTACTACTTTTTTTTTTATCGCAACTGTACAGGGTGGGCCAATTTGGACACATTCTTATGGAAACGCCCTTTATTTTTAGAGATAGGAAAAAAATGAACCCCCCACTCTGAGGCTCAAATTTCATGAAATTTTGATTGGTGTAAACCGCATTTTGATATCTTCAACCGTTTAGCCGCTAGAGGGCGATTCTCGATTTTGAGCAATATTGTGAAACCTTCATAACTTTTTTACTTATGAAAATAATTGATTTCCGTAAAAACTTTCTGAAAGCACTTTTTTAAGCAGAATTCAGTGACATTCTCAGTTTTTTTCTATTTAGCGCCGATTTTGAGATATTGACCAAAGTCTGATTTTTTTCAATAGGACACCCTTTATATTAATAGCTCATTGAAAAGCTATGATTTTTCTGTTTTTGTTGATATAAAGTTCGATAGATTTATCTCTAACCGTTTTCGAGAAAAAAAAATATTTTGGTTTTTCTCATAAGAAGCAATGTGTTAGAAAAGGACTTCATATCTGTAAGGATAATGAAAAAGGTCTCTCTCTAACATATTGTTTCTTATGACAAAAACCAAAATAATTTTTTTCTCAAAAACTCTTCGAGATAAACCTATTAGGTACTTTTGACTTTTGATATTCTACAATTGATATTATTTGTTAAAAAGACGTATCCTTTCTTCCACTGTTTAGAATCACTCTCATCAAATAAATTATCCAGACCCAATTTCAAAATATTTATAGCGAGATGGTAATTTTGTTGCATCATCGGCCAACTTACCGACAGACGCAAACGACGCGGGTTTGGAACCGATTTACAAAGCCTCAAAAGAGAACACATCACATAAGACAGCCAAGCAGCCCAAAGGCCTTCGAAAACCTACAAATGCGTATCAAAGCTAGTATGCAAATTCAAGCTTAAACTCAAAGATGCGCAACGAGATAACTTTGATGTGGGTCTCTGGTTAATGCTAGAAACGAGCCAGAAACACCATACTATGGTTCAGAATCCACTGCGCTCTGATAAAAAGTCACGTAACAAACAAAATAAACGAATGGCAGGAAGACCAGTTGCATACAAACTGGAGAGAAGTGCCCAGGGTTTTGATATACGGGACGATAACTCAGGTGATGTAGAAAATCAAAATGTTTGTATTTGTGCTATTTTGAAGAAAAAAACAATTGTAGTCATTACAATATGGTTTATTACCAAGGTAACATCAATACCTCTAGACGTCACTTTTTGGATTTAAGCCCTTTGGCCTTGAATAAACCATCAACCGTCAAAATATGGCAACTGAACCTTAAAAACACCGTAATGATCCGTAAGCTCACTGCCAAAAAATACAATGATGGTATAGCGTATGCCCTTTGAGGTTCTGGAAGGTACCTATGCATATATTCTCGTCAACTTTCAAGAAAAATAAGCGGGTGACAGCAGGACTTGCGATGAAGAAGTTAATTGTTTCTTGTTCAAAACAAAAACAAGCTTTAAAATTATAGTATAGTATAACGTATGCCGAGAATACCAATTGATTTTATTTATAAAAATCCATCGGAAAACGATTGGCATCCGGTGTACTGTAACCCCTTTTGTTAATGAACTAATTAGGGGTCCAAAATGTGCTCAGTGAGCTCAGCAAATAAAATCAGAAGGGCGAGGGCGCCACTAAATTTAAAAAAAAATAATTATAAAATTGCACAAAATATGGAAGTGTGAAAATTCAGAAACACACCTAGAAAATAATTAGCAAACGATAATTAGTAATCCTGAAAAAAAAAAAAATAATAATAATGCACACAACTCAACTCTCGACCTATGGGTAAACCAATAAAACAATTGAGTAAAATTTCAAATTAAAATAGTGTATATTTCACTGTCAGTAAACAATAATTCAGTATTGGTCTATTCCAAAATGTAAGAACAACTATTGTTGGTAAGACACCGTTAACTTAATCAAAATAAAGAAGTTAACCTTCAATCAAATTATTTAAGCTCGAAGAAGAAAGAAAAATAATAATAATGATAAAAATAGCATAACAGCAAATTGTACCTCAATATACTTATACTTGCCTCATAAATCCATTAATATTAGTTACCAATACCATCAATTTGAAAGGAAATAGTTATTTATTATACAAGGGAAAAAAGTACTAGATTTTAGCGCGAGGTGTGGTTTGTCAACACAGCGAGCGCTAAAATCTTATAATACTAATACACTATTTTTTTCTGTGACGGGAAAATCTCAGTATTTTCCATCTATACATTATTCCCTTTGAAAAAAAAATTTGACTGGCACCTGTTACTTTTTTCCCTCGGGAAAAAAATTGACTGGTACCTGTTACTTTTTTTCCCGTGGGAAAAAAAATCACTTTTTGCCCATGGGAGAAAAAATGACATTTTTGCCCCTGTCAACAGGTACAAAAAGTCTACTTTTTTCCCATCACAGAAAAAATATAAAGATTTACGTTTCCGGGAAGCTAATTACAAAAATTGAATGATTAAAAAAATTCGATCAATGTATATGGTGAATATCTGCAAAAAAAATAGATTTAAAAAAAAGAAGCTGTACCTGTAAAAGAAAATCGAAGGTTGGATTACAAGCCAAATAGTCCGGGGACCGAGGCCCTTTTTTCCAAATCATTAATAACAAGCTAGTTTTTACAATGAGGCTTCATTTCACCGAGACGCCCAACTTTTTTCTCACGAAAATTGCGAAAACAGGTAGCTAACATACTGCGCAGGTGTGAAACATGTCGATTTGGTGACTATAAAAATTTGATTAATAACAGTTAGTTTTTTAGCTAAATGTTGAGATAATTTTATGAATAATTTGAAACAACATTTGTCCGGCAAAATAAAGGGTTTGGTCTACGATGTCCCCCCCCTCGAACATGTAGCAATTACGTTGCATAAAAAATGATTAATAACAAGTTGATTTTTTCAATGTAGGTTGGTAAATATTATTACAATTAAATTGTCACACTTTCCTACAAATAAACAGGTAGCTATTTTCAGTCCTACACTCAAAAGTTGTCGATTTCACGATTTAACTTATTTCATTAATAACCGGCTAAATCTTCGTGAGCATTTTCATTTTGATAAGACGCCCAAATTTTCTTTTGCGAAAATTCCAAAAACAGGTAGCTAACAGAGTGCGCAGTTGAAAAACATGTCTATTTGGTGATCATACAAATGCAAATAATAACGGTTAATTTTGTAGCTAAATGTTGAGATAGTTTCATAAATAATATGAAACAACATTTGTCCGACAAAATAAATGGTTTGATCTAGGCAGTCCCCCTTCTCAAACATGTAGCAGATACGTTACATAAAAAATGCTTTATAACCAGCTGATTTTTTTAATGTAGCTTAGTGAATATTACTACAATTAAATGGTTACACTGTCCTACAAATAAAGAGGTACATTTCTCCAGTCCTACACTCAAAAGTTGTCGACTTCACGGTAATACTTTATTCATCAATCACCGGCTAAATCTTCTCGAGCATCTTCGTATTGATAATACGCCTAACTTTTCTATTGCGAAAAGTTGCAAAAGTAGTAGCTACTAGAGTAAGCACTAGTGAGCAGATGAGCAGATGTAAAATACCTTGATTAGATGATTATGCAAATATAATTATTAACAGTTAACAGTTAATTTTTCAGGTGAATAATGAGATAATTTTATAAACACTTCGAAATTGATTTGAGCCACAAAATAAATGGTTTGGTCTGCAGTGTGCCCTTTCTCAAAAATGTAGCAATTACTGGCTCATAAAAAACGATTTATAACCAGTTGATTTTTTTACTGTAGTTTGGTAAATATAACTACAATTACACATTGTCCTAAAGAAGTAAGATTTCTCAGCCCTATATTCGAGAATTTCGAAAATAGCCTTATGCATATTACACGTAAATATGTACAGGGCTTTCATTTCAAAACTTGCCACTCACGTTACCTGCGTAAAGAGACATATTTCTAGAAATCGCCGAAACACGTCAACAAATTTATTGAGGGGGTACCTACGTTAATTTGTTGACGTGTTTCGGCGATTTCCAGAAATTTGTCTCTTTAGGCAGATAGCGTGGGTGGCAAATTTCGAAATGGAAGCCCCTGTATGTACATGTACGTACAGGGTGGCCCGTTTAAGAGGGGCTTATACCTTATCTCGAAATCTACAAGGGCTGTAAAAAAAATTAAATACAAAAGTTGTTGCTGATAAAATTGTCTATAATTTTTTTGCATTGTTTTTTTTTGTATACAGGGTGAACAAATAAAATTTCCTTTTTTTTTTAATGGAACAGCCAGTATTTTAATAAACTTTTACATAGCCCTTTGAAAGACAAATCCAACGATATACTGGACATGTGTCTATGATATACCGTTTCGAGCTTATTAGCGATTATCTTCAGGATTTGGGGTAATTATCAACAGTCATTGTTACGTTACTCATAAACTTTTAAAACTTTTTTTGCATGATATTTTCTATAAAATAATCCTCTTCTCTAGACTATATTTAAATTTGAAATATTTGTTTAAAAAACACGGTGTTGCCACGTTTCGCAAAATGTTACGCTTTTCAATTTTTTTAAATGGTACCTCCTGTAAATTTTCGAGTTTTTGGATAGCCCTTTAAAAGATAAATTTAACGATATACTGAGGCCTGTTTCATAAAACTTCCTAATTTTATTAGCTAATAATATTAGTCTAATAAAATAAAATTATTAGCTAGGCTTTTTCTGTTTCATAAAGACTTCTAGTCCCCAGTACATCGACCCCAAAATTTTATAACTCATGTACACGCCAAACTTCCTGAGCGGCTTTATAACACCAAGTCGGACAATATTTTTCATATCTCCACCCTGGGTGATGGGACATTGCAGCGCTAGCTCTTCGTGAAGTTGTCGTTCTGACGTCCCTAAGGAAGTTGATAGTACGTGTAGTTTCAATGCTAATCGACTGTTTTTTATATTACATTAACGATATCACCTTTGTCGGACAAAAACCATGTGGCTTTGGGGAAGGTCCGACGCCCACAACATGTCGCTGTGGCGTCCCTGAGGAAGTTGATACATGTACGTGTGGTTTTGATGCAAATCGACTGTTTTCTATATTACATTATTGATATCACATAGGTCGGACAAAAATCACGTGGCTTTGGGGGGGTCCGACGCCCCCAACATGTCGCTGTGGCGTCCCTAAGGAAGTTGATACATGTATGTCCGACCAAAATTATTATGAATAACACTGTAATTTTAAAACATGTGTAGTAAATGTCGGACAAATAAAATGAGTATTAAAGGCAGTCGGACAACAAAAGTCCTTTTGATCAATTTCTGCCGTAATTCAGGATCTTCACTCCTGAGATTGCACAAAAAACACGACTGAATATCCATTCTTTCTCACACGCGTGGTTTTGAATGACCGTTCACTAAATAATTTCCGTAAGTAAATACTCGGAGAACTATCAAAAAAACAGATCAGGGAATATGATACAGAGCCCCACAGGTATTTGACAAAGCAGGTAAATAATAAACTGACTAATATGCACGTTGCGTTAAGGCAAACTCATTTTAATTTTTTCATTGATTGTCTCAAATTTCTTGTCCGACAAATGTGATATTGTTAATGTAATGTAAAAAACTGTCGATTGGTATTAAAAACACACGTACATGTATCAACTTCCTTAGGGACGCCACAGCGACATGTTGAGAGCGTCGGACCCCCCCGAAGCCACGTGATTTTTGTCCGACATATATGATATCGTTAATGTAATACAAAAAACAGTCGATTGGCATTAAAACCACACGTACATGTATCAACTTCCTCAGGGACGCCACAGCGACATGTTGGGGATGTCGGACCTTCCCCAAAGCCACATGGTTTTTGTCCGACAAATGTGATATCGTTAATGTAACATAAAAAACAGTCGATTGGCATAAAAATTACACGTACATGTATCAACTTCCTAAGGGACGTCAGAACGACAACTTCACGAAGAGCTAGCGCAGCAATGTCCCATCGCCCAGGGTGGAGACATGAAAAATATTGTCCGACTTGGTGTTATGAAGCCGCTCAGAAAGTTGGGCGTGTACATGAGTTACAAAATTTTAAGGTCGATGTACTGGGGACTATTCATCGCTATACTCATAAAATCCAAACACTAATAATATTAAAACGTCACTAGTTTTTTTTTTTTAAGTTAAAAATTCACATTGTCAGTTATTACCGCGACTCTTAAACAACAATCAGCCAAAAAACTACGTTTCAAAAGCAAAACTGAGGGTAAATCGGTATTTTTATCGTATCCTCGTCCATCCTTTCGCACGTAACGAGCTATTTCGTAAGACTCTTAATTGCAACGCATCACTTACACTGCCTGGCCAATTAGCACAAACATAATAAAATTTTAAAGATGGACCACATACAAGCATAATGCTTAGGAATGCTTTTCGTGGCGGTCGACAAAAAATGCAGGTTCGTGAGCAGAAGGAGCATCTGTTTTAAGGTTCCATCAACTGCTCCACACACCAATGGCATACCAGCAATAACGCTGAATTCGTGAATCACTCGTACAACATTATTTGGCCAACAAACAGTTTCTCCAAGTAGAGTACGACTTATGGCAAAAGAACCCTGTGGACAACTTTGCACACTGTCGCTTTTAAGACACCATGAATGTCTCGTACAGTCATATTGCATGCCACTGCCTAACGAATGAAGTGCTACCATAAGCCGTTGTTTTGGTGTTAGGGTGTTAGGACATGATTTACACACCAAACGATGCTCAATTCAGCCAAGAACAAAATAATTTTTTCTGATGAAAACCTAAATCTTCCATTAAACTCGTAAGTTTCTTCCATGTATAAAAAAGAAGTTCGTTTTTTGAAAATTCGTGGTCTCCTCAGTCAAACTTCTATTTCTTCATCGCTTGAGTCACTCTCAATTTATTATCAAGTTTTATTTCTTTGCCTCGCAACACATTTGTAGAGAAAAAAAACCTCAAAAAACTTTAAGTTTTATTTTTTTCAATAAAGTCGTTGACTAATAATGATAATATTATAGGCACAGCGCTAATAGATTTTAACAAATAATATTAGTGTTTATCAACAGATTATTTATTTATGAAACTGATGAATTCATTAGTCTAATAGAAATCACTAATATTTTAAGAAGAAAGCTCATAACTAATAATATTACTAATTTTTTTTTTGAAACCTCAACTCATAATTTTCATTAATAATATTTGCTAAAGAGTAATATTATTAGACTAATATTTTTTATGAAACAGGCCCCTTGGACACGGATCTGTGATGCACCGTTTCGGCCTGATTGACGTTTATCTTCGGTTCTAGCACAATATCTCATGTCATCCCTGTTGAATGGAAAAAATGTCTAATTTTTCAGTAGATTAGCTGAAATAGGTCTTTATGTATTAATGGTGGGATTATTGAACAATTTTTTATGCATTAATAAAGAACGTAAATAGACGGTCGACGGCAAATAGACATGTTTGTTATTCACCAGGCGACTTGGACAGATGAAATATCGTGATAGATCTGAAGATAATTGCTAATCAGGCGGAAACGGTGCATCACAGACCTATTTCCAGTAGATCGTTGAATTTGTTTTTAAAAAAGCTATTCAAAAACTCGAAAATTTACAGGAGGTCCCATTTGTAAAAATTGAAAAGCGTAACATTTTGCGAAATGTGGCAACACCGCGTTTTCTTAACAAATATTTCCAATTTCAATATAGTCTGAAGAAGACTACTATTTTATAAAAAATATCATGCAAAAAAAAGTTTTAAAAGCTTATGAGTAACGTAACAATGACTGTTTAAAATTACCCCAAAGCCTGAAGATAGTCGCAAATAAATTCGTAACGGTATATCACAGACACATGACCAGTATATCGTTGGATTTGTTTTTCAAAGGGCTATGTAAAAATGTATTGAAATATAGGAAGTTCCACTGAAAAAAAATGAAATTTTATTTGTCCACCTTGTATATAGTAGAGTGACAAGAAAAACAATACAAAAAAATTGTAGATAATTTCACAAGAAACAACTTTTGTATTTAAGTTTTTTTACAGCCCTTGTAGATTTCGAGATAAGGTATAGGCCCCTCTTAAACGGGCCACCTTGTACACAGATGCATGTATAACAGTATATGTGTTATGTGTATGTACACATACCTACATTTATGTCGATGGTTTCCATTCGCATCGACGCG